>OX402534.1:13616728-14106575 GCA_948098885.1 Drepanosiphum platanoidis | reverse complement strand
TCGATCGTGTCCTATCGCTTTCCGATCGAAACACGTCTCGTCCGCGCGGCTATCGCACATCGTCGTCGATGTATTATCGCCGTAACAACATTATCGTCGCGATAATTCTCGACGTGTTTCCATAGAATAAACGATCGGAATTTATTATCACGCGATACGTATAGTGGCTCGCGTCTGCGCGTTTTAATCGTGTACGTACATCCTGCGCCAATAGTCGTCGCCGTCGCTTTTCGTTCGTCTTCGTACACGCGCCGGTATTTCAGAGTCTCGTGATTTATAATCGCACGTCCGTCAAACGATATTTGGTTTGTTTGTTTTTTGTAATGTCCGGTCATCGCAGAGCCACCTGCGGACGCCTCCGACGCACGTGAGACGACTCGATATCTCGATGACAAATAACGTTTCGTTTTATTTCCACGACGTATACGCGCGTGTCCGAATTTTTCATTGCGATGATTTGGAAATCGGTCGATATTGTTCAGCAAAGAAATCAGATTCCATCGATTTATCGATTTAATAAAAATATAATGATATAATATAGTACTAAAATGAGTTGTGAGTAAGAGAAGTTTTTATAAATGTCGTTGTGTTTGACAATAATTTCTCACTGCCACAACGTGCGAATAATAATAAAAATGTATTTTCGATCATAAGATACTCTAATACGCGTTTTATACAATAATAAAATAATAATTGTTAATGTATTTCGGAGGTATTTCGTTTCGTTTTTTTCGTCTGCGACATGATTTCCATCGCGTTTCGACGGGCCGTTCGATAGTTTTTAGTGCTACGGCCGGTTAGAAAAAAGAAACTAGTAATTGTATATATACCGAATCGCCGCCGCCGCCGTCTCTCCGTGTTGGTGTAACCTCTGCCGCGCGCGTCTCGCTCGCCGCGTTGACGACGACGTGACTACCATTGAGGTGACAAGACAATGTTATTATCGTTTTTTATTATTATTTTTATTACTATTATTGTGTTTTATTATTATTATTATTATTTTTTTCTTCTCTGAGGTCAATTCGGACGCCATTATACGTGCTCGGGTGTCGAAGATTCCGATCCGGTGGTCACCCCGTAACAATGCGTATAAAACAGAAAATTACTACATTTATTGTGTTTTTCCTCTTCTCGTCAACGCACGAATAGTGCATTAGCGCTAGCAGCGAGTCTCGAGCGCGCGCGCGCGCGCGTATGAAAAATAATAATAATAATAATAATAATAAAAAACTCGAGAGAAAAAAAAATAATAATAATAATAATATCTAGCGGATTAAAACGACGACGGTCCCGCGTGGTTTTTATACCGTCTACGCCGATGGACGTTCGTGTCCAGGAAAATCGATGAATATTTTGATAGTTTTTTTTTTTTTTCGTTCGTCCAGTTCGTCGTTGAAGCCGCGTTGAATGTGCGGACGCGGGGACACGTAAATCCGTTTAAATCGATTTCTTATGATTATCGTCCGCCACCATCGTGTGTAATCCGACCTCAAAAGAAATATATTATGTTCCGTGTAAGTAAGAGAGGGGGGGGGGGAAACGACACTAAAATAAATTTTATTCGCTCGAAGAATATTATACACGGAATCGGAAATCATCGAGAACTGCGTTAATTTATTATTTGTCGCGCTTTTCCCAGATAATTTACATATACGTGGATTTATGGTGTTATTCAAACTAGTTGCAGTAAGGTCTTCAATAATATCACGTCCATGACTTTCGTTCCCCGATATACATATATACGTATATATATATATATTATTAAGGCTTAAATATTATAATATAAATAATAATGTCTGCGCTGCGGTACGAAAAATAAAAATAATGTGGACAAACGGCGTATAATGTGTAATATATATATAATATTCATATAAAGGTGCGATAAGTCCGCAGGTACATTAACTTATACGAGCGGTGATTTTCGTACTGCCATAACACATTGTCGTCCATACATATTCATATTAATCGCCGCGATATTCGTCTGCGCGCGCGCGCCGTACGCCCGTTAAATATTACGGCTATTATCGTAATACGATGTTAATTAAATATGATTTAGTAATTTTTACACTTGAATAATAATAATAATAATCGAAAAAAACGTTTGGATTTTTAACGCTGCGCGTGCGTTTAATATGATAATGATCTGCGACCCGACTTGATTCCATACGAGTGTTGGTTTTTTTTCTCTTCTTTTACTTATCGCGTTACACCCGAACAAACGATTTGTGCGAGCGCGCGCGCGCGCGCGATGTTAATCGGCATTTTTCATGGTGTACACACCGACGACGACGGCGGCGTATATATTATCGTTGTATTGAGCATTAATCTTGAAATTTATACGTGTGTTTTGATTATTTCGCGTTTGAAAAGTAGACGATCACCGTCGTGTCATTGTTTATGGCGCTGATTTGTTTCATTGCGTAACGTAACGCGCCGGCGCGCAAACACGAATGTTTCCGTGCGTAATGTACCTACGAATAGGTAAGCCGAAACGAATTTCCGTGGTAATTATGTCAAACGCGGTGTAATAAGTATCGTCGTTTAAATCACAGCGGATTAAAACCGTAAAAAGTAATCGCGTTCGTATTTTCCTTAGGTTTCGCTTCCAATTCGAAAAAATATCCGTCCAAGTCGTGTGACGCGACGGGAAAAAGAAATATCTGAAACCGGCCGGACGCACAAATAATATATTATAATATACGTCGCTCGAATCGAAGAGGGACGTGGGGAGGGACCGAGTACCACGACCGTTTTTCCAGAACGTCTCGACTAGTTTTCACAAGTGGAATGCATATAAGACATGTAAGTAAATTTTCATTTTATATTTCCGTTTTTTTTTTAATTATCCAAAGCGTTTAACACAAGCTCTCTTTGGACGTTTGTATGAATTCCTCCTATAAAATAGCGCGTAACCATAGAGTACGCCTTTTTTTAGAAAAAATTAAACGCGTTTTTATCGTACCTATCTACTTTTACTTTTTCAAATCGAACACCGATTATTATATCATATAAATATGGAGACTTATTTGTGCCATTGTCAATCATAATATTGCAGTTCTGTGTTTTAAACTGTTTTTGTTTTTCACGCGACGTCCAAATAATAACACGTGTGTAGTAATTAGCTATACGATCTGAATCACGTTACCTAAACCGTCGATGTCGTCTATATCGTATTGAAATATCGCGATGTATCTTTTAAATATTTCTAAACCGCCGTCGCGTGGGTACCGTGTTCTCGTTAATTGTCACACGTGGCACGTGAAGCAAAACCGTGTATTACAATCGTTCGCGTCGCAGTTTTATCATGCGTTTTTATTCGATTTCATCTTTTCGTAAGTATGTATATATTTTATCGCGGCTCTCGTGACATCGCGACCATTTAGAAAAACGTCCGTTTTGTCGCCGTTTACAGACGTTTCGTGACGAGAGTTTATCCGTTCTGCGTTCGGTCATCCGACGCGCGTGTATAGAAAGCGATTGCAGTCGAACGCATCGCTCGAAAACGCCTATGCGACTCTCGATCGATGGCCGCGTACAACTTTCGAACAAATAATATACTGTTACCTACGCATTGTGTTTTGTTGTGCGGCGCGCGCGGCATTTCGTCCGACGACGGCGGATGCCTTGTCTTTCACACGCGTGCGACTACTCGTATAATATGGCATTAGTCGGCCGTCGTCGTTCGGCGAGGAAATACGGAATAAAACATTAACTCGAGACAACGGCGACACCGCGCGACGATAAAATAACGAAGGATTCTTCGTCGTCGTCGTCGTCGTCGTCGTTTCGTATTTTATATGGAAACAATACGTTCGTGTTTACACCGACAGAGGAAAGAGGCGCAAGAGGGTAGACCGCAAAGAAGAAAATCTTATTTCAACTTAAATAAAAAAGTACCGAATTGAACATAAAAACGTATAGCATCGAACGGTTGAGAAACTATGAGAAATTATAAAATAAAAAATATTTTCTTGTCAAAACCACTCGTTTTCTCGCGTTTGTTGAAATGTACTAAAAGATCGAGCGTCTCATAATATAAACGCGTACGAAACACAATTTTTTGAGAAAAAAAATATAATTTTTAAAATATTCAACCAGTTGTTTGAAATCAAAGTATACACGATACAAAGGGGGTTTTACGAGTTCAACTCTCTCTCCGAAGTCCTAAACAATTTTCTATTGCAAAAACATTTTCGAATAACATAAAAACACACACACACACACACACACACATACAACTCTAAACCCAAGATATTTTACTATCACCTGTATAGATATTATTATAGATTATTTTTTTTACGGTCAATTCGGACGATTTCCCCGGCATGTTCTCTGGAAAGCCGTCGACGGTGTTGTGTCCTGCAGTATACATCGACCCACACGTACGATTTTCTTTCGTAAAATAGCACGTAGCGCCGCGCGTCCGTCTCGCCGACGATGGATTTGAATAGCGCATAAACAATAACGAACGACAATATACGTATATATTATTTTTTTGCATAAAGGACCCGTTATAACGTCGTTTTTACGGGGCGCGCCTTACCTCCGCGCGCGTTATCATCGTAGTTATTATTATTACGCGAGACACTGACCTACTCTAAAACGCCTTTTTTCATCTTCTTTTTTCTCTCTCGTCCCGGCAAAACGGAATTCAAATCGTCGCGCTCGCGGAGGCCCGTCATAATATTATTATCGTATTATGCCGGACGAGACCGTTCTCGGAATACATAAAATGTCCGCGCGAGAGCGTTTTAACGACGCCGTTGACTCCGCCGCCGCCGCCGCCGCCGCCGCGGCCGACCGGCTCTCCGGAAACCGCATAATTCCGTAATAACCCATCACTTCCGTCGTCTCTCGGACGCGCGCAGTCGTAATAATATAATATATATATATATTATATAATATGCAATATGCGAGCGAAAGAGTTAACAACGCGCGCGTGATTTACGTGCAAGTTTATATACTCGCATTATGCGTCTGTTCGCGTCGTCGCCAAGACGTATTTTCAACTTTTGAAACGACCGCGGAGTAGACGTGTACCTGTACGGTCCGAGACGAGATGAAAATATACTCTCGCGCGCGACGACGACGTCCTGCGCGTTCGTCTTATATAAACGAACCGCTCGTATACGAGACGTCTCTAAACGATCGCCGTCGTCGTGGCGCGGGGATGAAATATATATTTATGTTTACGAGCGCGAGTAGTCGTTTGTTTACTCCCCGCCCCCGTCAATGTCGTATCCGATCCGATGCCATCGAGTGTTAAACGTCGCGCAAAAGAAAAATAAAAAAACCGCGTTTAATAATAAATAAATAAATTATACGCGACGCGCGATAATAATACGGACGGCGAGGGGGACGGGGACGTCTAGAGCTGCCTCGTCGTTATATTTCTGCAGCGGTCAAAGTGTACGAAGTAGGAATTCTCGGCGGATTTATTTGATATTACCCTCGTGCGGTTTCGAGAATACGTATGCTCGCAAGACGAGTCGGTTTTACCTTATTACATAATTATTGTTCTCTTATCGATTAGCGATTATGATGGCAAACAATGACATCGCGTATGGTAGACGAGTGATTGTAAATTTTATATGCGTTTCCACTCGGTGTTCGGCGCATAAATGTTAGTATTTTCGACTTTGCGCGCTACCCTTTCCTCCCCCACGAGGTAAAATGAAAAAAAAAACAAAAACGTACGCGCAACACGCTGTAACTGTTTAAAACGTGTTAAACGGTCCAACACTAACGCGCATCGAATATTCTACGGAACGCAGGCCGCATAAAAAGTAAATAATATGTACGCACACACACATATACGTACACCTATACTGAAAGCCTTGGACTTGTTATGTTTCGAACACGTGCCTCGGACGTAATTTAAATACGGGCGTATCAAATGCATTCGTTTTACCTCTATTACAAACCCGAACTAATAATCGTATCTCGTGCGGTATATATGTATATCATGTAGGTACAACATTTGATCAGCGCTGTTCTATCACAGTTCAAAGGCTACGGACGTGGTCTGTTCCGACGCGCACAAAATGAAATGCATTTTCGTCGTCTTCTATATTAGTCCTATTCCACGGCGTTCGTCCGCAGTAAATAGTTAATCGTCGATGAACCGCCGATCAACGTTTTATTCGTTGAAATTTACGACGTATAAATTATCGCCGCCTCACGCACGCGATATAAATTGCCCAGAGAGTTGCTTAAACTCAAAGAACTGTTCGAAATTTGAAATTTCGCAAAACGCGTCTTGCAAAATAACCATATTATTAGTTTCGATATAAACAAAGCCTTAGAAATATCAAATAACCAAAACGATATTTATATTAATTCTGTATTGGGAGAATTGCATATACATAATGAAGTCAGGAGAAATAAATTCGATAATATATCATAAAATATGTACAAACAGATTTAAAAAATAATATTCTCTTTCGATATTTTTTAGATAATACTTAATAACAAAAGAAAAATATCTTATGTCCATAATAAACTTAAATTGTATTCCTCTATGTAAAAATTATTTGTATTCGGACATTTCATTTTATATTCAGTGCGTTCTCCACACCTGACGATGCATTTTATTCGAAAGCGGTCGTAACAATTTTTGCACTCTTTATTTCCAAGCAAGACCTATTTATTATATTTTTATCTATATTATTTATATATTTAATAGTTTTAATAAATTATTCTATGTATTTAATAATACTTTGTTATTATTATAATATGAGTATTAACCACTAAACATTATTAATTTTTATTTATTTTGTTTTATATTAAATCAGATTAAGTACGTTGAATTAAGAATGCAAATGCAGGGTTTTTCAAAACATTCATTTTTAATGGAAAAAATAAAAACACAAGTTGTAAATAGTCAAACAAACAAAAGAGAAAGCGGTCGGCGCACGCGACTACCTGCTAAAAGCTTACGTGGGTGGGCGCTAAAGGTTCAAAATACAATACGTCGGAAACGAGTGAACTAGTATAAAGGGATCAGTGTCTAAACGAGTTAAGACGAAACGTAAGTCGACACTAATGACACTTTTCCAATGACGTCATTATAATTTCTGGTTTTTTTTTTTTTTGTCTCTTAGTTTGATTTTTTTTCATTCAAATTATTATCATCAGTCGAATATTGAACGTCTCATCTTGCGCATTCCACTTGTACACTATTATCATATTATTGAGATCGACGACGGTCCTCGAGAATTGGACGACGCGTGGAAACGTAGTTATTTCTCGGCCCGAAGACACTTGGACAATTGGAACCGAAAAGGTGTCAAACGAATATGCAGCGATTTATTACGACTCCGGGACTAATAGAAACGTTTTACAATCCAATCAACTGTAATTGAAAATAACGTAACGAAACGGGTCGGGACGTTTGTTCGAAGCACGGCGCGGCGATAACTACAAATTATTGCGGGTCGGTTGTTACACAATATTATATCGTAGCACCCTCAACGTTTGAGGTTCAGTTGCGCCACCGCCAACCAACGCACTTCCACATACATTTAGGTATAAATAAATATATGTATTTATTTTCTCACACATTCACAAACAAATATATAATTAATAATTTCAGTGACTTCGGGACTTTGCTCCCGAGCGAGAGTCGTCGACCATACGACAACGGCGGCGGCGGGTCGAAGAAGAAGAAGAAAAGGGGGAAAAAAAAAAAGGATCTACTCGGGCGTTGGCGGTGGCCGGCCGTATACACGTATAATACATATTCAGGGGTGCGGAGGCGCGGGAATCGAGCGTGTCGTAAGTATAAATCCGTGTAAATTTGTGTGCGCAGTTGTCGACCGGCGGCGGACGAAACGATATTGTGTTAACACGCGCGCGGGAGGAGGATGCGTGTACGCGCGCGCGTTTGGATTTCACGTAACGAAACTCGTACGTAGTAGTCGTATATTACCGATATGTATATAATAAATACATACATACATATATGTTGTGTGTGTACATATAGGTATATACATTGTTATTGTACATATACACGCCTATATACGTGTAGCGAGCGTGGTTTATTAAAGCGTGTTGCCGGATTCTTGTTTTTTTTTATCATTCTTTTCTTTCCCCCCCCCCCCCTTTCTTTTCTAGAGCAACCGTCGTCGGACGTGGGTAGCCCCGACCGGAATTAATATCGCAATCGACGGCTATAAATCATCACGCGACTACCGCCAGTGGATTCCACTCGTTCCCCGCCACTTTACCGCCGGGACCAAACAATTAGTCGCCGATATACGGACGACAAACGCGAAACAACATCCGTATACACGCGGACGAGATTCGTTCGCACGCACGCGAAACGTCGTCGGTCCAACGATATAATACGCGACGAGCGTATATTATATTTTATCATTTTATATACGACGATTTTATGTTTTTTTCACGAATCATTCCGACGGTTCGGGTAAAACGCATCGGACGATCGTCGACGCGATTATTTTTAATAACGTTGTCGAATTGTTTTCCGACTCACCGCCCACACGCGCTGCGGGCGCGAGATGAAATCGCAGTCGAAAGCAAATTATTCGTAGAGTTTTATATATAGTTTTTTTTTAGCATCAATCGGTAATAGGACCGCGCGAGAGATAATCTAGTCGTTATATAACGTATCGTTAAAACCGATGATTTATCGCACATCGTTTCGCAGCTCGAAAATCGCGCCGAAAGCCGCGTCGACACGACGTGTAGGCTGATTTCAACGTTTTTTTTAAGAAATCTACGTACCTATCGGTATTTATTTATACTATGCGCGTATTAATAATAAATTTTACACCGTTTGTTCGTGTCCAATGTATATGACAACGTACTCGTATATACATGGCGAATAAATATGTATAATTTTATAATTTGACGTGCCTAGGCAAAAAAAAATTCTTTGTAAATATACTGAATAAAACATTTTATAAAAATATAACAATTTTTTTTTTTACGCTTTTAGCGGCATGATAAGTTAATCCGGCACTAGCTGCGAGCGTGGACTATACGGTGCGTATTTTTGTAAATTATTAGTATATTTTATCGTCCTTTTAACAGTGACTTTTTTCTTTTTTTTTTTAGTTGTTGAGAGAAAATATTAGAATACCCGATCAAAAAAAAGATATGTTTAAAACAGACGACAGATGACGATAAAACGGTTGCGCTATCATATCCTTACCGTGCGTGACATCACGATCTTCACCTACTAGCTGTAGGATAGGTGAAATCAATTCTTCGTTTCTTCAACAATCACGCGATAGTGAATATTTCGATTTCCGACATAAACCATACAGTTTTCTAACACTGTAATCGTTTCTAAAGAGAAACTCTATCCCTCGATTTCGTTATCGTCTACTATAATATTAACACACACACACTATTATAATAAACAATAATAAAATGCGATACTAAACAACTGTCAGCCGGACCCCGAATGATTAGAAATCACACGGCGAATACGATTCGAGTATTATTTCTGACGGGGTTCGTTTTTTTCACGCGTCGTAAAATGTGTATTGTATTAATTCATCGGTTTAAGTAGGCGTGTAAGCGCGTATGGTCCATCGCAGCAGCACTATCTCGGTATCTTCAAGATTCGCTTTGATGTATCCCGACGCCATCCTTCTCTGGGTTTGTTTATTCGGTACTTGAAACTACTCTACGAACTAACACCGTGTACTACCTTCATATCGGTCTGTCGAACGGCTTTTTTCGAGAAAATATTTTATTTGTTCTCGTGACTCTCGTGAATCGTACGGCGCGCGTGCTTGCCTTGCCGGCCGTGTTTATCCTGCGGCCGCCGCGCCGGGATCTCGGCATGTCTGATCCCGCGTCTCATATTTCGTTCGCGTTCGGCCGACGTCGTCGTTTTCCCGGAACCGCGCGGAGACATAACGAGAACGTATTATAACGTATATATTTCACGCGCCTCCCGCGTGTGAAAACGGCCGCGCCGCGCCGTCGTCGACGTTTCGTACCGCGCCCGGCAGTTTTACGACCTTATATTTGCATTGTACACACGCGCGTTTCTCCGCGCGTAATGTACGACCGGCTGTCGATGGGAAATCGTGGCCGTGCATATTATAATATTATTATCGGCCGCGCATTATCTCTGTCGATCGCATTGATGATAACGTGCTCGCTAGAATGGAAAAAAAGTCGCGGCGTACCGATTATATCGACTCATTTTTCTCGATAGATTTGTCTTTTGAGCAAACGGAATCGACCGTCGCGTTTCGGGGGGGTAGTCTGTTCCGAACGTGTAACGCACACGATTCATTTGCATACGATCGTCGCGGGCCACGGGCTCCGAGTACGGATCTAACGTACGTATTTACGTCTCGTTCGGACCGCGCCGCGCCGTAGTTATGCAAATCGAACGCAACCGCTTTAATATTATAATATTACGTCGCTTTTTTTTTTTATTTTTCTTCCGAGTAAAATGTAAATTCCAAAACGGAACGTTTGATTGATACCACTCCGTTATACCGTCTCAATAATAAATATATACGTATATATATATTTCGTTTGACCGTTACACGTCATGACGTGTTGTGTATGAAACGCGCACATATTTTACGGGAGTCTCCGAACGAGACCATCCGCACGGCGCGTACGTTTCGAAAATCATGAATTATTGAAACGATATTTGTACGTAAAATATCATATTATCATACGCGCGTGTGTGTTACACGTTCGATCGTCGTCGTAGGCATAACGTAATAGATCGTAGATGACATCGTAGATAGATGCGAATTAATGTTTGTTTGGGTACGGAGCAGTCAGAATAATAACTCATGGCTCGCGACAAACGAACGGGGTGATATTATTCTGAAAGTTTTCCGGCCCCTCCGTCTTCTCGTCGTCGTTTCTTTTGAAATAAACTACAAACACTTCGTTTGAAAATTTATCACGCGTAATTTTCTATTATATACGGACGATATCGAAAACAACATATTGTTTAAATTTTACCGCGATTCGACTATTTAACCATATTTCCATGCGACGATTGTGAATCTATTATTATTATTATGATAAGTACATTTTTCAAATTGTTTAAGGTGAAACGTAACGACTTTAGGCGGTCATGTTTTCTCGTGAAATCGGAATCTCGTGCACGAAAGTCGGAGAGCGCAGGACCTGACTGAAGAGTGTCCCAAACCAGCTGGCTCCTGCTGACAGTTACCCGAGTACATATCTTTTAGGTAATTTGATAGACAATTATTTTCGTTTTTCATTTAATCGACATATTTGCAGACATTTTAAAGGTCTGAAAACTTTTTAGTTCGATAGTCGTGCTCTTCACAATTTCTTATTAATAATCGTTACGCAGACAGCATTTACACGCAGTGCGACGATTTACGCCGCATTATATAATAATATTTTATTTGTTATGAGCATTTAAAAGTCGTTTTACCTAGTAGTCGCATCGATCCGTTTCGTGTTCTAAGAACACATCGTTTCTCGATAATAATTGAAATCTGATGTTTTTTATATTTCGACTACGCGGATGACGTGTACTTAATTTTATCAATTCTATTTTAAACGAAAGAACTATAGGTACTAAAAATCCATAAAAATTCTTTAAATCTACTATAAAGACTGCGTATTATATTATGATAAATAAATTCATAATTTATCATTTGAATGGATACTCGTGTATAGGTATAATAGTTTCCACATGATAATTTAACTGTTATCATTACCATAATTAGGTTGAAATATAAAAACTGTCCGTACGAATTATGGTTTTTTTTTTTTTTTTTTTACTTTCCATAGTGTGATGCCCTGGTACACACTGAAAATAATCAATGTCCGACCAATGTCTTCAGAGTATAATATGTATACGACCACCGGAACATTGTTCCTGAAACGCACCAAAGTCGTTTGTTGGCCAACAGCCACGTAAGTATATAAATTATTGGGCATATTATATTTTAGCGTTAACGAAACGATGAGAAACCTTTAATTGAAATATACAAATAAACTAAAGTGCACTTTTAATAGTCACCGTTGCGCGTTACTGCAGTGTAATTATGTAAATATTTTATTTAATAATCAAATTGAATTACACCTTTTAGTAAATTCAGCGCATTACCCTCTATAAATCTCATAAGTTACTGTAGATTTTAATATTAATAATAATAATATATATTATAATATAATAGCCGCATAAAAATATCAATAGTCGACGCTTGCAACACAATAATATTATAATACAACGACTGCAGTTTTCATTCGTATTTATACAAACACTAAGCCAATGACCGTTATATCACGCCTTGAAATAAAATTAGAGATTTTTCGAATAAAAAAAAAAAAAAAAAAATGAATGCATTATGCACGCGACCAAGAGTATAAACGCAATTTATTCAGGTATAAGTGGGAACATGTGGCGTATATTTCGTAAAACAGTAAAACTATTTGTACACGTGCGAAATATAGGCACACAAAATATATTTTAGAAACTCATCTCCGTATAAGCATTATCTATTTATGCGACGATCGTCCGTCCCGAAACCTGATCAAACAGTCCAATACATTAGGCGTTTACTTCGAAAATCACTTAACACATTTTTAACACGTGACAATTTGAGCATAACGTAAATTTATTTAAAAATGAGTTCCGGAATTATCTATAATACTCGTATATCTACAATGATATTATTCGTATCCCAACCAAGTGCGAAAACACGGGTAAAAATGCTGTTAATCCTTTTTTTTTCTTCAATTTTTTCATTTTAAATCTATACACATACGCTTATACCAACACATTGTAAATACTCAAAATCGAGTATCGATCGATGACGGAGTTCTCGTTTGTTTTTTTCTCTTATTATTATATCGAGCCGTCATATTATTGTAAAACGAATGACGTTTTCGCTATCGTTCGACCGAACATCGTCGTGGTAAAAATTAAAAAAAAACGGAGCGTGCCGAGAAGGGATGAACGGGCGGCAAGGGCCTCACCGACTGATAAAACGACGACGTACGGACGGACGATATTATTATAATAATACGATCGCGGAGACTTGAGCGCGCGTCGGGAAAACGAGTCGAATAAGACGATAACACCCGACGCCCTAGATCTGTTGACGCGTATAACACATAAAAATAATACGTATAGAAAACCACTCGCATCGGTTTACCGGCTTCGCGTGTCCCACGTAATATATAATATTATACAATATACTACGTGTGTGCGTATAATATAATCCGCCGTCGAGTGCCCGGTGTACACGAGCATTGTCACATCGTACGACACGCGCGTGCGCGCGGGATTGGCAGCGTACACGAAAACACGCCTAGATGCGTTTTTTTTTTTCCATTTCTCACTCTCTCTCTACGTCTCTGCTCTCGATCCGTGGGGCTAGCCGGCGTGCAAAGATTTACCGGTCGCGTGCGTACACACACACACACACACGTGACGATGTCGCCGCGCGCGTCTCGTCTCGCGTTATTATACACATACTCGTATATTATAATGCTGCGCGTACAATGTTATACGTACGCGCGTACGCGCAGAGTTGGTACCTATTATACAAAGGGCGCGCCTATCGCGCTAGGAAAACCGCATTATACTATTATGAAGTAAAGGTGCCGGACGATATTTCAAGACGAGCGTGTCGAAAAAATATAAAATAATAACGACGAATATTATACAGTATTGTAATACGTACCCGGGACGGACGCGCGCGCGTCTCTGTTATTATTATATTCTCTCTCCGTCTCGTTCGTAAAACATGCCACCCGATGGCAGACCCGCGCGGAGTACTTCTAATCTGCGCTCTCGAGGTTTTGTCGTAAATGCCCGTTGGGAGGGGGAGGGGTTGCTAAAAGTTCGGCCATGTCCCCGTCGGTTTGTGTCGAGCGCGTGCTAAGAGTGGAGACTTGAAAACGGGCAGCAATCCTTATATGTGTATACTTTTCTTGTAATTAAAACCCGCCATTGAACGATTCGGTTAGTCGATTGATTATTATGTTTTCAATACGATCGCGAATCGTTTGTTCAATCCGCTGTCGATTTTCATGGCGACATTTTCTCCGCGGGTTGCGAAACCGTTCCGTTTGTTCAAACCGATTTGTACGATTCGCGCCGCGCCGGGGGTAGCGCAACAATACTCGAATCGCCGCGTAATAATAATCAATAGCGTAATAACGACTCGATTTTTAGCCTCAACGAACCCGCGCCGCAGCCAACGTCAAGCGTCGCGGGTAGGTATATATAATATTAAACTGTATACAAGCAGTAGGTATATATACTATACATAAAACTGCTGCCGTAGCAGACGTCAGACCCGACAAAACAACTTCTCCGAGTCGGTCTTAATTGCGATAATATTTCTCCGCGTTATAAATCATAAGGCTTGGACGACGTCCAACGGGCCGCGTTCCGGCGAAGGCAAAAAAAAAAAGAGAAAAAAAGAAAAGAAATAATAGTAATAATAATAATAATAATAATAATAATAATAAAAGGGAAAGAGGCTCGCTCGAACGCGAATTTCTCAATCGGCCGAGCGGGTAGTTACTGGGCTGTGACCGGCGGCGATGACACGGGAAGAACTCGCGCGAACACATTCTTTTTGAGTTTTTCTATCGGATTTTTTAACTCGCCGGTGTTATTTTGTTACGACCAACGTCACACGCGTAACAATATGAGTGCACACGCCGCCGACGGTTCGAGCGAATAAAAAAAATAAAAAATAGTTTCACTCGTATAACTCCGATGTATACCGTCAATCGTTTGATAAAAACACTATATTTTTCTAAATAAAATCCAACTACTCCGACAGAATACATACGATTGATTTTTTCGTATTACATCGTATTAAGTTGTTTATTTCGAACGTATCGATCGGGAAAAGATCAACGAATTACCTTTTTTGCGGTCGAAATATATTATACGTATTGTTGTATATAAAGTGAACGTATGCTTAAAATCGAACTTGGCATCGTACACGGATATTCGTGACTTTTGTATGGAACGACGTTACGTGCGCCGAGCAGACGGTGCGGAACGTCATCACGAACGCGTTGTTTTGACGACGACGACGCCGTCCGAGTAGTGACATTATCATAGGTGGCAATAACGCGCTGTTTTCGTTCCGATCGTATCGGTCGCATCTGTCGCCGGTTGTAAGTTTGCAAGCGCGATAACATCGCGATTAAATGTTTTTGTTGCGCGCACAGACGCCGCGCCCTTTGTCCTCTAGTGGCAAACGTATACGCGTTTCGTGTTCGCAGTGCCGATAAAACCTATACACGCGCGTGTCATTTATATAATATTATAATAATAAGGCTCGCGAAAGTAGACGACGCGCATTCCGTCCACGTCGAATTGCGGACAAGGAGGCGGCGTGATTAGGTTAGGTCGTTTCGGACGAACATTTTACTCTGCGGCGGAGGACGATCGCGTAAACCCAACGCAGACATCTATTTTTCATAAACGGTCACTACTCATAATATATAGACGCGAGTCTATGGTGTCGAGTGAAGGCGCGCGCCAGCGAAAAGTTAACCCAACAGTGGGTTATTATCCATCGCGTTATTCTGACGTTTTCAAACATTTCTCATTCGATTCTTTCTTTCAACTCGTTCGTCTGAATTCATACTTATACAGTGAAACGTCTCAAACGTGCACTCGTTTCCGACAGTGGACACTTTTAAATTCCTCGGGGAAAAAACGTGCGCACTATTTGGGTCATAACATCTGAACAGTGGGCGCGGACACTAAACGTCGATGGCAAAATTATGGATTACTTCTCATAAACGGACATGTGGCAAACGTTTGAGTATTGTCGGTCGCCGATTTCATACGTCCGGGGGGTCGCGCGAAATCGCGTGCCCCGAGGAGCGAAACGTCCGTCCTCCGGCGGCGCGGCGGCGCCGAGCACACAATCGGAACGAACCGACGACCGACCGACCGACCGACCGACCGATCGCGCGCGCGCGCGCTCGCACGCGTTTATCTGTCTCGGACGCGTTATTTATTAAGGTCGGGTCGTACCCCGGACTTTTCACACACACGCGGTCAAGGCGGTCCGCGAGCGCCGTATATAATATTATTATTATTATTATGTGCGCGCGCTCGCGTACGATCGTATTGAAGACCAAACGCCGAGATAAAAACGTCGAGCTTTGCGCGGCGGAATGCCATTATATTTACGCGTCCGACACGTGGCGTTCGCCCGTATAATAACGTCTCATGCGTGATGCATGTACACACCGTGTAGTGCGTGCGATATATATATATATAATATTATTCTCGAAATAGCGTTCGATAAAATATAATATAACATATTATTGTGTATCAATGTGTGGATC
This sequence comes from Drepanosiphum platanoidis, assembly GCA_948098885.1. Lineage (NCBI taxonomy): Eukaryota > Metazoa > Arthropoda > Insecta > Hemiptera > Aphididae > Drepanosiphum > Drepanosiphum platanoidis. Next base: position 14,090,252 of record OX402534.1, on the reverse strand, counting down.
GCGCGACGCGCGGCCGTAAATCGTCGCGGGCTCGCGGCGGCGGCGGCGTCAAGCGTCGCGCCGTCGGATCCGCAGCGGTTTTCGCAACGATATAATATAATATATTATTTGATAATAATAATGCGATATATTTTATACGTTATTATGTCAACGTCGTCGCGCGGAGAAAAATCCCGTCGTCGTTTTCTTTATACACGCCGCGCGATACCATTATTTTAGAAAAATTGTTTTTCCCCCTCCCCCTTCATTTTTACCTAATGAAAACTAAAAAAATCATACGATTGGATTCGTCGATGAATAATTATCCGTGTTTCGTGTTCGATATTAATGTCCTGTGGATTTTAAAGCAAAAAAAAAAACGAATAACCTAACCGTCCCGGTCTTATACTCGTAGTATTACAACTACATTGTAAATGTGCAGGTGATAGCCGCGGGTTTGCTCCGATCGGGCTACTGCGGTTTGAAGGTTTTTACATAGTATTTATTATATTAGGTACTATTTGAACGCGTAATTTCATTTTCACGTCGTTCGTGAGATAACGAGCTGCAGGTATATACGATATATGAGCGCTCAATAATACGGTTTAGACTGTCCCTGTATAGTGGCAGTGGCTACTTTTCGATTATCGTGTTCGCGTGTCTATGATAAAAAAAGTGGCGCGTAGTCAAACACGCTTTCAAAATCCAATAGTATTGTTCTGGATAATGTTTTCGATCGTTGTTTTTTTAATTACAAACGTTCTTTCGATTGATGTGGCAGTACATTGGTCGAGAATTCCTCTTTTATAATTTGTATTGTTATTCTTCGTGCGTATTATTATGTATAGTGTATACGTATATCTTATTACAGAAGTCGGTAGTAAACCGTGGCGATTAAGGTTTTCACGTGTCTGTACCGGCGTACATCCCGAGATTCCAATCGACGCGTAATAGCATACTCGGGTCGGTAAAAATTACTTTTTAACAAACGCGCATTTTTCGAACTAATCGGTTTCGGTCGCGACGAGTCAGATCCAGATAGGCGCACAATCTATTGTCATAGGTTTTAATCTCGTGTCCTCGTTCTTATCACCACCGTCGAACCCGCCTTACACCACGTCTTTTACGTATTGTTATTAATTATTATAATACGTAGTCACCACCCTCCTCGCCCCCGCCACCACCACCGCGCCGCGACCTACGCACATCAACTGTCAGCAGCGACTTAGCGAAACAGTACTATAATAGATTCGAATAACGCCTCCAAACCGTATGTGTGTACACCAACCCACACGTGACCAATTTTATGTCCGACACCCTGCCTGGTAATCTTCCAAAAATGTTCAGATACTAATGGTCCAGAAACTTTCTGTTCAATTAATTAACGTCGGAACTTACTTACGGTTAAGTGCTGCCAACGCAGGACGCTTTCTTTAATCAAGTTAATAAACCGTGTTCGCATTTACGCCGCATGATACAAAACACAGGATGCGCTTTGCGCCCGTGTTGGTTTTTTCAACTCATTGCGAAATGTTTTTAATGTCCAACGTACGTTTTGGGCGTATTTATTCTAAACATACTCGCATACTATAATATGTACACAAATTACAATTATTATTGTTGTAACACCTTTCGTAGAGCTTCAGACGCCAAAAGGGATTTTGAAACGACAATTTAATCCTATAAAGATTTGAAAAATTCCAACGAAATGATATAATATATACCAAATATTATACTGTACACAAGTGCCTGCCTAAATGTATCAACATAACAGTAACGAAAACTCTTTTGTCGTATCTCACAGTCACTGATAATAAATCAATAAGTAAAACCTCGATCAGGCTCGGTTTCATTTTGTCTTTGCCAAACCAAGTCGATCGTAACGATACTCTCGACGTGATTTCGCAAATCGTGTTTTTTCCTCGCTACGACGACTTACAACCCCACCTCTCGGTTCTCATTTTTCGCGGACGCGGTCGAGTGTAACGCGCGTCGGCCATTTCGATCCGAACACTTGCGGGGTGTCTGCGGACGACGAGGATAATTCTTAATGACGCGGGTCGAAGTTGCGCGGCCCGCGGTGAATTCGCGAGATCCAGTTTTAATCGAACACCGCGCGATTGCGAGAAAATTTCACTCGCCGCCGCGAGAAGGACTAGAGCAGTTATTATATTATTATTATAATAAAACGATACGATAATATAGGTAGCGCGCTTACGGGGCGGGGGGGTGGGGGAAACCGAGAATGCGCCATTGCAGTGTTTTTGCCGTACGCCGTCGCCGCCGCGCCGCGTCGAGTGGAAAAATTCTTCGTGACCGGTTTGTTTTTTTTTTTTTTAATGTTGTTATTTTTTTGCTTTCCGCGTTATCGATTATTGTACACCGGAACAATAGGATTTTCTAAACGGGAAGTTCTCCGGTGTCCGCGTATACCTATATAGATATTCATTGGTAGCGGCCGCTAAAAGAAAACAACGGCAACAACTATAATAATGACAATAAACATCGCGTTATCCGCACAAAGGTGTGAAATTGACGGAGTAGAATTATACTCGACCGGGGACAGAGGTACGGGCAGGGAAAACGGCGGGCAATAACAATAAGTCAAATATACGTATGGAGTTATTTCCGCTTGTAAAGAGAGATAGAGAGAGGGGGAAAAAAACGGTGCGGCCCGCGGAATGAGTGATTTTCAGAATGTTAATAACGCTCGCCACGCGTTATATCTATACCCGCGCGCACGTTGCGAACATAATAAGCCTATATATTATTATACCTATGGATGTTGCCTATTTTAATACCGCGGTCGCGGTCTCGCGAGAACGGCCAATCCGACCCGAGACCGTCTCGTATACGTGCCGGCGCGCGCACAAGGTAATAATATATAATATTATTATACGCGCGACGTGTTTGCAGCGTGGAAAACGTTATACGTAAACGTCAAACGGTTTTTTCCCTTCTATTATTATTATTCGCTCGTCGTGTTCGACGACGACGACGGCCGGTGAATTGGCCGATAGAAATCGCACGCGCCGCGAGTCAAGTCGACCATAGGCGTTTGGCGTGAACGTAATACGGGCGCAGTCTGTGTAGAAAGTTTGGAAATCCGTGCGAAGACGGATGGCACGCCATCATCGTGAAAATATACCTAACCGACGACGACGACGACGAGACGAGGAAAACCGATCACCGCTTATTGCCGAATAAGAATAACATACAGTCCGAATAGATATTTTTACATCTGTGCGTTCGCTGCAGGTATTTTTCCATTGAGATTAGATGTTTCAGATTTTTTCCCATTATGGTAAAATCGACAAAATTCGACGGCAAACGCATTATTCACAGTGGAATATGCAAAACGTGTGCGAATCGCATTTTCGAATGGGTACAAATTCATCGCGTCGCTAAACAAATTTGCATCCTCCTCTGCTATATCGTTATATAGACTCGACAACACTATGTAAATGCTATAGGTAGGTAGGTATCCATACCGAATACACGTTATACATGTATTATACTATAACGTCATTGTAGACGAAAATGGGGTTTGAGCGAAATAAATCGTACTAAATGCAATATCATCTTTTGCGCGAAGAAATTGTTTTAATGCTCGAACATATTTCACATTACTGTAAGTTTGATTGCAATATCTATAATAATAACATCCAATTACAGTATGAAGCCGGTGAAATCTTAAATGCAATCGAACATTTTAAAAAACTCCATTCAAACCCCAATCTCTCATACCTAGTACACGTCACCGATCACAACAATCTTCCGAGAAGACCGAATGGCCACGGGTCAAGGGACGCTTTACCCGAGAAAAAGACTGGGCTCCTCATTCACACCCATCCAGTGTGATGACCAGGAGAACGGTTTATCCACTCGCGCCCCCTCGACGAGCAAACTATTTGTATTGTCATCGGATTTCTTTGTCGAACACTTAATTTTACAGATCGTAATAAAAAACTATTTTTTTTCTGCACAAACGGGAAATCGTATTAGGAGAAAAAAACCTCGCATCGTTTTCGGCGGAAACCGGTACAGTCCGTTTACGGACGGCGGCGGGCCTACACACACGCGAGATGACCCACGCGTGGCGGCGGCGGCGACGGCGTTTTAAATATCGAACGCGAAACACGACGTGTCGGACACGTTGTGGCGACGACGACGACGACGACGACGATATTACGTACACCTCGCCGGCGAACACACGTCATTGTCGTCGCGTTTACAATACGCCTATATGTGGAAGTGCACCGGTAATAATATCTCGCGAGAGGCACGGGTAGGCACGTTTTTTAACGCCCACGTTTCGGGGCGACGACGACACGGGCGGATTGCAGCGCGGGATGATGGAAGCGAAACACGGCTGCCCGCCGCAGGTTTTTTTCAGACCCGCTATACGACTTATGTGCCAGTGCATACCGTAATATGTATAAGGACGGCGCGTGTACACGTTACACATACGTCGTCCGCACGTATATACACCACGTACCTACATAAATGTGTACGCGCAGACGTGTGTACACGCGCGTTTAGAGGGTGTAACGACGACGCGTTATTATGGTTTTTTTTTTTTTGTAAGTTTATTTTTTTCTTCTTTCCTTTTCTCCGTTGATGCCACACGACCAATATATTATATATATATATATACGACGCGCGTATCCTATCCGCATAAAAGTATACGCGCGCACACACACACACGCGTGCATACGACAAACTCCTTTCTCTTGCCCGCCGTTATATAGCGCTCGCAGCGTGTTTTTTAAATTTAATTCCTTTGTCGTGGTCGTATAGGTATAGGCAAACACACCGCGCGGTCGACGCGTCGCCCGGTGCACATAACGATTGCAGTGCACGTAAATATATACGTATATAATATAATATGTATATATCACGTGTTTATATTACACGTATATTCGCACACGCGCGTACTATATATACATACACACGCCGTGCTCGTTGTCTTGTCGTCTCTTGGCAGCCTCTCTCGACCGACCGACGGTCTCACTCTATCTCTCTCTCGCTCGCTCGACGACGACGAAATATATAACATCATATATGTGTATAACGCGCGCGCGCGCGCGCGTGTGTGTACGCTAACGTATAGGTAATAGTCTACATAAATAGTTTATTGTGTTTCGATATTCACCTTGACAAGGGCGTCTGCTGTTGTCGCCGCCGTCGCGCTGCTGCCGTTGACGCTGCCGTATTAAAATATTATATCGCGCGCGCGCCGAGAGAGAGAGCCGCCGCGTATTGTGTGTATATAATATTATTATTTTGTGCTGCGGCTGTACGAACGCCCACGGGGCCCCCGTAACTTTGACCGTCGTCGTATAATAATGATAATAATACTTGATAGTGCAGCGCGTATTATATGTGTGTAACGCGACGGTTGATTTGTCGTCCGCGCAAATACACCTTTATTATTATTATTATTATATTAATATTATAACTCGTACGTATCGTCGTCGCGTCGTACGCCCGCAGAGTTTTTTTTTAAAAAGCTGCCTCCGTCTCGGGCGGGCACGACGCGGTTATTATGATCGAATGCGCCAAAATGTATGAGTTTATCGTCGACGATTGGTTGTCGTCGTCGTCGTCGTCGTAGTCGTCGTCGGTCTCGCAGCGGGTCCGCGCGGCGGCGGCGGCGGCGGTTTCATAACGCGCGCGCGGTATTAATTACAAATCTCGACGGGGATAAAAAAGATTTAAATAATATGAAAAATATATCGTGTCAAAAGTGTGCGCGCCAACGTACAGGTACATTATATAGCGAACCGGCGACTTTGCACGCGCTCACACTCGGCGCGTACTTATCGCATAATCTTTCTCTCCGCATTCGGACGCGCGCGTGTTTAAGTCACCTTATATCGTTTATCTACCCGCGATGTCGAAACATTTCTCCCGTTTCTGGCCGCGTGTACGTACGTATACCGTCGCGGTTACACATTATACCATATATACAATCGCGATATCGAATAATCGCAGATGCTGAACGCGGAACGCGCGTGTCTCAATCAAAATCAGACGTCCGACGATTATATTGTAACGATCGCCGTTATATTCGTCCCGGGAGTGGAAAACGGAAGACACTCTATAGTGCTTTTTATACATGAAGGAAAAAAAGATCACATTTTGTCAAATTCTCCTTAATTATTAGAAAAATTACCGTGGGCATTTTAGAATAATTATTGTTCCATCGACTCGAGAAGATTTGCTACTAGAGGTCGTCGTCGAAGTCGACGGTAGATTTAGTTCTTCTGGTCGAAAACGCGAAGACAGACATCAAAAAAATAATAACATTAATAAACATTTATTGTTGTAAAACCTACATGTTCCTCGATTTACTCAAAACCTTAAAAAAAGGAAGTCGCTGGTGGGCTGATAACGAAAATCAATCGAACAGACGTATAAAACAAACGGGACCGGGTTTTTTTTTTTCTCGTCTATACACGCGTTTTACACGTATAGGCGTGAATTATATACCTCGTCCGAAATCGCGTCCACGTGTTTCAGTCCGACGAACACAATTATAATTACTACACCGACGAAGCGAGCGAGAGCGCCCACGTGGCAATGTGAGGGGGCGGAGAAAGAATATCATCATGGTTTTATAACAACACAAATCATTTATCATTTTACATGTGTTTTATGAAATTATACATTTATATGTAAACGCGTACTCGCGCGCGTCTCTCATTAGTGTATTTGTATTGGTCGCGGGCGCCGCCGTCATGATCACGTTTCACGGGCGTGCGCGCCGGTTTTTATTTACTTATATTTTCGAAAGACTTTCACGAGCCGTTCGAGAGTGTCGTTATAAACACGTCGGCGAAGACGGCGAACGTACAACGGTTTTCAGTTCAAATCGGTTTGGACGCGTACTCGATTACGTCTGAAGCGACCTCGAGCGATAAGAACTCGCCGCAGAATCTCGCGAGTGACGATTTGTTCGTTGTCGTCGTGCACGTCGCGTTTCACACCGTAAGCGTTCGAGCGCCACGTTCGTCGTATTAACAGAGCAAGACGGCAGATATGTTTTTCCTCGATAGTCTACCCGCCAACATATTATCCGTTCGACGAGAGGAATTTCTTTGCGCGTTTATATTGATAATAATTCTCAAAACGTACGAAAATACAATAAAATATGATGACGGTGCTGGTATAAAACCTTAGTAGTCGACGGAGCTAGTGTTTTTAGACGGAGGCGCGTGGCGGTCGCGGAGTCGGGTGCGGATAGATATACGGCATGCGCGTGCATACACGCATGCGGAAAAACCACACGTGTCAGTGTATTCGCGACCGACAAAGCGCACGCGTTATTCATTATTTTTTAATTCGATCGACCGCAGACGACAAACGAAACGATAAAAAAAAACAAAAACAAATATAAATGACAAATCGCGGCGGCCGCACGTGCGATCAGATTATTATAGTGCGAATGTTATCCACGCCGCCCGCGCCACGACGAAGGCTCCGATAACAGCGAAACGGATAACCGACGAATACTGCGCACAGAGCCCCGAACGTTGGCGAGGATTCGACTATAGTTTTGAGTCCCGATCGCGCGTATTTCGTCCTGCTATTCGCGTGGACGATCGAATCGCGGAGGAGAGGGAACACGTCGGAGAACATCATCATACACACGTCGTCGTAATAATATATAATATGGATTCGAGTAGATCGAAAGGCGGGTTTCCATTAGGTGCGTACGTGCATAAATGATCGTCGGCCGTTGTCTCGTACCGTTTTGTCTTGTACGCGCGTTTCGTTATTGGTAGTGTATATTGTAACGATACATGACGATCGACATCGTTTCATCGATGTCATCATATTATCGCGCGCATCTCTCGCCGTCTCGTCGAACTCAATGTTCGTCGTCGATGATCACACGACGACCCGCTTGTATCGGAATGGACCCGACCCCGCGCGGTAACGCGATACGAACGTAAAAACACTCGGGCGCGCCAAAAGTCCGACGCGGCAAAGGATTCGTAGCTCGTGCCCACGCTCGAACTTACCAGGAGGAAGGAGCCGGCTATTAACTCGGTCAGCTCCTTCGTGTCGAGGCGAATAATTATATACTCGCGCGCGCGCGCGCTGTTATCTGCGGTTTACGATGTTTAGAGACGGCGTAATTAGAGACGCCGCAGGACACGAAAAGTATGCGCGTCACACGACAACAATATAACTATTATGCGGACGCGTTTAATCGTTCGCGACTCCCCCCCCCCCCCCCGACACTGATCGTCGAAAACCGTCGCCAGACACCCTGTATATATATTATATTATATACGATAATATATATTAATATCATCGCGCGTACAATATAATATAATATCGTATTGATGTGTATTATCATAATACCGATTGTTATTATTTTATGTGATTTTTTTTTCGCCCCAGCACCTACGGCCGCACGAGCCGTCGTCGTCGTCGTATTATAATAATAATAATACGTGGCGCGCGCGCGCGCGTATTCGCATTGTTGTCGTCGCGGCGACGATGATTCGTTTTATTTTTAATTTCCATACGCGGCGTGACGCCCACGTGCGTGTAGCTGCGGCGGCGACGCGGTTTCTCCGGCCTTATATATATTTTCACAGCGACTCCGGGCCGCGACAACCGCACGCGCGCTGAACCCGACCGGGTTACGACCGCCGCCGTCCGTCCGATCGTAGCCGGAGGACAGACAAAACGATAAGAATGTTTTTTCGCCCGGAGATTTTTCGAAAATAATAATATAATATTCGTACACGCACCGCGAGCGTCGCCATTTTTTCTCCGACCCTGACTCGCAGCGCTCTTGCTCCGTCGAGCACTCTGCTCGACGAAAACTCGTCGGTTTGACCTTTTGACGATTTTCGACCTTTCTTACGGACCGCGAGGTCACGCACGAATCGATAGGATGTTGTTAGGTTGTACGGCGTGACGCTGTGGACAAACAACGTAATTTTTCACGCCCAAATGTACACGACATTTGGGTAAAGAAACGAAATTTGCGAACATATTTTCCCGAAGATAATCGTCGTCGTACAATACGTTATACGCGATGAAGCACGCGTCACGGTGTGTTATAGTCGTCGGTTCGCTATAGGCACGACGTACGTTGACGAGCCGATACAAAAGAATAATTAAATCGGAAAATCGGTTGTTTTTTTTTTTCTATTCCATCCATAGTACGAATTAATTAAAAAATTATGTCAAACCTCAACCGCCGCCGCCGCCAACTCATCGTCCGAACAATGCATAATGGCTATATTATATAGTGGTGCAATAACACCTCTCCCCCTACTTATCCGACTTATCGACTGACATATTATAATGCCGTATACCCGGTACATTGTACGAGCACGGTTATTATTATCGCTGTATTTGAACTCGTCATAATTAGTTATGGTTTCATATCGACAACATATTTTAATAACAAATATGATTTGGCACATTTCACACCCGTGCTCGGCGTACACTGTGCGAGTGTTATTGTTGCGAAATACGCACGCTATAGTAGTATGTAGATGCCGAACGTTCGAAGACGGCGCGAGGCGTTTTGTCGTTTAGCCGTCACATCGTGTCACCCCGTCGTTAAATCGTTGGCCATATAGATAGACAAATTATTGTGAAAGACTTTCTTTCGACTTTCCGAATTAAATCCAACCATATAATAATATCCATAGACTTGTTACTTTTGTTGAGAAAACACAAATATTTAAATTTAAAAATGAAGTACTTTGAAAGCAAATACAAGTGCACTTGAGCGGTAAAAATATTCTAGTCCGAAAGCCCGAGGAATAAAAATATTCGGCCGCGACTTTTCCCCTATAGCGCGCCTCATTTTTTTGTTCTTCCGAATTTAACCCGCGCTCTCGTCCTGCTCTTATCTGTCCCGAGCATACGAAAAGTAACAGTCGCTGTACGATAAAAACCGTGTGGTTCGATTTGAATTTCGTCGAACGAGAAGCATAAAGAAGAAGAACGCGGGGCACCGACGAAACGACCGTATTTATTTTGTTTTCGTTTCTTCCCGCCTGCCCTTGGGAGACGGGGCCTACGCGAAGACCCCGGAAGGAAGAAGAACCGTCCGTACGTACGTCATAATACGCGTAGAGATCCCCTCGGTACGACGTCGGCCGGCCGTCGCGTCGTGTTATAAAATATTATAATATTACACGACTGCGGGCGCGCGCGCGCGCATACGTATTCGGCGAAGCGATTTATACGGAGAAGAACGACCGCCGCCGTAATTATTATTGAACACAAACATGTTAATTTTCATAAACCGTCGGGAATCATGTAGGCGAAATACCAATACGTATAGTATTGTACTGTATTATACCTATACTCTCGTACACAATCATTGACATCGATATATTAATGTGCATGCGAGGTTTCAAGAGTCGCGTGGGCCGCCGAGAAACGTAATAAATGTATAAAAATTAAATATAGCGGTCCATATAAGTTATATCTTCGTCTATTACAGTACCTATATACATATATACACACACGAGCATATTTATATACTATACACGTATATATATATATGTATATAAATACACGTATAAGTGTACGCGCATACCTCTGTGCCACGCGGTACACCTGTGTTACATTAAGTTCTCTGTCACGCGTATATATTATTATAATACGCGTCTCGATACGACGGCGCGAGAATTTATCATTACATTTTTCTCCGTCCAATATCATCGTCACCGTCCCGTCGAATTTCTCCCGGAACGATTATATTATTATTATTATTATTATTATGCCGGTTACGTACATTATTATGTCGATTATATTTTATACGCGCGCGCGCGCGCGCTGTTATTATTTCGAAAAACACGCGCGCTTCAATCGACCCGTCGTCGTCGTGAAAAGAATCGCCGACAGTACAGCGGGACGCGACGTAATCGTACGGGTCGTAAAACGCATCGGTTATTGTCCGCCTTCGTGGCGCGAAACGAGCGGAAGAATTTGTATAACGTAAAAACGTAGAATAGTATGACTCGCGCGCTAAGAAACATACGGTGATCGGCGCGGGACTCGGGAGTTTTCAGCATTTTGTACATTTTTGTCGAATCGGCGCACGAGTAGACAAGTATACGTACGTATATTGTATATATATATGCGAATTCGTTTTAAAAAGAGTTACAAAGAGTTTATAAAATATTCATGTGTGTACGATATTATATTATTATCCATAAATTCGTACGAAATTGTACCGTCGTCGGGCGTTTAAAAGTGCTTTCGACTTTATTTCGTTTTACATTTATTTAAACATTTCATCACGAGCATTTTGTATTTTTCTGCATCGTTTTACATCATGTTAGAGAGTTCGTAGATTACTCGTATAACTGAAATATCAAGATATTTATCACGATATATAAAGAGTAATTTTTAAAGTTGGTTAAAACATAATCATACAAACATACACTTTTGGGGTGTTTTTTATTCCAAATAAATCTTCTGTCAGAAAGTAAACTTTGATTTTAATTTCTAATCTGATGAAAATGTATTTCGTCGAGAAATTTTTTAATTGGCGTACGATCAATAAATCAATATCGTGGTATAGGTATATACGTATTGTCTATATCAGGCATGTCAAACACGCAGCGCGCAGTTCATTTTTCGTGGCCCACAGCCACCAGGCTTATTTGATAAAATTAAGTGAAAATAATAAAAAAAATAACATAAAATTTTCATTTCGCGTCGCGTCTAAATGTTATACGATAGACTCCAGCGGTTAGAGAGAGGTATACATTTTATATTGACCGACATTCATCTCGGTTCGATGTTAAAAATAGCTTCGTTCAATAAGATTTTTCTCTAAGACATGTCATTATCGCAGACATCAAGAAGAATTATTAATAATTAAAATTTTTTTTAATAAATAATTAATGAAAAAAGTTATACAGTTATTTTAATAATATTATAAATGGACTTCTTTTTCTTTTTCGATTAGTCTATGTGTGTGGTTTGCACGGTAGGCATGTTTAATATTTTTGCCTAAATATATGTGTTTGACAGGCCTGATTTATATTATATAAATATAAATATTCTTTGTTTTGTCTTTGAAAGACAATAATTCGGTTCGTTTTTGACAACGCAAAACAAAATAGTTTTCGACTAACTAACGTACGTGCGTCGTCGGGCACGTTTATTCGTTTTAAATTTCTTTTCGAAATATTTTTCCCTTTATAAACCCCGAATAGATTGCACAATTTTTTTGACTGAGCTGTTAAACTCTCTTCAGTCTTCCGTAGCGAGTTCGTGACATTCGCATCAGTGACGTGTTTGTTTTCGAGCATATTGTGTACACTGTTTTTCCGTGACGAAAAACACGGGAGAAAAATGTTCCACCGCGATATACCATTTATGCGGATTCGATTAAAACACTCGTTTTACACATAGTAAAGCTACGACCCTTGAACCAAATGTAATGTCGTGTTCGTACAAGTTATATAATATGCTCATAACTATAATAATATATTATGTGTTTATAGGTTGTGGGTACGCGACGAATCTAACTATTATCGTTTGCACGAACAAAAACTCGGCGTATACATCGTGTAAGTCCTGTATTTTTACTTTTGTTTACGATATTTCTTTACACCGAAAAGTCATAACATACAACCCCGTAGGTATACTCGAGTCATTGTATAATGTTTGATTTCCAAGGCGCGCTCGGCACGAGGGGCATTCTCCGAATCGAACGAGTTGAAAACCAACTAAAAACGCGATATTATATACTAAACGTTGCTTCTGATTTTATAAGTGGGTATAATAATAATAATCGTACGCATTTAAGCACAATAATCGCGCTATTATAATGTGTTTTTAATCGAAAAGCCATTGGAATATACATACGTATATATTTTCGTACGCTGTGGTGTAATCCACATCGCGATATTTCACAACCGATTTTAATTCAACCGCGTTTCCATTGTTTTTTTGTTTTTTTTTTTTTGTTCGGTCGAATCCCGGGACCGGGTCGTCGTTGCATAATAATAGATTTGACTAAACGCTTTTATTAATTCGAAACGGCCGTTATACGCCCCACGGCGCGGCGCCGCGTCTTTATGTCGCGCACCGCGTATAGCTTTTACAACTTTTACACATCCGACCCGAATGTCTCGCGACGCCTTCGCCGACACATAGTTTTAATTATATACACACATATATGGGTGTGCGGTGTTACTTCGTTACACTATAAATCAGAGCGAACACGTTTGAAATGTAATATTATATTATGTAGATATAGATATACGTGTTTTTATTCGTGCGGTTAAAATAACAACCGCACGGACATAAATATTGTCTTCCGAGACAGAATTCATCGAGTTCCGCGGAGATTTTTACCGCATTTGTTTGCGCGAAAAAGTATATATACATATTTATAATATAGTGAATGCCGATTCGTCTACTCGTATAAACGGAGACGTTATGATAGAGGATTTACTGCGGGATTAGATTACGTTAAAATTTCACGACTCGCGGGGTATAACACGCATAATAATAACAATACAACCGAATAACGTCGTCCGTGACGTGGAACACATACGTAATATTACGACGAATTGAAATAGAAAGTTCGTCGGCAAGTGTAATAACGAATAGTATGTTTGTAAGATTGTAGTGTCGTTAAAAAATTTGTCCAATGGGATTTCATAAGCCTGCTTTGTAATTTTTTGACTATGACTTTTGGTCGTCGTCTCAAAAGCAAGTCGAATAAACGAAAAAGTTTTTCTTCTGTCGATCACCTAAAACGCGCGCGTCTTCACTCGGGTAACCGCTCCGGTGTACATTATACTCGTAGACATTCGATCTTTGGTCATTTCTAAACCGCTGTCGGTTTGACCAGCCGTATATAACGTAACAAGCCGCGTACGAGCTCGGATACATATAACTAATACGTAGGTATGCTGCGTACGACGCGGCGGCGGCGGCGTAGTAGCTGGTTACGAATATATATAAAAATACGGTATTAATCGGCTTCGGACGATTTATTATCTACACAAATTAGACGCTTTCGACGTATCGGATGTGATTATTTACGTAGCGCATTATTTGGGTGGTCTAGTCGCACACGTGAAAAAAAAAAAAATCTATATCGATGCCCGCAGGACATTATTGCTCATTTCGAACATTTCTCATCCGCGCTTCAGTTTGCCACCATTATTATTATTATTATTATTATTATTGCAGACATCGCAGTCCGGTCGGTCGTATTTCTGCCGCTCTCGATTCGTTTTTTATATTTATTTATTTTTTTTTATTTTCTTATTAACACCGATTTCGGTTCACGTGTTTGCGCGCGTACAAAAATAATAACATTAAATTCGCGTATGACCGCGGGTAGACGGCGACGTTTATTATAAATACGTATATACGTATATATAGTATATCATAATATTATAATATGTACTATGGTAGGAACAATATTCCCGTGGGCGTCATTCTCGTTTTATGTACCGCAGAAACTGGGTCTAGGATAACACGGCGAGTTGGGTTGTTTTTTTTTTTTCAAATCGAAATTAGGCTACCGTTTCGTTACAATATATGTACACATATATATATATAACACAATAGGTATACCGTATTCCTAATATGTCGTTTAAAATAATAATTGCTCGCAGACGCATAAAATCATGTACGCGTACGTGCGTTTTATTATTATATCACGCGCACGAGCGCATATTGTAACAATGTTTCGCCCGTATACAAGCGATTATTGTTGTTACCGAATTGACAATGCGCGCGCGCGCGCGCGTGTGTTTTACCTTGTTCGCGAAAAGCGTACAACACGCGCGCGCGTGCAGCATTTTAAAATAATACGATTTTAATTTTCGTCCTGCCGGACCGCGCTACGGTGGCACGCTGCGAGATTTCGCTGGTTTTTCGCGCGGACGCGGGATATTATAACCTATTATTGTTAATACATTAAAAACCAAACGTCGCCGTGTCCGCGCGAAACAATCGCGTGCGCATAGGAACGCGGAGATCGTATGGGACATCTGTGTACACGGGAACGCGATGCGACGATAAATCAAACGTAAAATTCCGAAATAAATTAGGTACACGTGTGTGTGTATACGTATATGTATGTATTACATCGAGACTAATTATTATTATTATTCGTTGGAAAAATAACGAGGAGTTTATATTGTCCGCGGTTGGGACGGTTCCAGTTTTCGATTTATATATCGAAACAAATAAAAATCCTTCTCGTATAATAATTGGGTGACATCATCGAGCTAATTGTGTACACGCCGCAGAGCTCTTTGTTCGAGCGCGCCGAGTGACTTCATTTTCGGATGCGATTTCCGACGGTCCTTTGTTGTGGGTCGTATAGGTGAACGCGCGCGAGACAATAAAATAGTATAATATTAATATTGCGTTATTCGAACAAAAAACCAACAAAACACGACGGAAAATTAAGTCGTGTAAAATAAAACAACGCAGCGTTTGTTCGAAGACGACATTTCGGAATGATTTAGAATGGTTTTATTGCGCACCGCAGTGGACGCGATGACGAATCGCGAATTCGATCGCGAGTCAATGGTTTTAATAAAATTCTAAAAACGAACCGTCTTTTCCGCAGACGGTTCTGGACATTTATTTTCACGCGAACGAATTTGATGTTTCGTTTCCGCGCGACACGTCGCCTGATTTGAACCCGGAATCGCCTAGTTTCAGATTATCGGGCACGGTGGTAAAAAGTATCCGCGGCGCAACGTACGTTTGAAACGCGCGCGCGTAACGATGCCGAACGGATTATCGAGCGACGAATTTCGCGTGTCGCGTCGTCGGCAAACAGCTCGGCGGCGGCGGTTTAGTGAAAATCGATTTTGTTTTCAATTTTTCCCTTTTTTTTCTCCTCTATAGTTCCGGCTAAATCTCGCGTCGGTCGTCCGTCCGCAGATGGAAGATCCGTGTTTGCCTTTTAAAGAAGACGTTATGCCAATAAAAATGAATACCGGCCGTATAATATAATCTCGAACGTCCGATAAGAAGAATATACGTCGTGTTCCTCTGCTCGTGTACTCGTTCGCGCAATGAATACAATATATTATTATCTATACCTATAATAATAATAATACCGCACGTTATTTATAAATAAACATGTACGCGCGTCGACGGTACGGAACAGAAACACTTGAAATATTTTTCACAGTCAATAATAAGAGGAATTAAATAAAAACATATCGAAACGTCGTCGTTTCGGACCAGCAAGACGGATATATGCGAGCGATAAATATAAGGTTTTGCGCGCGTGTTATTAAAAAATAAATAAATACATCCGTATCTCTTTCTCTCTCTGTCTCCGCGCTCGCATAGATTATCGGGCTGTAAAAAATCGAATCGTGTCCACCCGTGCAGCAGACATTATTGCAGGTAGTTCGTCGTCCTCGGTTGTAATCCTTTTGTAGTGTACGCATTCGTCGTAGGCTGTTTGTAGTGGTCGAGTTTTTTTTTCTTCTACCCCGATCGGAGGCAAAAAAAAACCAAACAAAACAATTTAACGGTCGAATAAAAACCTGGGTGGCGTGTGTGTGTGTGTGTGTGCGCACATCGTTTTCTCGCGCGTCGGAGATCTTCTAAGCGTATCCGAACAGACAGTGTTTTGTATGAAAACCGCGATTCCGCTAGAAAAAAATTAAAATAAACGTATGCTCGTAAAAACAACAAAAAAAAAGACACCGCTCGTTTGTAGCCAAAAATCGATACGCTTAATTCTCATCACGAGTATATAATATTAGATATGTAATAATATGCGAAAGCGACACGCGTTTTCGGATAGCCGTCGCTAACGTAATCGTTTATACGTATTGCCGCACAATTTATTGGAAAATTCGAACGGTTCGTATAATTTTATCGAGGCGTATTATACATTTTACCCGACACGGACTTTAATTACGAGTTGTTATTTTTCTTCTACGACGATTACGCGTATCATATTATTTTTTTTTTCATCATCTCGTCGCAACGCATATTTCTCTCGATATAAATAAACGATCGTTTCACACCTATGCCCATGTTTATTTTATTTATTGTTGTGTAAATAGTAGCGAAATCGTAACCGAATGATTATTGTAAATATCGATACGACGCACACCACCGTCTCGTGTATTGCTCGTTCGTAATGATAATATCCTGGTGACTTTAACGGGAATTTTTTATTTATTTTTCAAACCGCGGTCTGCAGTGATCGGAAACTCCTAACACGCGTTTAAATCATCTTATATTATTTATTGTACGCGTGCACTCGAGCAGCGCTCATGTCAACCGAGTCGACTTAAACGCTTAATCCGGGTCGATCGGCGTTTGGAATTGAAATTCCTCCCCCGATAGTTTTTTTTATTTATTTTAAAATTTAATTTAATTAATCGTTCGTTTCCGATTTACAGATTACACGGAACGGATGGAACGTGACCCGAAGCCGAGTACGTCTACTTAAATCTCGTCGTAAAAACCGCGTTGCCACACAACGTACCGACGGGATACGCCTCGCCGCCCGCCGGAGTCACGGGGATCATTTTTTCCGCTCGCGCCTCCCGAAATCCTTTTTTTTTTATCGCAACGCAGGCGAAATGTGGTTTTCGTCGGTAAATTTTATAAATTGTTCTTACGTCCTGTGTCGACGAATAGTTACCATTTGCATGCGCGATGCTCACCCGGACGTCGTAAATAGGTATTTAATTACAAAGCATTAAAAAACGATTCGACATCAGCCGTTTGCCTCGTTGACCGGGCATTCTTCTTGGATTCCAAGCGATTCACACACAGACCGCGTGCACGAGAAAACTATTCGTTCGTTCGTTCGTTCGTTTTTTTTTTAACAATTGATTAGATTTGAACTCATATTATTTCAACACTATTTGGATATCAACGAAACTAGAGCGACTTCGTTTTAAACATTTTTATCGTTTGACATTGTAAGGTGGGTAATTGTTTCTTTTTATCTTGGCATGTCTATAACGTATTAATAACAATATTAAAATTTATAGCCGTCAGACGGGACGCGAAAATAATTGTTTCGCCGTCGGATCGCAGTAATTATTAATCGCAGTATCATAACCGCAATATATTTCATATTATTCTCCGTCAGTCGGTTGAACCAGTGTCGCCCCACTGCCGTCGAAAACTGCGCGTGAAACGCTATCTGTTGGCCACTGTCGGGCGGTTTGATGTGTAAGGACGAAAACAGAGGTCGCTAAAATAACGTTTATTTAAATTTGACGACGCAGGAATATCATATAATATAGCCGACGATGAAAAAAAGAGAATATTAATTAGCGACGGACGGCTAAATAAAAATGTATAATATGTATTATACGCGGCAGATAATCATTTTTTTTTTTTTTTTGTCAAAAAGACTTGATTTTATTTCCAATCGAATATTCATGTACCGACTGAACGTAAATATGGTAAAATAAAACGCGTTTTCCATTTAAAATTTAAATAAACATGTTAACGACATTTTTAATTACTTTTTAACGTAACGATTGTTATTGACTGTTTCGTTTTTTTAATGTTACACGTGCCGATTGGTTTCCTATTGCGAAGTGAACATTTTTCCGACACGTGAAAATCGATTACTAATTAGTAGAAACTAACTCAAGTTAATTATTATGAAATTAAGTTTAGACAACGAAAATGTTTACGGTATTTTTTCTTAGGAAATGTTCGTGTGCGTTATGGAAAAAATAAATATTTTATGCGCGAAAAGATCGTTGTCGGAAACGGCGAAACTCGTTTACCGAACGAAGGGCCTGACGGACGATGAATATTTAGCATATGAATTCTGGGCGTCAAAAAAGAAATCGGCGATCGAATGTTTTTTCGGAAGACCGAAAAATTAGGAAAACGTCGAATCAACGTGAAAACATAACGCTCGGTAGTTGCGCGCGAGTGTTCCGTATCACGCGGGGGCCTGCCATCTGGTGAACGAAATGAGTATTCACTGTAACACCACTTGACCGCACAATAATACTTATAAAATCTCGTCGACAGAGTTCTCCGCTCGTACGAAGCATCGAACGAAATCGCCGAGCCAGGAGAATGCAGGACGCGTTTAACCGCGGTCTAGCGAAATCCAGGACTACAAACAGGACTGCCGAAACTATAGCCGAAGTTTTAACACCATTCGTCGGCTTCTATCGTCGCCCGCGTTCTTATCGCACGGAGTAACATTGCAAATTCGGAATGGAAAGAAAAATAGTTTCGGAAATGAAATATACGCGTCTGTTTTTCTACGGTTCGCGGCTTGCGGTGACGTATACTCGTACGTCGCAATCGACCATATTATTAATGTTTAACTATCATAGTACGTCAGTACGCGTGGGCGGGACTTTTTTTCCTTTTCAAAGGACGAACGTATTTAATCGGAGATACGTATAACATTATATATTGTTTGTATTACAGAGTATGTATGCTAAGTTTCAAAAAAATCCGACCGAGGACCCGACGTTTTCTATTTTCATCCCATTTTACCTCTTGTAACCCTCTTAGAAGTTCAATTTTGGAATATTCTTTCTTCAGGGTCTTATACTATACAAAACGAAACTATATTGACCAAATTTCATACTCAAAGCTCCGACGGTTCCGGCTAGGCGATTTTATCTAATTTTACCTTTTTTACCCCCTTAGAGGTGAATTTTCGAGACGCACTACAGCTTTGAACCTTTCCCGAGACTTGGCCAATCGATTAGTGAAAACCGTACTAAAATCCACCTAGTACTTTTCGAGATATGCGCGTACATACAAAAAAAGAACTTTTATTTTATATATTTAATAGATAATACAGTGGTCAAAGTGGCTCAAAGGGACGCCTGAATTTTTAAAAACCCAAAAAATACTAATAACACGTCTTGTTTCATATAAACAAAAAAAAAAAACAATAATAAACATCACTGAATTATTGTAAAACGTACAACATTTTCATATACTCGTATATTTTAAACAAATACAATTTTTATGAAAAATATCAAAACAAATCGATAACCTTTGTATAATATTATAACTTTTGAGAGAGATATTTTGGAAAAAACCGAGTAGAGGGACGTTACCCCCCGTATGCCCCTTACATGTATATATTATATATTATGTTTGAGTGCACAATATATCGTACGCAAAACGTCCGCGTGGCGTGTTCGTATGAAATGTCGTCGACGAGCTAACGCGCTGTTCGAATTGATGCGAACGATTATTTTGGCGTTTGCACTGTTGAACGTATTCGCTTCGACGACGACGACGACGACGACGTATGGAAGCCGTGCGGAAACCGTACCGTTACAGATATAAATTTTTCTCCATTCAGTTTCGAATTTTCCCAGACGCGACGACGTGTGTTGTTACGTCGTACTCCACACGTACACACGACGACGACGACGCGCGTCTATATAAAACCGGTGTTCCGTTACGTTCTAAAGTTTCCGCGTTCCTATTGTTCCCCTGCAGTTATCGTAACTATACGGCGTATCGATTTTATCATAATATAGTTTCGAGAAAAATTTTGCACACCGAGTGTCGCCGTAATGTAGTTCCCACATATATATATGTACCTATACTACTGTATGTCGATTGAAAACTATTAAAACGCAGTCGACGTGAAAATCCAAAGAGTATCGCCGATAGATAAGGCGGTCTGCGCTGCCACCGTGTGCCCGTTGCACGTTATATACATTTATATATTATACGTCCCGTACTGTATCGTGTTATCGTCACTTGAAAAAAAAAAATTAAATTATCCGACGACGACGGCACGTTACACCAATTGTACTCGGTATACAATATGTATAAAAACGTCTTATATGCGTACACGCCGCGTTGTTGCTGCAACAATTGCGTTCCTGAAATTAAAGGGACACCAGATGTTCAATGCGATGCGTCTGCGTTATTAGAGGGTCGATGGACCAATTACGCTTGTATGCATTCCAAAACGTATATAGTACCAATTACACTTTATGAACACGACGAGAGAGAGGGAGAGCAAAAAAAACACCAAGTCTGCGTGCAAGTAACACACTCGATTTGAACGTGGAGAGAGAGAAAAGAACGAAATATACAATAAACTCCGGGTGATTGATATCGTCGAATTACTGTTCTCGTATGCGCGCGTTCGAAATCAACGTATGCCGTAGCGTTGTTGCTTTCGAAAAACGATTCTACCGAACGAAAAAGAATCGGCCTTCTTTGTATAAATTATTTTCCACTGACCGTTTTTAACAAACGTATACTGCGGTTGATTCGGACAAACTTTCGACGAAAAATCTCGTAAAATTGTTGTTTTTCGTGTGTTTAATAACCGATTTCTCTCGTCAATTCTGACTGAATTTTCCAAACGATATGCAACATAATAATCGCCGCCGAGCGTACGATGTGATGATCGAGCGTTTACGACGACGACGGTCCTTCGTATAATAAATCGTATATGATTCATTGTAATTATTATACTATATATATATATCCGTGCGCGCGGTTAATTGCTCGTGTCATTGCAGCGTGCACTCGGCACATGAATGAAATCGCACAGCGTCCGTATGTGCACGCGGAATCATCGGAACAGAAAGAAAAAAAAAACATAATACAACTACTGTAATATCATTATTGCCACGGCCGTATGGTAAATGCTGCAGCGTACGTGGTTTTCTAGGACATGCGGCGGCCTCGAGCGTCAAAATGGGTCTTCGCAGAAAAATTATCTACGAAACAAAAGAAATGGAAAAAAAAAAAAAAAACGAGAAAAACAATTTTCCGACAAATTGATATCAACAATGCACCTATTAGCCGTGTACGCGTACTGAAAAAACGCGAAATTGCACAACGAAATGCCGCGGACTGACAATTTGTCCACTTTTTATAACTACGATGCATCATCGTCCATTGTTGTTGTTGTTGTTGTTTTTTTTTTTTTAAGGTCATACCGTCGTAGTACTTACATTATGTTCATACGGTTCCCATTGCATCGCATGGTAATTTTTTTTCTCTATCCTCCGCGGCGTCGGCCGCACGCGTAGGTACACTATACTATATAATAGGTACTATATTATAAATTTTTTTCTTTTCTTTTCTCTACTCGGATGAAGATATACGACTTACGTCGTTAGCGTTTAGTTATTATTATTGTTTTCGGTCGATATTTCTCGACCGCCGCTAATAGGCCGTTGTTTTCTAAAAGAAAAACAAAAAAACCACGCGGCACGCGTCGGCATGACGATAACGATGCGACCACCACCGCTGACCACACGACGACATGCACTGGAATCGAAATCGTTTCGATCACTCGACGGTACAATGCGATACGATCTCGTGGTCGTTATTAATAAATCGAAATATACATTGTATACGTATATTGAGATTTCTGGACGTTGTTTTCACGACACTTTATTTATAAAGCAGTGTTATTAGCGTTATATCATTCCGTTTCGTGTACATCGCGGAACGAGAACATACGAGTTTCTAATGTATCATTTAGGATGTATTGAATTTTCGATCTTTTCGATTTCTATCGTCTTTTCGATTTCTAGTGCATTTCCATGGAAATAACAATTTTTTTTTCCGAATCTCACAGCCCACCTATGTACTTAATATAATTTACATCATATGCCGCAACCCACTCGGATCACCTGCTTCCAATATTGAAATGTAATTTTTTTTTTTCTTTGAAAATTATAAAATTGAAAATAAATTTATAGCATTTTTATAGATTTGAAGGGCACACCAAAGATTTACTGTGGGACATTTTATTAAGCTTTTTTAGGGCATTATATAACATGTCTAGCCTTTACTCGTAATAATATATGACTTGTATACTTTATATAGTGCCTACATGCGGTTTTATCGTTTTTTACGCGCGAGTAAAATTCAAAGACACGTGGAAATGAATAAATAAAATTCCAAGAATCGTCTCCCCGGGTCAGTACAAATATATTCTAATCTAACGAATACGGTAGTAAAAATCGTTTGAAAACTAAATTGATCTTTTTCTTTTTTTTTTTCGTTGTTGGACGACGCGTTGAGAAAAAAGAAAAAAAACACCACGCCACAGGGACGAGAGTATCGCGCCCGGCAAAGGGCGACGACCGAATTTATAGCACAGGACACTCCGCGGCGGTGTGAAACGAGTGATTTGGAAACGATAAAGAAAAGAAAAACGAACGCAGGCAAGGTGAACTATACAGGTAAAAGAATCGGTAGAAGAAAAAAATGTAAAATAAAAACAAAATCTCTCGATATTAATCGCTCGACACGGTAATTAATTCTCTTAAATACGTACTTATACGAGTCGGTTATAAACGGTCCAATTAGTATGTTATAAAACGTGTAAAAAAAATACCGGACCGCGGTGTAGATATAATTAAGATAAAACTGTAAATATTATTTATTCGGACGTGTCCTCAATGGAAACACGGAAAAGTACGCGCGCGCGCGCTCGTAATACCATCGTACGCAACAACATAATAATATCCATATTATTATGTATTACGTGTCCATTAATTATAATATTTTTTCAACGTCATAATATGGTACTACACGTTTGTACGTTTATATTATTTATATACGCGCAGATATATGCTCGTCGTGCTCGAAATCGTGTCAAGATTTTAACATTATACTTTCGATAAAGCGCGCAGTGTTTACGTTTACATTATCGCCCGGCCGCGTTCGCACGCGAGCAAAAAACTAATAAATGTGTTTTTTTTCCTTTCCACGAAACATCGTGGAAGCTAAACGTTTGAATCGTATCGCATATCGACAGTATTATCTCCGGCCATAATTTTCGATCGATTGTATTGTTTTAATATCAAACGTTCGGTTCGATGTATTATACCCCGATGGGCTCAGATCTTGTGTTATTTCATTATATAAACAATTGGGTGGCCCGGACTTATTGTCATAAATTTGTCCGGCCGCCACAGTATTATAGAGTTTCAATAAAAATGTTTTTTCTTAAATAGTATTTGTGTAGGCTTTGGGTGATGCTGACAATTTGATTTTTTTTCTTCCTCAGCGATGTCTAAACGTAAAGGACTGTTTTTTTTTGGTGTGAAACTAACGTTTTTTTTTTTTTTTTGTACTTGTAGTGTGTGGAATTAGCCCGGAGTGAAGGATTTGGCCGCATTAATGTAGAAAAAGTGTTAATCGATGGCAGTCTGAATTCCTTCAATTTCTATTTAACACAGGTACCTACGTAATTTTTATATGCATTTGTTGACTGTTGTATACTATACATCTGTGTTATTATCTGAATAACAACATTAGAAACGTTTCGCCCGTTTACTCGTGTGTGCATTTAGATTTCTTGCGGAAACTCTGTGCGTGGAAAAAAACAACTTCGAATTATTACACTCGGGATATAGTGTTATGTAGCGCGACGTTCGTTTTGAACGCAAACGATGAAATTGACGGTTTTTTTGTAGGAAATTCCATGTCGAATATTCCGAATATTCGATGTGCCGCCCGATAATTTATGGCGACGACTCGGTCGAGAATCGCGTGTCTGAAACGAGTAAATTTTTCCATCACCGCGCGACCTTTGACGGATAGAATTTCTCAATAGATAGAACCGCTAAAGCGTGTGCGATTCGACAAAACGTCCTTCTCACCGACACGTCTGTAAATATGTTTGTATGAAATTTTAACGCGAAAATGTAGAAATATTAGACTTACGACGGCTCAGAGTGAAAACGTTAAACACATTGTCATAAACATTAATTTAAAGGAAATTATTTTTCACACCGCAATTTATTGATTTTAAAAAAAGAGAAAAATGTTTACGATATGATTTTCGATCAGTATTTGAAATGCAATCGTTCCAACACGTTTCCGTTTTAAACCGAGTGCGACGCGAACATCACGTTTGTCGATCTCTAGTGAAATTCGACCTTACATCCTCCTTCTAAATGGGTCCCGCGTGCATACCTCAACGGACGGTGGCTCGTCGGATAGACGACTCATTTGAATTTATTTTCGCGAGGGTATCTCTCGTGATGAGATTGGGCGTTTCGCTCGCGATTTTTTTGGACGGGGTTTATTGGACGGATAAGGCGAACGGAAAATAATATTGACGTGTACGCGCTAGTTAAACCAGTGGTGGATAACGATTTCCAGCGCGACAATTGATCCGCTCTAAAACGGCGAGTTTCGTTATTAAAACGCGGTTACGCGGTTTTCCGTAAAATAAAGTTTCCTTAAAATTCCGTCAAAAAGTCCCGCGAGAGATAATGTATCGACGGTAATACTCTATATTCTATAATAATCGTTTATTGAATTTATCTACACCGGGTTTTTTTTTTTTTTTTTATCATTTTTCCGATCATGTTTAACTCGACGAAATCGTCGTCGAATACTTAACAAAACACCGTCGAATTATTATGATTTATTATAATGTACACATCATTTATGTGCATAATTTCAAAATTAATAATAATCCCATTCGTTTGCTTTTATTTTCATTGCGGTCGATGAATAATACATTTTTCCCGCTGCAACTCCGCGGAATAATAATAATATTCAACGTTATTGACGTGACATATATTTATTTGTTCTTACCTTAACCGAACACACACACACACACACACACACACACGTATATATCTAATAAAACAACGGGTCTTCACTACTAATACGTATACGAGTTACGACTTGGCCTTATGTTACGAAAAAAAAGAAGAAAACCCTCTCCGCCCGGTCGACGTCGTCGTCGTTGTTTTCGGCACAAGAAAACACATAAATTTCATACGTATTACATGTCACGTTTGAAAAAGAGATATTTTTATTTATTTCTTGTTATATTTTCAGCGGAAATTGTTCTCGTTTCGCCGCCGACATAATAATATTACAGCTCGCACTGTGTATATTATACTCGAGACTCGACGCACACACACACACACACACACACACAGTGACAGTGTATACACTTGTAATTTTTGTTTTCCTTCGACCGGAGCGAGTACGCAGAAGGTTTATTTATTTTAATTTCTAATATCTGTTTAAAGCGTTTTATTACTGTTCGAAAACCGCCGCCGAAACTCAACGATAGCCCGACCGTCCGGGCGCGCGAAACACTAGTTTATTGCGGGCTACCTAAAATGCTAATAACTCGTATTGGCCAGGGTAAAATCTGACGAACCCCGATATCATATTTAATCGTCTGAAGCATTCGGGGAACACCGTCGTCGGCACAAGTCTCGAGAACGAAATTCGTTTTGGAAAATACAATATACGTATACGCACCGGCGGCGCGGCGTCGGACTATATTATAACATACCGACACGGAATTCTTCTCGTCAATCGAAACGACCATACCATATCGAGGGTAGTGCCAGGGTACTGCGACGCGTTCTACCTCTCTATATACGGGTGAATTATGACTCTTGGAAATGGAAATTTATGAAAACAATCGAAACACCGCTCGCAAATCGTACACACGAGCTTGCCGCGGGACATACAATACGCGTACCAATACGCATTGCCGACGGTATAATCGGATCGATATTACTCCATTAGTTTGAATTAGTAAATCTGCGTATATCATACGCGCACAGTGTAATAATAAAGTGTGTTAACTCGACGTATATACGTATATGTGTAACGATTATATGGTTAGCGTTAATGTATGCGTCGTGTACGCAATGTTGCAAAATAGTCTTATGGTATGCGACGGAATAACTTATACGAGCCGGCGTGATACGGTTTATTTTCATTACGACTCTGTGTACGTTGTACATAATAATATTATATTAAACGCGCGTCGTCGTATAGTCGGCATCGATTCGATTACAAGTCGATCTTTGCTCGTATTCCGCTTGACGACGTTTCGGACAGAACGTCCGACGAAGACGATTCGCTGCAGTGTGTTTCCGCGAACGAAAACGTCATGTCGTAGCGTTGTTACATATAATATTATGTTAACAATATCAGAATATTCGAGTCGCTGAATGGATTCGGTAAATCGTATCGAAAAAAATCACTCCGCGCCTTCGGGTCAAAATGATCCCCGGCTTCTAATATCCCGATAGAGACGCGTAAAACGAACAGATACATTTTTATCGATATTAAATTTTTATTTTTCAGAAAAGAAAAGAGAAAATTATTCAAATATTGTGAAATTTTTTATCGTAACGACTAACGACTCTCAGCGCGTCGTATACGTATTATCGTTTTATCGTATCCATACGCCGTGGTTCTGACGAATTCGCCTAGTCGAAACGAAACCGTTGTTTTCGTAAGTCTCGGGTTTCTATAGTACTTACGTTTTTGATTGTCACAGTGCATATTATTATTATATACATCGTGCACCGCATAATATAACGTTTTCCGACCGCACTCGGTTGTTATTATAAATATCAGTCGACTATCTTTCGAGTGGCAAAAAAAAAAAAAAAAATTATCAATTTCAGCGAGTATACGCGTCGAATAGTGAATATTCGTGTGACATTGTGATAGTCTACGTATGTTACGGATGATTTAAAATCGAAATACGGTACTCAGAAATACGCCGTATCAGTAGTTGCAAAATAATACGTTAGCATAATAATATAATAGTCCATAACAATAAAGTGTATTGTGTGATTCCCAAAAAGTGCGCTGCGATGCCCCGGGCATAGTCGCGAAATATTAAAAATAATAACAATAATAATTGTATACAATAATGAATTCGCTCGATAAACGAAAACGTATTTGTTATTGACTCGCTCGTTATACGTCAATAACAACTTATTGTGGTCGGTTTTTCACGATTTTGTATTTTCCTCGTGATGGTAACTCGGTATATTATGCTTCGACTCGTATAACGGCGCTTATTATAATATAATCCCTGTCATATTACGATTATTTTTATTTTTCATAGACTCGCAGGTTTTTTTTTTTATCGCATTTTTAATACGCCAAAACATTGTTCTCGAGTATTCAACTACATAGTCTACATACACACTTATTAAAGTAAATATCATAAATTAATAGCTATATCGGTGTACAATAATTTACTCGGTACACAGACGAATGTACACAACACTGGTAAATTGATTTTCTCGTTATTTCATTTGGATAAATAACGCTTTTAATTAAACATGCATAGAAAAAAAGGACAATGTACTTTGCAATAAACTTTGCAAAAAAAAAAATAAAAATAAAAAAAAACGATAGTGCCCTCAGTTTGAACTGCCAATTCGTTATCGTGTGTTTAAGTTGTAACAGTTCTTCGAATCACGGTGAACCGTTCGCGTACTATTATTTCGTCCAATTATATTATATAGTATTATTATATTGTACTTTTTCTTTTTTCTTTCTTTTTTCTCCTGCGGAATCGTAAACATTCTATTTTACTTATTTTCTGGTTTTTTATTTTTTTTATTACTTTATTTTTATATTGTTATTTATTATATCGACTGAAAAAATGTTCATTGCTTTGTGTTGATAATAAACGTATTTAATGAAATCGAAGAAATCTTTTAAGGAAACACATTTACAGGTAAACATTTTCTAAACCACATTTTCAGTATAATCATTACACCGTGTAAACATTTATAAACATCGTGTATGAAATTATAAAAATCGATTTTTTCACGATTTTATTCTCGTTTTAAATTTTTTTTTTTTTTGGCCTTGTTTACAGTGTTTACCAGTATTCTTCGAGGCTCAGGATTCTCGGAGAAAATGGTCTACTGAAGACTTTTTTACGGCTCCTATTGTATTTAGATTTTGACTTTTAAGGGACGAAGTAATCGAAACTATGATTCGTATCTGAATGAAAACGCGTCTGATATTTCAAATATTGAACGGAAGAAAAATCCAAAAGTAGGTTCGCACTGCGTACGAAAATAACGAAAATAAACGTAAACTTATTCTAGTGTAGTCCTTTTTAATAGGTTAAGAGATGCTCAGATTTTTGGAATCGTGGCGCCTTTTTCGAACTAAAAGTGTCCCGCGAAGCGCCGTTACCAAAATCCAAGCATGACCGAATAATCACGAGGAAAAAACAAAATTTAAGAAAACCCAACCGTAATAAATTTCAATTGGCGTGTAATGAGTAAGTCGAGCAAATGCATTTTTGTTCATTGAGCAAATCCATTAATTTCGTATATCGTATAAAATTATTATCATTTTCTTTGGTGTCTTTTTTTTTTTAATTTTCCGCGACTTTTTGGGAATCACACACAACGGACTGTTATTGTTTATACTGTTGTTGTGTTTACATAAATTTAAGTAAATATCGATCGGTTCAGATGTATCCTGATCGAGTAAAGATAATTGAATAGCTGCTTCACGCTGCGAATAGCTCTTTAATTAGTAATGAAAAAAAAGAAAACGCGGAGAGGTAATAGGTGGCTCCTTTCGTCCAATAATTAAAAAATCTAGTCGTGGCGTTGTTAAAAATACATCTTATTAAATCGTAATAATAATATTATTTATTTATTTATTTTACTATAGATTTTAAACTATAGCTCAACTGCAATAATATATCTGTATGAATATATATAATATATATATATATATATATATATTATTTATTATTCGAAAAATAATCAGACACACGCATGTTGATGTGGTACCTACTTCTAATTCCGTCGTAAGTAATGCATAAAGCGATAAAGCTTTCAAAACGTAACAACATGCTATTTCGTCTCGTGGGAATGCGCGCGGTATTTTATAATAGGGTTTTTGACCTATTTCCGACTTGATACCGTTGTCAGTCCGTAGTTCTATAATGCAACTATATTTAATAAATAATTGTTCGCGAATCAAGCAAATCGTTGTAGTTTTTCCTTTCTTCGTGCGAACGGAATAACCGCCGCCGCGTCGCTGGAAGGCCAGATTCGGCGAGGAAAAAAAAACTCAAACGCCGCACACAGCCACAGCAGTATAATAACGCTTATATCGTATACGGTATAAAGGTGGAGAAAAAAAAATGACGCTCGCGAGTTAGTTCGGCCCGTCGCGCGTCGTCTCTCGAGGTCGAAATAAAGGCGAATCCGTCCGTAGAATAATAATGGCGAGCATATTCGTCTCGATTATGTAAGTAAATATTAACCTTTACGATGGCGCGTGTACGGTTCGACCGGCGAGAGTTTTTCTTTCGAGTACATTATATTGTGCGATACATATAATAATAATCATAGGCGAGTTTCGGTTTTTCTCGTAAAGGGTTCTCGGTCCGGCGGCGCGTTACGTTCGCGCGGCGTCCGGCCAGAAGAGACTAGGTTTTTTTGCTCGAGCTCGTATTATTATTTACTGTATTGATTTTACATACAATCGCGGTTTGCGGGGCGCGTCGAGAACACTCGACCGTTTTTTATTTATTCGTTATTACGCGCGCGAAAACGACATTATTTACGATCTACGCGCGACGCGTATAATAATAATATCACAAGTAAACGGGATAGGTAACCGATACTTTACCAGCTACTTTTTCCTACGTTTTTTTTAACGACCCGTTACACTTTCGATTTTTTCTCATCCTCGATTCAGAACTCGTATCGAAAGAATAATAAAAAAAAAAAAAAACTCGAGCACAATTAGGTTCGATTCCTATTATTCCACTGAACGTCACGCGGATTACAAAACTCAACGACCATGTCATTATAATATCGTGTGTGTGTGCGCGCGCTAGTTGATAATATCAGATTTCGCAGTACTAGTAGTTCATAGTGTCGTATAGTTTATTTAGTAGACAATTATTACTGTATTTCTTTTCTCACGAGTATGTGTATACGCACACTTATTATACAATAATGTACAAGAACGCGCGACGCTCGTGTGTCTCTCGGGTTACGTTTTGTGCACGGATGACGTACCTACGTCGACTCGGGTTATTAAAGTTGTACACGGGGTCGCGCGCATAGCGTAGACAAAGGAATTTTTTTTTTTTGCGCGCGCGCGCGCGCGCGTTATTGTTCTAAGTCTGTGTGCATTATGAATGTCGCGCAAACGCCAATACTAACCCGCCACGGTCCCTCGTAAGACGCCGGTCGAATCTACGTAAATACCGCCCGAAATCGATTTGCAGTCGACGTAGTTTATCGGGCTCGCGTCTTGAGACCAGTGCGTTCGAGTCCGTCGACCGGATTAAGCGAGAGGTCTGATAAGATGTGTGCACATATTATAATACATCCTGTAATAAAAGAAGCGCGATTTGGCCGTTGTACGAATGTTCGTTATTTATTCGTTGATATCTGCAGAGTATTTCATGTAACGCGCGTGTGTATCACAACTCTTGGTTTTCGATCTCTTGTCGGCTATTGCATTTTGAGACACGTTCGACTCATGAGCCGCTTGTCGCTGGCTCGTTTCTTACTCGAGTGGAAAAATATCAGAAACACGAGGTTACAATTTTTTTTTTTTTTCATATATACGAGCGTTTTTAGTTTAGACAAAATCACGTACTATACGATTCGGGACTTTTTTTATGATTGAAAATTTCAAAAGACTTACAATTTTATTACAAAGGGTTACACACAAGATTCTTGACGAGTCGCAGTTTTTAGTCAATAAAAACAAGTTCACCGGATAGCCACAAAGATGTTCATAAGCGTTGTGCAGTTAAATCTTAACGAAATCGGGTCTTTCGACTATATCAGTGAAACAAAGGTCGATCCTCTTTCGGTCAGAATCGTTTATCCAAAGCGTCGCGGTACGTACGAGTTGTTGGTTTAAAATTGAAAATTTTCAGATCAAATCAATCAAACCCTACGTCGTCGTCACCTATAAAAACGGCCATACATTTCATCTGACTCCGATCTCCGGTCTTTTTTATACTTTGAAATAACAATACTATAAAATCGACTAAACGTTATGTTCGCGTTTCGTCGGTCGGGGAAAAAAAAAATTCACGAAAACGCACGGTTTCGGATTTCCTTCTTGCTCGCAGCAAATCACTCGGTCCGCCGTCGCATTTGCAGGGAGAAGGAGGGGGGAAAAGAGAAGAGATACGCGAAATAAAAATCGTGTTATGACCGAACGGGGATTAGATACATATAGAAATTGCGAGACGACGGAGACTGCGCGAGTGTAAGACGGCGACGACGGCGGCGACGGCGACGGTGCGGACCTGGACGCGTACCAAGAGGAGGCGAACGACCAGCGTGTGTATTTACGAATGTACACTGCGGTAACAGAAATGCGTATATCTCCACGACCGCTATCCTGCCGCCCCCGACGCCGCCACCTCGTCCTGGGGTTTTCTTTTAGTAGATTGCGCGCGCGCGCGCTCGCGCCGCACACACATGCGGCATAATATATTATTTATTAGGGCGGAGATACGACAATAACGTACACACGAGCGTGTTCGATATACGAGTCGTGTATATAAGGAACGCCGTCGTCGTCGCAATAATATTATACGCATGGTTTTGTTATATATGTGTGTGTGTGAGTGTACAAAAGTGTAAAAATATGAACGCGTCGTGGCGGCGACGACCACATAACGGTCGGGATAGAAATCATACGCGCCGATGGGATCTCGGAGTTTTAAGGACGATACGCTGGCGTTTGCGGGGCGCCGAGTCGATTTAGACGGACAAAACTCGCGGGACGCGCGTACCTAATCGGCCGAGATCGAGTCGACGCGAGGAGGACGCGCCATCGAGTCACATACGTTTATGGTCGAATAAAAAAAATTTGACTCTGCGAGTTCGATGTGTTGTTCAGTAAAAATAATTCATCGCGATGATACGCGCTGTCGTAGTCTGTTTTCACATACGAATTTCGATTGACTCGTCTTTTTTATTTCCAAAATTTCATCGTTCTTCAAATCGACTCGAATGGGGGCTGTAAATCATAACGAAGATTATCGAATCCGGTCGTGAGTCGTCAAACAGTCGTTAAATAATAGAGTTTTAAAGTCTTAAAATAATTAAAACTTTTTGACTTTTTATCTAGTCCGGTGTCTTCCCCCCTCCGACCGTAGCACATATTTCTCGGCCGTACGTGTACTTTCCGAGCAATACACACTTGAGTTTAAAACTCGCACGACAATACTATTCTCGAACGTTTTTTTTTTTTTTAATCGTCTCGCGTCGTCGCCTGCAATGTGCATTTTTCGCATCCGTTTTTCACCTCTGAAAATACGATAAACACGACGCAGTCGTTGAACGGTAAATGATAAAAAAAAGAAAAGAAAAAAACTCGGACCGATATTTTTTCACGAAAGACCTTCTGAATTATTACGTGCTAAATTTAAATACGTTATCTTACAAGTTTTCGCCCGAAGCGTAAAGGAATTTTTCTTTTTACAATTTCAAAAAACTCATAACCACCCGTACGATTTTTATTTATTTATTTTTATATCATTAACTATGATGGATTTGATTAGTGTAAAAACCTCTAGAGCTGGGAATCGAATTCGGACGCAGCCGTCCGGTCGGCGGGGTTTCGGATTAAGCGATAGTTTATTATAAGAGTTATTTGTTTTTATTTCCCCCTTTTAGACAATTAAACTCACGCAAATAACTGCGTTCTGTTTATATACGTATATTTTATAATTCATAACGAAAACATCAATGATTACAGTGTAAAACCGTAAGGCATTCGAAACGTATGTTACGTCGAATATCAATATTATTTCTTCACCGTTGGCAATACTGAATATAACGTGTGTGACCCGGCTTTTCCATACGATATCATTAACAACACTACTGTATAGAATTTGTATTTATTTTTCGACTGAAAACACGAAATATTCTATAACTATTATACGGCGGCGTACGTTTTTATTGCGAGTATATTTGGTTTTTTCGTATACCTACATCGTAGCGGATAAGTGGTCGGTTGAAAATTTACAATTAAAATTGTGAATGTTTTAAAAACGGACGAGATAGCGGAGACTGAGTAATAACATGACGTACGCGCGCCTATAGTATACAGTAGACCGAGAACAATATTACGTTATAATTTACGGCTGTCGATAAAGCCGATGACAATAATTATATGTTTATCATGACTCGTCATCGGTAAAATCATTTGCGGAGACCACGTTATTCGTATAATATTATATTATACATTATTGTTCGATAATATATATATATATTATAAAAACGCTTGGATTATATTCGACGTGTTTCACGTATCCAAGGGTACTACCATACGAGTTTTTTTTCATTTTTTATTTTTTATGTAAATATATTCAGATTTTTTTTTTTCTAGATTATTTTTTTTCTCTTTATATAAACGAGCCCGTGCGCGTGGATTCAATAATACGAGTGTCCGCTTAAGTAAAGTGATTAAACGTGTCATCAAAACGTTGTATAACCACCGATGGAATACGGCCAGAGACCGGTACCAGATTATACGTGTATAGCAGTAATGACGCGCCGGCCAGCCTTAAGCATGACGTATAAGAGTCATTTTCACACTCGATTTACCACGCCGACGACGTGGACATTTGCATATTATATCGACGTTTTAATTCGCGTACGATTAGAATTCACACGCCCGTAATACGTTGTGTGTGTGTGTTTCTTCTACCCGTGTCGGGATTTTCGACGGGCGCAAAGGCGACGTCTCGTTTGCCCGATAATAACGGGCGCTCGTCAGAAATATCGAGCGCACATCGTCCGTGTCGTAAACATTACAAAACCATCCGTCGCGGGCGCGTATCGTCCAGACACACATCGCGATTTATGTAACGCGACATCGATGAATATTATTTTTTCACCAGAGGAAAATCGTTTTGTAAACGAAGAAACACAATTAACAATCCGTAAGAAAATAGACGGGGCGAGGTCATGGCCCCGCAGTCGTTCCCCCCAGTAGTCGAGCTCGTATTTTTATATTAATGCGAATCCCTCAGTCGCGTGAAGGAGCTCTGCGATGCGTCGTCGTCGGCCGGATGAAAAATAATAACGCTCCGTCGTCGTCGGTTTTATATAATTGAAAAGGAAAACTGCGCGCGCGCGTACGTGTTGTTAAACACTTCGAATTCGTCCTTTTTCAAATTACTATTGAAAACGTGTCCTCGTCGTACGGGCATTAATATTATCGATTTATTATTATTATTATTATATGGAAACTGTGATTGAAATGTTATATTATGTAGTAGGTTTTTAAGAAGAAAAAAAAAACGGTAATTTTTTTATTCTCTCGGAAAACCTTGGTGTTATTACCACCGTATATCGCGCGGTTTTGGTTTTTTATTTTTTTCGCGATGCATTTTTGTTGTTGTTATCGTCGCGTTTCAACGATTCGGCAGAGTTTTCCCGTCGCTCGAACGGTGCGCAGCAGAAGCGTCACTGCCGGGGCATTCGATCGCAACAATGTCACCTTGAACGCGTGCTCAAATTGAATGGAATTTTTTCGCGTTTCTAACACACATACGCGCATGTATGTATACACTCGTCGCCGCGGACAATATTATTACCACATGATTCGTGTCCACCGACGATGACGACGACGCCGCTGCCGCCACGCCATCGCGCCGAGACAAAAGCGTAAATATAAACATTATTGTGTTCGGAAATTGAGTCATCGTTTCGCGTTTCGCGTTCACTGGTGTGATACAGTATAATATTATTAATAGTGCAATTACACTATCCGTTTTCAGCGAACGCCGCGCCGCCGCGCGACCGTCGAAATACATCGTGCGGTCACTTTTGATAACGATTTCGGTCGCCGCCGTCGATTCCAATAGTAAAATAGCAGCAGTCATGGGCGAATATTTTATTACGTTTGCGGGGCACTCGGCGTTTTCATCGATCAACACCCTTTAATGAGCAGCCAAAGGATAACCGATGTGATAACGCACGTGCTCTGAAAATTCGTTATATTATAAATGTTTCATTAGATCGATCATTAGATTAATATAAAAAAAAGAAGCAATTGGCTCCGAGAGTTCCCCCCGTCTCTAGATCACAATTATCAATATTTTTAATCCAAAACATTACTGAGTGAATTCGTATAAAAAACTGTCAACTCGACACAAAAGTGCTTTTCCAGGCGCGTCTCCTGCAGTCTCGCTCCCTGTCTCTGGCCGTCGTCGTCGTCGGTCGCGTTATTATAATGTAATATATTTTATTAAAACACCCATGACGCGCGTTCTGCTCGCGCGTCTCGAATTGTCTAATAGTCTGACCGCCGCGCCGCCGCCGAGACGTTTCGTCAATTTATATCTATTTCGTCGTATTTAAATACATCCGCCATTAATCCGTTTTCTCGGCGCGGAGGACTCGTGTAAATGTACGCACTTAATCATGTCCACTTCATTTATTCCACTTTGCCGTGCGCAATGATGGCGTTTTTATTTAACGCGTTATACTTCATTAATTTTTGTCCGTTTCACTATAAATATTAATCATTAATAATAATAATATTTATTTATGAACGCCCGCCCGCGCGGACGAGATTTAGTCACGATTTCCTACTGTACATATTTTTTTTTTATTTTTTTTTTCTCAACACAAATTAGTACCGCGAAACCGATATCCACGCTATATCGTCGCGGAGTTCTTTCTTTTTCCTTTTTTCCCTTTTTTTTTTTTTAACATTTTAATTAATTTCTTTTTTCCTTCTTTTTCGTCCTGCGAATGTTGTCGAAACACGATCATTGGTATATAATACGCACGTACACGGTGTGTATTAAATTAAAGTCTTAGTCGGAAACCGTCAACTTTGAGTTTTAATTAAAAAAAAAAAAAAAGAGGAAAAAAATAAATACGAATACAAAGAAAAACGAGGGAAAAATTTACTGCCATATTCTTGATATTGTTTCACGATATTGTCTGTACGCCGCCGCCGCCGCGTTGAAATAATACGATCGTTTATTATGTTCGCATTACGTATTCGTAGTGATAGTTTATGGATTCCTTGAGAATCTGATTATAAATAACACCTCGTCAGCAGTATATATATCGCGCGTTGTCACCCCCCCCCCCCCCACCGTCTGCTCAGGATAATTTACAATAATATAATGTCAAGAATGTTTGATCTAAAAAGTGAGCGCGCGCGCGCGCAGGTATTACGAAATCGTTTTATGAATTTAAATTGATTTTTAATGTGCCTACACGAGTAACGTTAATTGAAACGAGAAATGAGTTATTAATTCACAAAACGTGTTTAAAACATTTATGCAACATAATATTATGTGTTTATTCGTCGTATTATATACGTACGTACGACATTTTACGATTTTTTTGAAAAAACCGAGAACCACAAAATATATACGTATATTATCGCGTATCCAATAGTCGTGAAAAATGTTAATACGTCTCACGTGAAATCTTTTGACGGAATTTTGAAGAAAAATAAAAACGCGTTACGTATTCGTAACGTAGTATCGTGTGCGAGGAGTCGGATCAGCACGTCCGACGGCACGGAATTAAAATAGAGAAAAAACAATATTTCTTTGAAAAAAAAAAAAAAAAGGTGTAAACACACATTCACTAGAGTCGCGCGACACTTGACGTATGAATATTTTACTGAAAAATTTACCGACGGTAAGCTTATGAAAAGCGCTCGAGAACGATTCGCTCGATTTTCCAATACCGAACGTTTTAAATAAATAAAATAAAAAAAAAAACTCCCGCGAGATCGGCTTTTTAAACGTTTAGTGGGTTTTACGAACGTTATTTTTTCCCGCAAAATTATAACCGACACAAACGCTACTCATACAATCGCCGGTAGTCATATAAAATACGTATAATATGTATTATTGTGTATACACACGGCGACGTGGCGCGTTATAGTGAACAGTGCATAATATTATTCTCCGTCGAGTTGTTTACATTTTTCGTTTCTACCGCCGCCGATCGTCCACGCATTATTTATCGTTTTGTGTGTACAACGTCTAATTTACGATATAATTAGGCAACAGTCGGAACACACTCGGAGAAAACACTTTACGAATTAATTATTATCGTGTATAATAATTATTGTCATACTCGTATTTTATTATTATTATCGCCAGTGAAACGGAGCTGATCGTCGACGACAGAACGGTGTACGTTTAACGTTTACCGTTATACGTACGTTTTGAAACGATAAATATTATGGAAACAAATCCGCACCGATTGAATACTGGATCGAAAAATTAGAAGGAAAAGAGAAAGAAAAAATAAACAATTTTTTATTCGATCGAATTACACATACTTGTTGTGACAAAAGTACGCGTGACGCGTATCTGTGTCATACGTTTTCATCGATTCGCGACGTTCTCCGAGGCCGGAAAAGAGTGCAATTTCACGATGTAAACCTGATCGTATTGCTTTGCTTCACCTAGTCCCGCGGCGCGTATTTTGGGTTTTAAAACCGCACCGGACGAGAATGTATTTGAAATTTTTTCGAAATCATTTGAAGAGTCATTTTTGATTTTTCCAATCGATACCGGCATCCAACTCTTATTTGAATTTGCAAGTAAGAAAAAAACAAAACAAAATTCGTTTTTCGGCGGCTGTTTTCGGCATTCGAAAAATCGACCAGTTGCCCTCAACGCATAAAATAGCATTATTAATAATGCGTTAATAAACATTTTTCGTGCGTGCGATTGTGTAATTTTACGAAACCGACAAATGTCACTCGTTGTAATAATTATTGTCATTAGTCATCACAGATATTCTACTCCTTATTTAAGTTCATAAAACGCGTTTATTATTATTGGAATCGTCGCGCACTATAATATTTCAAGTCGAGGGCGACCGGTACGATTTTCTCTACGTCTGTGGGGAGAGGGGGGGGGGCGGTCTGGAGGAAGCTCTTTATAAAAGGAATAAAAAAAATCACTTTTGAAGGCATTCGCACGCGACACGCGTCCGTTCCACGTAGTTTGGGCCGCCGGGCTCCCCGTCGTGAATCGGAAGCGCGGACGTGGTCGAAGTTTCGTCGAATTTTCGATCCTAACACAGCGCACGTTTATAACGAATGCGATTATTATCATCATTATCAACATCGTTCTCTTCAGGGTCTGAACGTTGCGCGTTAAAACTGCAAAACCGCAAAGCCACGTGACGTCACTAGTCGGCGGTTACGTAACGATGAATAATCGCCGTTGCACTCGGGGCGCGGGCGGCGGCGCGGCGGCGGCAGCGGCGAAATGCATTCTCAATTATTATTATTGCACCGCCAAGGTTGCACTCGGGTGCGTGCGCGTGTGATATTCGCATAAAGCGGAAAACGTGAATCATCCGAATATACATTGTTGGCGTCCTCGCGGTGGTCTTTCCGCCCGCGGCGGCGGCGGCGGCGTTCGTCGAGTGGCCCGCGGCGGCGAATCGCGCGAGGACGACACGGCGTTTATTTATGATTACAACGACGCGTACTCGGTGCACGCGTCGTGACGTCGTTATTACAACCGTTCGATTTCTCCGACCTTTGATCCCGTCACGGTTTTGACCGCATCGCAGTTTTTACGTTCAATTATAGTATATTGTTAAACGTTCTCGCGTCGAATCTTCGGCGACCAAATAAGATTTGGCGCGCGTTTCTCGCCATCAAATATCACGTCGTTTGCGCGACTGCAGGCGAAGGCGCGAATTTCAAAACCCAGGTTGCAAAACATGGGCGGCGGCGTTTGGAAACCGATAGCCATGCCTGTTTAATAAAGCCGGACGACAGACTACGGGGGGTGCCGCCGCCGACTCGCCGCGCACGTTTTAATCCCATCTGTATACGATTTAAAACGATAGACGGATTTAAACAACGATAATAATTGCTCTTTTCGTTCTTCGTTACTTCTCGGCTCTCGAGCAGATCGTTTGGAGATCGTGTCCGACGCGCAAAAACGAATTAGACACTCCAACGACCCGTCGACACGTGCAATTACTATAAACGACCGTCACGCGATGATTTCATTGATTATTTTGCAAAACAGAATACTTAAAAAAAAAAAATAAAAACAATAATAAATTCAATTTTAAAAAGGACGAGATAAACACTACGGCGGGACGCGAGTGATTGATATCGGCGCACGAATTACTCTTATAAATTTGAAAACAATGAAAACCATTATTACTGTAGAAAAACGATTCAGAGCTGAGGAGGACGGATGATTCCATCTTTATTTCAATAGATTGTTTATAATGTCGAAAGTTATTTACTGGGTCAAAGAAACGTTTGAAAAAAAAAAAAAATTATAAAATCCACGTATGGTAAAAAATTGTTATTTTTTTTCGTTTAAATAGTCAATTTCGTCAAAATTTGATTTTCAAACGTAAATAATCCATTTTTTCACGTATAAGTGAAAGAAACATTATTTATTAATCTGGAAATTATTTTTTAATTTACAATATAAGTTTTTTGACATTGGTTTTGGCAAGCCTCTCAGGTTGTATAAATATATATTATAAAATATATTACTAACATTTAAATACTAA
Source organism: Drepanosiphum platanoidis (assembly GCA_948098885.1). NCBI lineage: Eukaryota > Metazoa > Arthropoda > Insecta > Hemiptera > Aphididae > Drepanosiphum > Drepanosiphum platanoidis. The sequence continues at coordinate 14,049,972 of OX402534.1, read as the reverse complement.
ACAATTTGCAACTTATCATGTATTCTTTTTATCGAAATTTGAACTTCAAACGTTTATACAGAAAACTAATATTTATTTATTTTTTTAATGACTTGTATTATATTTTCAAGATTAAATATGTACCGAGAAAATGTTATCAAACAATGACCAATTAAAAATTAAATATACGTACATATTGATGTATTAGCTTTTTGCTTTACTAATTGACTATTAGCTTTTTTCCTGTCAAAGTCTCCAGCCCCACAGGCTCGCAAATCAGACTTGGGCTTTTACAGTTTACAGACAACATCGTCTGTAATTTTTTCATCATTGAGATTTTCAAAATAATACAAAATAACAATTACTCATAAGTATTACTGCGGCGTGTAATTTTATCGTTATATTACTATAGCTGTTTTATGCTTTTTCGGCGGCAGCATTCTTTGAACTCGGCTCCGCCTAGTAAGGGCTCTAGAATTACAAAAAAAAGAAAAAAGAAATACAACTTTAGCGTTTGTTTACTTCGATTGCAGAGCGAGTGAAAAACACGTCTCATCACACCCGTTTTTTTGTTGTGAAATGTATGACGTAAAAAAAAAAAAAAAAATCGCGCCATTAATTAAATGACAAACCCAATCAACGCAGAACGAGTTTTCTCTTCGTATTCCTCCTTTGGCTCTGTACAACTCTCTTTCGCACGTTAGAAATCGGTCAGCGTCGAGATCACACAACGATGACATTTGAGAACGGATTTGAAACACACGCGCCGGATGCGATCGTCACCGCTACGTCCGTCGTCATCATCGGGGTCACGACGTGTTTCCGCGTGACGCGAACTCGAAAAATCGAAACTCAAACCGATAAAAGGGCGATTTCGTCGGGCACATGGGAGCGGCGGCACGCATCGCGAGCCTTTCGGAACACGCGTTTGCCGTGAAATTTCGAAACCATTTTCACTCGAACGTTTTCATATCGCGCGACTAGGATTGATCGGTCCGGCGGGACGTAATGGATTAGTGTTATTACGCGGTTAGGTACACAACGGGTCGAAATTATCGAAAACTTTTATATGTTATTCAGATTTCGGCCGCGACCGCCGTCGGTTTGTAGAAACGGCGGCGGTTTTATAATATCGTTCGCGCGAAAGCGTTATATAACGTCATGTTCGTTTCGTCTCGTTTCGCCAGAAAATCCATCACGTCGTCGGCTCGGACGCGCGCGCTTCGCGTTAATGTATTTTCGCACGTGCGGGCACGCGGCATCTCGTCCGTGTAAAACTGTAGACTATCGACGACGACGCGCGACGGTTCGAAAAACTCCGCGATTCGAACAGCGATCGGCCGAGCTCGGTTCTCCGGGAAAATATCTCCATAATCCGGAAAATAAACTAACCGGTCCCGTCGAAGTGTGATTTGTTTTACGATTCCAATTGTTTTCTTAAAAAACCTCTGTTATTCGAATTTCCACGCGCGCGTATAAACAATGCGATTTCGGAAACCATCACCGCTTTGGATAGTGTTTTTCTCACCGGCCGATTGTCGGCAAACGATTTAGGAAAAGACGGATGTTTTTCGTTTCGCCGAAATTGTATTTATTTGTACACTTTTTTCATCACTTCTTTCGCTTGAAAAATTTTTTAATAAAACTTTAGTCGTTCACTCATTTGATAAATCGAATTTTTCGCCGCTCGTGAATTTCGAATTATCCGTATTGTTGCGTTCGTGCCGCATCCGTTCACGTATTAAAAGAGAGAAAAAATCTTTCAAAAATCAATCTCCTTCGAATCACCCCGCGAGACTGTAGTAATTTAGAGCACGCGAATAATAATTATGGACGAGAACGTCATCGTCACTCGTCCGTTTTCAATAATTGAAATAATAAAATCGAACGATTGGACATGATGTGAATATTTTTAGACGTGTATTAATTTCTCGAACGGTTCGATTCGACGTACAGCTAAACGGATAAAAAGGATCAAATGCATCGCGGTTAGCTCCCTACCACCTTTCAAACGAACGCCACATACCGTACAGACTGCGGTTTTTAATTCCGACGATCTCGCGGCGACGCGAGTGGATGATATCCTTTGTTTTTTTTTTTTCTCATTTTTTATTTCACCGCAGGTACCCGCGTTCAGTGTTCGAACGGTTCTCTAGAAAATCGTGTGGTTTTGTTTTTACGATCGACGAGTTAACGTCGTCGTGCGAGAAATAACGATTGTTTTAGAAATAATAATAATAAAAAAAGAAAAAATTAATTTTTCGCGTCGAAAATATACGCGGAATTGCTGCTGTGCGCGCGTCACAATGTCACCGAGTTTTTATTTTTTTTATTTTCGCATTGGCACGTGCGAATTATTCTCGTGCGTACTATTATCTGAGAACGTTCGAACTGTAAATAATTCGTCAAGGCGTCGCGCGTCGTTGCGGTTTTTTCGCGTCGTTTCGCGCTCGGAGTTTTCCCGGAAACCGTCCGCGGCCAAATCGTTTTTTTTTTTTTCAACCACTCCGCCGCGTCCCAGACGGACACGTATAATATTATCGCGGTGTATTATCCGTCCCGAGATAATAACAATATTATGTTAATTACACGCGTGCCGCATTCTCGTTAGCCATATTGCTCCATCGGGTTCCCGGTAAAACCGTGACGCGTCACCGGTGGTATTTCGGTTCACGGAAAACAACAATACATTTCTCCTTACTTTATTTTTTACTATTATTATTATTATTATTAGTTTTTTTTTTTATCGATGCTGCGAACGCGATAAAACGAGTTTCGCCGTTTCATAATCTGTACGATATATTATACGGCCTTCTCGGCGCGTTCAATATCACGATGTACCTAATAGAGTTCAAACGTCGGGGTTGCGATATTATTTAATCCGCACGGTGACACAGCGCCGAACTTCCCGAATCGGAATAACTTTAGAATATTTTCAAAATAATTATACCTACTTACGAAATAAAATCTCATTGTTTAATACTAATCACGAGTAAGCGTAGTAGAATATTTTTACTGTAATAATTTGAAATCGAATACGACTTTCGGGTGTTTTTTTTTTCATTCTCATATCAATTTATCTAAAATTACATGTTTTTTGTGAAAAATGTGTCACAAAACAAAATACTATACATACCTAATAATGTGTTGTTAACTTTGAAATTAATCGACGAATCGACTTTGTATCACGCGTGTGCGGTGGAGTCATTTTCGTACGCACGTCGCGCGGACGAAAACGATAATAAAAATATTACCGTATTGTAAAATAAAAAAAAAATTGCCGATTAAAATATTTTACGAGTAGGCGAAATACAAGAACATTAATGAAATAAAACTGTCCGGTGAGATCGAGGGGGATTCGAAAGTATCCTGACGTCAATTATTACCAAAATTATTAAAAGTTAGACAATTAAAAAAATTCGAGAATTCATCCGAAAACATGAAAGTAAAATATGTAGAATTTATTATTTTAAAGCACGTCTTATTATTAGATACATTTCTACGATATTTTCCTTTGTCATAAAATAACACTCCGCTACACACTATTTCACAATTATCATTAAGGTTCGGATGTTGTTGCATTTGCAACATTTATTCCGTTTCTCGAATGTATTGTTGAATAAGATCTGTGTTATATAAATATCTGAGAATTTGTATTGCAAATTTTTGCAATTTTCGACACGACCGTATTGCAGTTTTGTTGATATTTCCCATTTTTTAAAACTATTTTCATTAGTTTCAATTACTGACTTTGAAAATATCATATGCAAACTAAATTCAATACTGGTTAGCGACTGAAGATAAAAATTCGTTATAAGATTGTCGTCGTATTAAGACGGTTAACCTTATTTCAGATATGCTACGATTACTTCTGCTACCGCGGAACGAAGTTGTTTCAGGCTATAACAATTTATTGACCAATAACAGTGATGTATAAAGTTTGTGTAATTTTCAACACGTGTAGTTTTCGGCACCGTTTAGCAATACAGTTTAGAGAAGTATAATTTTTTAAAGAATATTCGATATTTTTTTTGTCTAGTACAATGCTGCAATCGATTTCACTAGATTTTTACTGCAACAACGTCCCCGAGTCTTATTATTATGATTATTCAAACCGATTATTCTCGTTATCTGTAAAACGAAGCATTTGACTATCATCGAACTACGTACGTATGAGGTTTACGAGTGTGAATTTTATTTTATCATCGCGCATAATATGTTATAGCATTATTCGTTATACGTACAATCCGTCCGGGTTTACAACCAGTCAGATACATATCGCTGTAAAATTATGTACGAACGTTAAACGATATTCGCTATGCACGAGTTTCGCTTTTATCGCCTAAACGAGCGCCGAGAAGTCCGATTGTCCCTAATGAGACCCGGCGACGCGCGCTCGACCTAACCGAACGGAGCGACGAAATCGAGCTCGGGGCTCGAACGGCGAGGATTTATCACTATCCTTCGGACGATAATTTATTCGAGTTCGCGGGACGTTCGTCTATACGCGTGCCGCGGGGCGTCCCGCCGGTGTAGGAAGTCAATCGGTGCGCCGCCGTAAATAATAGGCGAGATTATACGAAACGGAGAAAAATTAGAAGAAGAAGAAGAAAAAATATCACTCCCACTCGTCGGGCCCCAAACGTGTGAAGAGAACTGGTCACGAATTGAAATGCAGCCAAATCGGTTTGTCGTGTTACCGGTCCCGGCGAGTAGCATCGCGATATTATGTTATAGTCGTAAAAAGACACACGAGCGTGCATTATCATAATATGTTAAAATACGTGTCGGTACGTATCGGCCGAGGCCGGTAGCGAGCGCGAGAAAATATTGTTCGCGGCGAAGAATATTCGATTGGTTTCGAAAACGTTTGCCCGTGTTGTTTCGCTTTTGTCGTCAGTTGACGCCCAAAGAGTGGAAAAAAAAAAAAAACAAAACAAAACCGTTAACACACAGGGTGTTGTTCCGCGGAGATCTAATGAAATTGATTTCGAATAGTGTCCTGTGCCGCCATGCGTATAGGTTTTAAAAAAAACTCACAGTTTTATTCTAATTTTAAAAAAATCGATACGGTCAACGCGAAATCGTCCAAGTGTTTTTTTTTTCGTTTTGGGTTACGTATACTTAACGTTTAACAGTTCTCGAAATGTTTGTGTGCGAGATTAAGTACTCGTTTTTCTCGCTAATCAATGTGCCCGATGCGTTATGGGTGTACAACAATGACTAATAAAAAATTCGAAACTATCGCGCGTCTTATCGTTTACTCACGCAAACGTTTATTTCAAAAGTTCAACCGTCAAATCGGCTATTTCGGCACCTGAAGAAATATCTAAGCGAGACTTAAAATCAACGTGCGAAACAAAAGTTATTTTTGCATTTTTTCTTGTTTTTTTAGATCTCCGTGACCGCGAGACGACACCCTGTACATATAGTTGACAAATAGGTGAGTATTTTAAAGTTATTGTTTTGGCCGTCGCAGTGATAAATGGAAACGCGTCGTCGCCGCCGCTTGTATTTAATTTCACGTCTTCGGATAACACTACGCGTTTTGCCCTGGTGCGTTTTAACAGTCAATTACTTAATTTCGCAAACGGTTATCGTTTGTTTTTAGTATTCCCGTTTCCTACGGACGGACGTCTGGAATCGATGATTAATGAAAACGCGTGCGATAAAAGGAAGAAAAAAAAAAACCAAATAATACGAAACACGACCTCGTCGTCGGCTCGTCGACATTATTCGCGCGAAGCGTATTCCAATCGATTGTAAATAATATCATGACGACGTCGCGTCGTCGTCGTGCGGTTCTAAAAATATTGCTGCCGAACACTTTTTCGTCGCTTTCGTACCATTTCGTAAGCTTCGACGTAATCGTATTACGTTCTGTTGATATTATCGTCGGAGTTTGTATGACTATAGTGCTTGGGTAGAATAGGATTTTTCAGTTGTTTTTTTCCAACACCTCTAAGCAAAAATTGCGATTTAATCGTCAACGAACGTACAGTTTCTACATTGTATTTTATTGACGTTTTTAGTTTTTAGTATGATCATTATCTTTAAATTTTAAGTACGCTTTTTACACTTGTGTGTGTCAGCTTAGTGATTTCTTTTGTTACTTACGTTTTAAGTTTTTTTTTTTACAAATAGTTGTTATAAATCGTGCATTTATACGGTCGCATGCAAATATTACCAAAGTACATTTGTATAAAAAAAAAAATAGTCTATAAAATACCGATTGTGAATAATCATATTGTCGCATTTTAAACATATTCGATATATTTGATAAAAACAACTTTCGGTAAATAAATTACTTTATGATTGTATTTTCAACATAACAATATATACCTATATAATATTATACAAATGTATTAAAAGTTGTTTTTTTTTTTTTTTATTGCGTTTTTCTAAAAACTTAATTTTAATGTTATAAAAGTTTTTAGGACATTAAAATCTTACGTTTAGTTACAAAATTGTTACGTATAAACATATTATACTCGTATAAAGTATTCGCATTAAATTTGTGTTTGTTCTATTGTAGATATCTCGTTTACAAATAGGGCGAACAGCAATTTACGAGAGAGACAAAATCCTCGTTCTGGACGACATAGGTTATCGAGCTCGATCATACATAAAAGCAAAAAGAAAATGCTCCGACCGTTGTCGAGAGAAAAACAGACGTCGTCGGTGAAATGTAAGCAAATTATAGCGCACGTCGTTTCGAACGAAACCTTAAGGAAATGCGAGTTCTGAAACCACATAATTACCATCGCGTTCTGTCGCGCAATCAATTTCAACAACTATATGACGTTGTATATTATATCCTGCGAAACGAGACAACTGTTCAACGTCCCGCGGTATCTGTGTCACTTTTTTCTTTTTTCTTTTCACTATTATTTATGAAAAAAAAAAAATTCGCACTCCGGATAGTCGACTCTCCTCCGTCTCCGAAGGTTCCAGTACCATAGCGGGACACTCTTGCCGGACGACAGTTGGCGTTTTTCTCACTGTTCCGCGCTACAATAACAATAACACGTCCGTCGTCGTCGTGACACCGTTAGTGTTTTTTTTCCGCGTTAAATTCTTCCGTCTTACATATGTAATTTTTCGGTTTCGATTCGTTTTTCATCCCAATTTAGCTGGGAATCGTTTTTCCCGCGGCGCATAGACTCCTGGCGATCGCCGTCGCTTGCATTCGTGTAACCGTACGTAACGGACATTCCGGTTTGGTATGCGCGGTAACCTACGCGGCCTCGCGCATTATAATAACGTATTTATCTTCGGAACATAGTACTCTCCTAACTAGTCCCCTGCGTCGTTAAGGTGAATGTCCGAGTCGCGGTGACTGTTGACAATCGTCCGCCAGAACGTTGTCGTTTCTAATATACGAGCACTAAAACAATGCGGACATTTGGTCACCGATGTATTCGGTTGACATACATTACAATACGAATACTTGGCATTTCAATATTTATATCGTGTGCCTATTGTGTTACTTCATTGTCGTTTTGAAGTCGAAAAATAAACCTAAATCTACCAATAGAGCGGACAAATATAGTACTCGCGCTTAATTATTTCAAACTTAAAATTCGAGTTCTGACAGTCGTCCATTTCGCTCGGGCCTACGCATTTTACTTGAGAACCAAATTTTCAAAAAAATCTTTTATCGCCAAAGTTCAATATAATATATAGATATATATTAAAAATAATAATTATAATAAAATAAAACATAGCTGGGATTCGCAAAAAACTTTCTCATAATATAGAACCGAATAGTATTTGACTTTTTTGTCTATTCAGAGAGAGAATGGGAAATTTTTGGGCACCCAATTAGCTGCAACTAACGATATTGTTTTGATGAAAACAAAAAGACAGAATTTTATCTTGGAAAATAATTTTTCTTGTATAAAGTTGAGATATTTTTCTTTATAATTTGTAATCTGCTTTTTATTGATAATATTTTATACTTAATGTTGTTTATTAGTTAGGTTTTTTTTCAGTTGAAAACCAAAGATTACGCTCACATAATTATCTTTTGTTCCTCGACAGGATTCTTATAATATCAAAACACATTTTATTGGTAGCACTGTTTTCCATCGAAACGTGTCGAGCCTACCCGTTAACGGATTTCTAGCTACGTCATCGCTAACGCGACAACAAATGACAGTTATCAAACATATTATTGTCAACGTGTATCTACGCGTCTATTAACACTACGTCACTACGCCGAGATCGATAAACTGGTTTAGGTAAAGGACTTTTTGATGTTTTATTTGACGATTTTAATCCATGATTGTTCGTGAGCTCGTGTTTACGGTGAAATTATATTTTTTCATGTAGAAACACTACTACTGCATTACTTATATTATTAAAAATTTCAATTTAATTCTTATGAAAGTAATGTTTGAACGTCGTCATGTTCGAATATTTCGTTGCGGCCGCGAGTGAGCTGGCGGAGCTTTTTCACCGGACGTGTTCGCGAGATTAACGAATTGTACGAACCAGAACTGCGACAACGCGACACGCCGCAGTTTACGCGGCAGCGGGGTCCGGTGTATTTATCGTTACAAAAAAAAAAGTAAAATAAATAAAAAGGGGGCAGAAAAATAAGAGGAAAAAATGAAACTATCTCGTTGCGGTCCGGACGTTTTTATCGAATAACTTTGAGCTCGAATAGATATTTATGGCCTTTAGTTTAATGAGTTTGCGGTGCACGGCTAGAGGAGGGGGGCAATGGGGGGGGGAGAGAAGAGATAAACGACGGGAGTGTACACTTGGACGCTGTCCACCGCCGCGCCGCCGGTATAGACTCTCGTACCGATTTCGGGATCGGATCGCGGAGATCTGCTGGGAATTCCTGCGGGGAGTCCAAATAACCAGACTCCGCACTTTCGTTGTACACACACACACACACACACACACACACACCTCGCCCGCCGAAACTATCGCGGAACTAAAATCGCAACTTTTAATTGCGACGACGAAGCGCGCACACGAGTACACCGCCTCGGCCCGAGGGCAAATACCGGGACCCACTCCTCTCGCCGCCGGAGAGTGTTGTTATTAGTCGCCACCACGACGACGACGGGTCGCGTGGCCGACTCGCTTAAAGTCACCCGACCGTACGTACGGGCAAGGTCCTCCTCGAACGGTAATATCGTTATTGTCACGTTGTCGCGCGACGCGGTTTCGATGGGAGAGAGAGAGGGCCCGCGGGACGGAGCCGGTCCTGGGTGCCGCGGGGATATGGTGGCTCAGGACTGGTTTGGACTTCGGTTTGGATGCGGAAAATTCGGTTTTTTCAACGAAGCCGTAGAAAACACTCTCGAAATTTCGAAAAATAATACACAAACAATTTTTGTCTCCCAATCTGCCATTCCAGTTTAGACGATTTTCCGTAAACTATGCTTTTCGATGACCATCGATAAGGCGCGGGGGTCGAACATTAAACGTTGCATTAGCTGTGCGGAGGGACAGCCAGTAATATTATATAATATTATAACGAATGAAAAATTCCCGTGGCGTAAATAATAATATAATATATAACGTTGATTTTTTTTTTACTTCTAAAATTAATTGTATATTATATTTATTTTGACGTGCGTGTAAATAAAGGTCCAGTTTTAATTAACTATAATGTATATTTAGTAAATTACGTTTTTATTTTTTTATATTAATAGGTATGAATAATATCATATAAAAAAAAAAGTTTCTCGTTAATAAATTAAAACTGAAAGGTATTATCGACTTTTTTTTCGACACCCCCTCCAGATAAAATGTTCTGGATCCGCGCCTGTTTGTACGCGCGCGATAGTACGACGAGAAGCGGAGCCGCAGGATTCCGGAGCTGGAGATTTCATCCTGGCGTCGGTTTTTTCGGCCCCGGCGCGTTCAAGATTACACGGACGTATTTTAATCAAATTCACCTCTCCCTCTCACGACCCTCGCGCGCTGCTGGGCCCGATGACAAAACACGCCAGTAGGTATTTACACGACGACGATTTCAATAAACGGCGGTTCCAAACACGTCGTTTTAACGTCCGTTCCGTTGGCGAATTTTGAAAACTCTAACGCACCTCGCGAACGAGGCACCTTTTCGCAAATCGATTACCGCTGGCCCGAGAACCTCTAGGGCGGAACAGTTAGTCGGTCGAAATCGATAAACAATATACACGAGCGTGCTCGTTGCCACGAATAGTTAAGATTTATAAAAATTCAACGATATTATGTCATAACGGCGTGAAACTATAAACGTCAGCGACGCGTCCGAGCGTTCTCATCATTCTGATCGCCCGAGGCGGGAATTATTTTTCTTGGAAATAGTCTCGGAGAATTCGAGATCGATATCGCCTTACGGTAAACATATACAAATCAATAGCGGCCATTGATTAATAGTATGCAAACGATTTCGAAAAATAATATGAAAATTTCAGTCTTAGACATACTTTCGAATACAAATTCTACGAGTAGGTACCGGGGAGGACGCCCCCCTCCCCGGGTTTATTAATAACGTACAAACAAATGTTATTGAATTAAGAAAATATATGATTAAAACGACCATAATAGCCTTCTCATACACCTACTTCCTATACACTTCTTTTCGCTCGAAAGTTGCGACCCGTGCGGCTCTTATTTTCGAATTTTCGATACGTTGTACAAACAAAAAGTTTTCTAGAATATTTAAGTTGCGTTAAAACCGTATAATCAAAACCAATTAAAAACGGCTAATATATAATCACGTATGTTCGAGTAGGCGATAGGCACACTAAATTATATACCAATACTACCTAGTCAATACATAATATACGGAAAGCATCGCGTCGGTTTATTTATTTAATTCATAAATCGTTATCGTTAATACGTTTCTCGAAAACTATGACGAAAACATTGAACGAAATTGTTATGAACAAGAGGAATATTATTTAGGAAAAAAAAAAAAATTCGGTTCAGCGTTTCTGTTTTATATCTTAGTAAAACGTTCAATTATTATTGTATTGTCAGACAAACATTTCGACAATGTTATTATATATGACTCATGTCCGAGGCGTAATCAGGTTAATTAATCGACGGCGTGTAAGCGTTTAAAAAACCAAATTATTCATCGTTAGTGATTATCGTCACGACTCGGTTTCTCATGACGAAATGGTTAATTGTTAAACGAATTGAATTTCAGACGTAGTAATCAGTTTTTTTTTTTTTTTAAATTATATCACAAGCACGACACAATAATTACGATTCGATACGCTATCGTGTTCGAACTCGGTGGGCGGGCGGCGGGTTGGTACGCGAGTTTTCTACTGCTCCCTCAGAGTACGTGTCTGATAAACGCGGACCGAAATCGTCGTGAAGTGCACGTTTTACGGCGGACAAACACGATATCGACGTGTACGCGACAGTATAGCACCTATGGGCTTGCCACTGGCGGAAGAAAAATATACGATACCCCGTTTTAAGAACGCGAATCGTCGCCGTAAAACAGTTTGCCGAACGAGTCCTGTTTGAGTTTTCCCTTCGCGCGGCACCGATAGAGCGTCCTCCGAACGCGCGCGCGCGCCTTTACCGACGGGTAATAATTATTAAACCCGACGCTCTTCGTTCGTCTAATTTGTCAATATATACTTGGACGACTAATTGCGAAAAATTCGACGCGTTCCACTGTTGTTCGACATAGTTTTCAAGGTTTATGTGTTTTTCGAAAATCGATCGTGTGTCCCTACGCGCAACAAACGACCGAAACGGCGAAACGGTTATTAAAGTTGATGGCTGACATTATTTTAAAACAATACACCGCTGTTTATGGAAATACTACTGGCCCGACAAGGTTATGGAAACGCGGTACTCCGTACGGAGTGATAATAACGCTCTTTGAAAAAAGTAATAAACCGCATCATACACGAATAATACGGATACGCGTTATACCTAATATTAGTTGTAAATTAAACGCGATAGTAAATAATGATGACGTTTATCGTGTGCTTTTTGTTTTGTTTGAGAATCCCAGTCGCGCCTTTATCAATTTACTCGTACCCGGTAGTAGTTTTTTTTAACTACCTATTAAATTCGTCAACTCGCGTGTATACACGTTTTTTTTCGTTTAAATTTACAAAACACCACTTTGAAAATTTAAAACACACAAGTGTGAACGAAATGTAAGGTATATTATATATTTTATTGTTACGCGAGCGCGACCGTCGTCGTCGATTGATATCTAATGTTTATACGAGTGAATATATAAGTAAAACCGCATTTTAAACGTTAAAAAATTAAATAACGTAAACACATTTCTCATTCGATACAATATTGTTGTTGTTTGTCAACTCCGATGGATTTATAATAATACTGCGTAGGTGCGTACGCGATTAGAAAACTCACACACGTCTTTAAAATAGGCCTATCTCGTAATTTACATTATTTTCTCGATTATTATTAAACCGATGATAATAATACAACAATAGTAGGCTGAAAACGAGCGTACTGTGCATACTGTACCGAGCTTACAAAATAAATATCGTACGAATTGAATTATTATCGTTTTCAGAGGGAAGCCGCGGTTTATATTTTAATGTCACGTTCTTTTAAAAACAACTACTATACCTACCTGCCGCTGTTTACCGCAATAAGTACTACTACTACACATAAGTACGCAATAAAACGACTCGTGGTTTAAATATTTTAGTCAAAATTAATTACGAAACGATTATAAATAATAACACTCGAGGACTGCGGTTGGGTAATGTTCTGATTACCCAGCTATTTAAATTTGTAAAGCATAATGGGAATAGCAGACTATATTATGTAAAACCGTAAAAGTACATAACCGATTGTGAGCAGGAAAAAAAAAAAATAAAAAATGAAATATATATATTATGTATTTACTGTTCGTGTACCCGCCATATTATAATGTACGCGAAAAAAAAAAATTATCATTTCATTCTTTTTAATAAAACAACTGGTTTGAAAGTTTAAAACGTTTACCTTTATGCGTAGTTTAATTCGGTGCGTGTAAAAATAAACCCCCGTACAAATTTCGCTGCACGAATGATAATAATTTATTTCAATTTTTTTTTTTATTTTTTTAAATTAGAAATATAATTTAAATTAAATTACACGGGCGCGATACTTACACTGCGGATTATTAAAAGTAAAAAAAAAAAGGTTCTCCGCCTGTAAACATTTATTACACCGGCATATTATATTAAACTCTCGAATACACTTACATTTACCGAATCGCAATAAAAACAATAGCTCCGCGGGAATACCGTCGTTGTTTTGCAGTGATAATTTTCTGTTATTTTAATAAAAATCGTTTCGGTTTTTTCACTCGAAGGATATGACACAATAATTAACACGGGGCCCGGGCTAGAGGGAAAAACAAACACTGCGGCGTACGTCTAACGTGAGGTTGTTTTCGGTGAAATTGAAATTTTTAACGGCCCCATTACGGGTGTTTACGGCCGAAAAAAACGAGGCGACTTTTTTGGTTACAATTGCAAAATTATTTAAATTTTTTTCTACATTATAGGTGTGCGTTAACAACACGAAAACACGATATAATATTTTTGTTGCTGCGCTGAACGAGTAGATAAAAAAAAAAAAAAAAAAAAGGTAAAACCACACTGATATGAATTTATATTCAAACATACAATGCAAACATTATTAAAAAACTAAATGAACTATAAAAATTACTTTTGTCTCTCTCTCCATAACGTTTTTCCGCAGATTAAATGAAGTGGCGAATTTATTTTTATTTTTTTCAATTCAGTTCAATTTGTTTCAAAGTATATTGGTGGTTATTACAAAAACAAACGAACAAATTCGAAATGTATTTATTTATTTATTTTTTTTTAACGTCTGGGCGAATAATTTAAACTCTATAGTTTTATTTCAATAAATGTGATAACCAGTTTTAATTAGGTTCAGGTCGAAGTGTTTAAAAAAAAAAAAAAAAAACGCCAAACACAAATGACCGTTCAATGATAAAATATTCGTTTTTTAGTTTATGTTAATGAAAACTATAACTCATTTAACAACACAAAACACTAATTTCCGAAGCATTTGAACGGAAAGCACTTGTATCGTATGCCGTCATTCGTTTTCTACGCACGTGATTTACAGTTTTTTCGACAAATATTGTGTTTCAAAAATGTGTCCGAGTTCTTCGAAGCGCTTCCTAATCAACGTATGGTATTTTTTTTATTTTATTTTTTTTCAGTTTCGTAGAACTAGGCATACGGTCTGGCATCATTAGGTTCAGGTCGAAGTGTTTTGAAAAAATGCTAAACAGTGTCACGTAGAATATTGTAAACCCATGACTTAATTGCCATGACTAACCAATTGAGAATCGGGGTCGACTCTATTTGAACCGAAAATATTTTAGTAAACCAAATAATAAAACTATCGAAATTATATACGAACGAATAACGTATCTGTAATTATGAATAGGACATTTAATTCGTTAACATCGTTTAATATCGCTTGCTGAAACTATAGTAGTGGCTCGTCTATTTCGTCGTGTCACGACTTTTCGTGTGTTTTTTCGATTTTTTCGAAAAGATTCTTTATTCATGTAGATTTAAAAGCGTAGGATTTGTTTTCCGTAATTCGTATTGGACGGACGATGGTTGTTTAGTGTCGTCGTGTCGGGCCGATAATTTTATTCAGACTTATTTGTATAGACTTTTTTTTCTTTGATATTTTATTTTTCCTTTGCCCGGATTACGCTCGCTCCTTTGGATATAGTTTCGATGAAATCCTTTTTGATTTTTATCCCGCAAAAAAATTGTTATTCAAAACGTGAAATAAGGTAAAACCGTCCTTAAAATTCTAAGAAACTATTAAATATTCAAAGAACGTGTCATAAACACCGTCAAAATCCTTTCGGTAATTTTTTTACATAATAATGTAAAGGATATAAAACGGCCGACGGCCGTGTACTTTAAACGCCACTTCGGATTACACGGGGGGAGGCGGACATTTTCACCAGCTCGAGAAACGGCTTTTAAATCGCAAACCACACTAGCGTAGAAAACGATCGATCGATGTGTCGAACATAACGAAAGTCAAAGTTTTTATAGTGACTATATTAGAATATACGTATACGCTCGGGTCGGTGTACGGACTTCGCACGCGGTCGAAAAAAACAAAAGGAGCCGCGGGGAAAAAAGAAAGACGGCGCGAACGCCAGCGTGTAGTTTCGGATTATACCGTTATTCCGTTTAACACGTCCGCCGACGGATTTCGACGATTCGAATCTAATAATAATAAACAGTACACGCGCACACCTGAAACGGTCGTGCGGCGGGCGAACGATTTTATACATACAACAATATCGAAATAAGGGTTTGAGGGATGAGTAGATCGGCGAAAACTTCTATTCCATTAGCTATTTTCCGATGTGTGGACGGTACGCGCGTGTTTGTGTGTGTGTGTGTGTGTGTGTGTGTGTGGTGTACAAAGCGGAAACCAACATGACGAGATGACATCACGCAACCGTCATTAATAACGTACAGCGACGCAAGTACGTTCCATTAATAAAACGAGAACGACGGAGGAGAGGTGGGCGTCGAGTCGGAACGGCGGGACAAGGAGGCGGAGAAGGAGCAGAATAAGCGAGACCAGGAACAGGAAGGGTAGGACGAGCGACGGGGGGTGGAGAAGGCAGGATGGATGTAATTCTGGCGCGCGCGCGCGCGCGGGTCATCTCATCAATTGACCGGGGGAAGAGACGCGCGGCGGGGGTCGGCAGAGTAAATAGGAAGGAATTTTTAAATTGCATAGGCGGAAGGTCACGTTCCGGTTACGACTATTCGGCGGTAATCTAAGCATGTCATTTTCATTTGACGAACGCACCGCCGCGGGCCATGCGCGGCGGGCTATACGACGGCGACATTGTAAAATCGCCAATCGAGCCATGCGCGCGTTTAATATATACGATTGCATAATATTTGTATTAAATTAAAAACTATAATGTTAACGATTTATTACACACGAACGCGTGTGAAATTGGAAATCCAGGAAAAAGTCTACCGGACATTAAATCATTATTATAAACACTTGCTTTTTATTATTTTGTGCGCGGACGTCGACTGTAAAATTGTGATTATGTATGACATAATATAATATGAAACGAAACGTTTGGATCGGCGCGGCGGCGAGCTATTAAATCGAACGAACCGCGCGGCATTCGACGGTAATATTATTTTTGTTTTCGCGTATTTATTCACACGTGAACCGTCGCGCCGTTCGGGAGCACTCGGAGTCAGAAATTAATAAATAAAAGATTGTTTATCGCGGCAAAGTTTTAAAACGATACATTTCACGTTGCGCCCGCCCAATTTCCTAGCTCGTTCGTAACACACGTATTTATTATATTATGCACACTGTTTCTGCTGTAGTTGTCTATAGGTACATATATTATATAATCCGTCCTGCGCCCGCCCCCGTCGACGACCCGTTGTCCGCCCGGCCGGATGCGGCGGTAGAGCGCCCCGTCACACGAGGAGTGTCAACGTCGTCGTGGTCCGAAAAGGGTATAAAAATAACGTCCGACACGATCCGTCAAAAGTATCGATTAAACGTCGCGCGCGCCGCACGCGAAAATTCTATTGTTTTACAAGCCTCCCGCCGGTGTATAGTAATAATAACGATAATAACGCGCATTGTAACGTCGTCGTCGTCGTATTATTTTTCCGCCGAAAAAAAAAAACCGTTCGCGTATAACACGACATACGACGTGGGCGCGATGTTTCGGTCGATAATCCGTTCCTCGTCGCGCTCCTGCGAAAACGCGTTTTCGATCCGTTCGAGAACGATCCGTATTCGACCTAACCCGACCGAGAGCCTTTCGTCCGACGTGACCGGTTGTCGTCGTACGAACGAAACGATTCGTTTATACAAATCGATTTTCTATCCGACCGTTGCGTCGTCGTGAAATGTGTATTAACAATTATGTCGTCGCGTCCAAATCAATATGATATCGTCTCCGACAGATGAAAACGAACGGCGAAGCGATGATTTTGACCAACACTTACACGCCGATACGCCTATTCTATTCGTGCTGCGCCTCAGTTGTGACAATGGTGCGTTTCGCGAATTGTGCACGCGTAAAATACAACCGTAAAACTCGATATAAAATCAAATATTTATAACTCCCGTACAACGTTTCTGAATTGTATTATTCGGCGTGGTTATATTTTATTTTCGTTTTTAATTCACTATCTGACCCATTAAATATTTTTAAATTTCCATAAAAATTAGCATTGGCGAATCTTAAAAAGTTAATAATAATATAAATATTAATTTTTCAAAATTAAAGTTCAGAACAAAAGTTTAATTATTAGTCCCAGTTAC
Organism: Drepanosiphum platanoidis; assembly: GCA_948098885.1. Lineage (NCBI taxonomy): Eukaryota > Metazoa > Arthropoda > Insecta > Hemiptera > Aphididae > Drepanosiphum > Drepanosiphum platanoidis. The sequence goes on along the minus strand of OX402534.1, from coordinate 14,032,650 downwards.
TATACGACGACCTAAAATAATATTTTTATTTTTTTTTTGCCCGGTTTTTTTCGAATTGTTCAGGTATTTTGTATGCGAAATTCATGAATCGAGCGGGGAGGGGAAAAAAACGGTACAAATAGTTCTAGTTCGAAAAATTCGGCGATTTAAAAATATAAACCTGGGTGTAACATAGTAATATTATGAACGTATATTGAATAGCCCGTTTTTTTTTTTTTTTTATCTACTTGTAGTAATTTGTTGGATTCGAAATTGCCTTTTTATTTCTCTGCGACCGAAATTCCAAAAGCAAAAAAAACTCGTCGGCAGAAACGAACGTTTTCCGCACAATAATCGTATTGAATTAAACTCGAAGAATACGATCTGTCGTATTGCCACGCCTTGCTATACGATATTTGAGTAATTTTTCCGATGGCGAGAAAAAGTCGAAAACGATACAAGTCGGAAATGGCGTAGATAATTTTTCAGCCACCAGGTCGGCGTTTGTCTGTGACGAAATTATTTATTTATTTTTTCGTGCGACGACGGCTATACGATGCGTTTTGAATATGAGCAATTCTACATCAAGGACGGCGTGATATCAAATGCAATCGATTTTCGACTTACAGACGTATGTAAATCGAACGGCGCGGAGATTTCAGACGTTTCGCGGGCGCGCTTTGAAGTCGTCGCGTATTCTCACTTTTTGCGACCGCGAAAATTGCGAATCGCGCGCACCGCGGGTCGAGTGGGTTTAGAATTTCGGTTTGATTCCGCGCGGTATGGGCAAAGAATCCGCGCACACGAGAGACGCTTTTGAGAAATCGTACTATCGGGAATCTAGTGATCTCGTTACTCTTTACTTACTGCGTACAATATAATATACGTACACACTCGTATATAAAATAGACTCCGGAGACGGTCCGCGTCACGTGGAATCCGTGGCAAATTAGATTAGCGCATAGTTTTGCGCGACGCAGAAACGTCGACGTTCCCGAGACTCGCGACATACGGTAACGTTCCGAAGTCGCGAATCGTTATTTTATTCGAGCGTCGATGTTTTCTTCATTTCTTTTCGTATCACATACGATTAAACGCCGCGCTGCTATATCGCGTGGTGACACACGTCTTGGGTCTATTAAAATCGCCATTGTCGTCGTTCCGTCCGCGTCTCTCCGATCGCATAATATAAAACGATAAAACGAGTGATTCACTCGCGCGTGATCCGCCAAACGCGAGATAAACGTAACAAATAAAATATATAAATCGCGTAAAATCACAACGGCGCGCGTCGTACACAATATGTCGACGACGCATTTAAAGCCTATAACCGCGCGGTCGTCGCATCGCTTTCGAATCACACGTTTCGTATTCAAATGTCCGCGGTGAATTCAACGGATCCACGCGGAGACCCACTACAATGTACACGACTCATTGCATCGTGATGAATAGGTGAGAAGGCGAGAACCCTCGAAACGATACTGCGCGTATAAATTTCGTATACATTACAAAATATGAGGGTTGATAGTCGGAGCGCGTTTTTTTTTTTTTTTTTTTTTGAAACTCTGCGCGGCCGAGTTCTGTATTCACGATTTCGGCTCGTTTCGACGGACCGTCGCGAATTGTCCTTTTGAAATACGACGTGCGTTCCGAGAACGAATGCTTGTACGCGTACAGCCGTCGCAATCGTTGCCGTGTAGAGAGTCGTGTCCATAAACCACCCCGGTTTAACAGGCGGGCGACTCGAGGTCGCAGAGGAAAAAGGACCGTGTTTTTTGAATTAAAAGTGTAATAAAAACCTTATTTATCTCCGTAAAAAGTATCGATCCCGATAATCGCTCGTAAAGGATCTGTTTTTATTTGTTCTCGTTTTCTCCGTGTATTTTACTAGCTGTTGAGCGTCTGGCAACAGTCTATTGTTTAAACAGGTTTAGCCTGTTGCAGTGTTATTCCGTGGAACGTACACTCGGAAATAATGCATTCATGTACAATACCGAATCCGTGTTCACGCTGACATTCGTTTTACTTATTAATCGCAATGTTTAGTATTTGCGTACTTTTCGTTTTGTTTGTTCTACGTACAATCGTTGCATTGATTTCGCCGAAACGCGTTTTACGCAGTTCTCCGGATTCGGCCGGTTCAACGTTTTTGCACGTTTTGCACGTTACCTATTTTCATTGATCTCCGTATTATCGTCGAACCGTTTTGGGATACTTTATGAACTGTGATGAACTAGGAGAGAGAATCGTTTTATCAATTATTTGTTGACGGTTTTCACTTGTTATTTTCTACTTTTTTAACAATATCACTCGGCCGCCACTCTCACTGTAGACAGAAATCCCCCACGTCGTCGTTTACGTTTGAGGACATAACGAAAAAAAAAAAAAAAAAACCACCATTTATGTTGCTTTTAGAAACATTAAACAATATAATTAAAATCCTTTACCAAAACGTATATTAAATTTCAGTGAAAACTGTACTTTTCTCGGCCCGTGTTTATCATCGCGTTTTCTTATTTTCAGCGCGTCGCTAAACTTTTTCATCGCATATTTCGAGAATAATTTCTAGCGCATCACACGATTCATTTTATTTTAACGAACACGCTAACTAACCGTTTCGAACGCTCGGGCGAGGTGTAATGATTTCTTAATTTATGTATTCGGCGAATAAATAAATTATCGACGTATCGTACAGCGCAGACGACAACTGTTTAATAATACACCGCGTGTAACGAGTACAACGATAGCGATACTTGTCAAACAATATACTACTCGTAACGATTATAATCGGAACAACGACGAGACCATATACATATAATAAATGTTAGATTCGCATTGTCTGGGCGTACCTACGCCGCGAAATCAAAACATAATGACCCGATTCGTTTGGTCGCGTTTACGAGATGGATTACACGACCATCGTTTTGTTGACATTTCCAGACGGTTATAATAATTTGAGGTCGGATTTTTATGATTTTACATATTTTTTTCTAACGTATGCAGTTGAGTATATGATATCTTTACGATTCACGAAACATACAATTCATAGGAAAAAATGTGTATTTTGCATAAAAAAAAAGCATATCACAGGGGTTGGAGAATATTCAACACGTTTGAGAATATTTTTGTAACATCGGTAATCGTAATCGCTGGAAAATAATAAAAAAATATAATAATAATTATTTATCTAAAGCACGCGCGACGACGGCATATCAATATTATAGCGGCGATGCGATTTTTATTCTTCCTTATACGGTATTTATGACGTGTGCGCGATCGTTCGTCGTCGACGGCCTTTGATATGGCAGTCATGTAGGTGTTCAACGAGGTTATTAGCACGAGCGCGTTTATCGTTTGACACGAGCGCGTGGTCCGCGTCGTATTGAAATCGATAGTTCTCGAATAATAATATTGTCGCGTTGTTGGCATACGAGTACGTCGAAATTTCCGACTGCGAATCGGCCGCCGCGCGCGTGATGTGTAAACGTATGTGTATAACTATTTCATCGATATAATATTCGCGTGGTATTGAACAGGATCTATGAGGATCGTAGATCTATCGCATGAGGATTTTTCTAATTATTTTAGTCGAATACGTTACACGGCGGTGATCGTCATCGAGGGAGGTGAATAATTATTATTTATTATGCTATATTATGCTTCATTTCCATGGCAAAATAACGAAATGTATTTGGTTCGCCTTGACGGCGAGTACCTATCGATCGTAACTATTATATACAGATGGTTGTGTCGAGAGGATGTGAGTAATAAGATGTTTGTTCACGACCTCTCCATGTTGTACTTAATAATTTGTATATTTTTGATATGAGTTAAACATATTACGTTATTTTTTATTATGAATTGCGATTAGTTGAAATAACAATAGTTATTCTTTGTTTTCTTACTCATAGCTCGATGATCTGTACAGTTATCGTGTTTTGTTGAAAAAATAAAATAATATTTACATAACATTGGGTAGTTTTTTGTTTTCGGTCGAACGGATATCGATCCATTGACCCAGACCCAATTATCGACACGCTGTAGGGCCAGTCGAAAACGTAAGTGACGCAGGAACTAACCCGCACGACGCACAGGCTAAATTTACATATTTTGCCATCTAAATCTGGAATTTAGAATTTACAAATTTTTAATGTTTACATTAACTAGTATTGTATAATACATTCCGTGAAAAAATAGACAGTGATTATTTATGTTACCTGCGCTGTATATCTCAATGGTTGTATACTATACATAAAGTTTTGAAATTTATAAACTCCGAGTTTTTTTTTTTTTGGTAATTCGATATGAAAACCACGTGTCTAGTGCACGTTTTATTCGCAGTCAAAAACAATAACATCCGATACTTCTGAAACTGTTGTGACTTATCAGATTATTTCTCGCACTGTATTCGAATTTAAAATTGCGCGTGAAAAGTGTATCGGAATCGAAATTTTTTTCACTTATCTACGGTTTCAAAACTACACGCGAATATAATATAACGCGTAACGCGATGCGAACATGTACGGCGTAGATAAAAAATGAACCGAATAGTCATTCCGCGTAAACGCGCGGTTTTCCCGTTCGAGAAACAAAACGTGATATTGCCACGGTCGACGATAGCCCTTAAGAGGTACGAAAGAAAAATAAAAAGTTAAAAAAATCACGCGTTTAAAACAATACCTAATATAACGATAATTATTTTCGTTTTCCAAAATTCAAACGTATAAATATTTCAATGGGCCGAAGCTTAAAAAATCATCCCGTTTATAATCTATATTATATCTATTATGTTCCCATTTTGTGACGACGCTATATTTAACTTTTTTCCAATTTTTTTTTCACAGAGTTGTTCCAAATACCTTCCCAAGTGTGACCACATCGCCTGATTTTCAAAATTCGACCCCTAAGGGGGGTAAAAGGGGTAAAAATGAAAACAAATTAAAAAGTTACACTGCACACGGGCGAAGCCGGGTTATTCAGCTAGTTATACGAGTATATACGCTCGTGCCGTGGACACAATAGAGGTGTGCATGGTGTCAAATTCGCAGTCATCTGCAGACGGTCACAGGGCACGTCTAAATCTGCGAACGACGCCTGTGGCGGTGCGCCGCGTTTGTAATTCTCAGGCTTGCGTCAAAGATCTAATTACAATTGGACATTAATCAAATATATACCTGTTTAATGTACGTATATATATATATGTATACGATCGAATCCGAACGCCGTTGTGGGGATGATTACGCGGTGGCGTTGAATATAAACGCGATCGGCCGCGTCGAGCTTATGCGCGCCGCGTTCGCAATACGTTCGCATAACGTGACACAGGGTGTGACGCGAACGTTAACAGTCTCACGGAGCCGGCAATAACGTCGACCGGTCGCCCTGTATCGCCACGAATTGCTCGCCGGGACACACCCGGTATGTGTGTGTGTGTGTCCGAACGATTAAAAATGTAGATTGGGCTCGTTCGCTGCGATATTGACATAAAGTATTATGTACTTACAAGGGATAGTCGAGAGAGAGAGGGAGAGGGAGAATATAAGCCGAATTGACCCGAACCGCGCTCGCGTACCTTTTTAATCGAGAACGCCCTCGTAGAAAGTTTTGAGCCATTTAGCCGGATTCCCATCTGATAAATGCTACCCCGCCGGGTTAACAAAACGAAAAAGAAAAAAAAAAAAAAACGAATCAAACTTTTTTTGTTTTTTTTTTTTTTTTTGAAACGCCCGAGCCCGCCGCGCCCCCGCACACGCGTTGTTATTATCGCTAACACCGTAATAAAATGTATTGTTCGAGAGATATTGGAAAATCGTGATATCGTTATTTTCGTTTTTTTTTTTCTTAGTGGGCACACGTAATATAGAATATGGATCGGCACGTTGTTACCACGTGACGACTATAATATACAGTGGCGGCGGCGAGTGAAAAACTTCATAGGGCACACGGATAAGGTGTACAAAACATAGTATTACGTATACGATTATATCATAAAAACGAGCAAAATAAAGTAAACACGTCTACCTATATTTTAATCGTATTTGTTCATATTTATTAATATTTATTAAAACGTCGTCGTACGTTATCAGACTACAATACGATTCGCGCGCCGCCGTTCCGGACCGCGAGGGGCAATAGAACTCCTTTGTCTACTCTCGGTGAGAGAGATTCGGGGTACGTGACTACATAAATAATTACGAAAATATCGTTCCGAGACACGTCTGTTTGGCGCATATTGTTTTGGTTATACACCGGGACGATGTCCTCCGTTTAAGCTGACACTCGCCGGTCATCAATAATTCGGACGTAATACAGTAGGCATGTCTCGGCCGATTCGACGACGGCGACAACGATGTAGACATTATAATATTGTAGTCGTTGTCGAAGCGAATCGGCCAAAACAACATTTGATTTACGAAATTATGGAAATACAAAATATTATTTTAGAACCTACTGTAATATAATCAATAATTTGTTTTGAAATTGTAATTATTTCATATTTTCGGGTCGTACGTCCTAACGCACCCCTAATTTCGGCGCGGGCGTGATAATAATTACAATGAGTTTTAAAATTCGAACGCATTAGAAACTATCGCTTTCGAAAAATGATTTTTAGCGCTGAACCGGACTCGGTCGATTGAAAAAACGACGTACCTATATATCTGGAGTGGAACACACGAGCTGTGTTTAGTTTCCAATCTAGAGAAGTGCTGCGTGGAATTTTTCGTACTTTATTTTATAACTCATAAGCGGGCATTTTTGTTTTTTATTTTTACTCGAAAAAATACGTGTAAAAAAAACCCCATGGCTTCAGTCCGCGTTCTGCAAACTCTGTAGACAATAATATTATGATTAAACTATGGTATTTAAAATCGATTACTCAAATGAAAATGGCCTAGTTATCTCATCTGACATAAATTCTTACATAATCTGTTCACCGTATGTTGGTAGAATCTGTCCATTATTGTCAATCACTGTCAATTTGTGTTGGTATAAAGTTTTTCTTGTAAGTACTCGTTTAGAGAGAGAAAAAAACAACGGCGTAAAATGCAAAATACTATCTATCGAAATGAATTCGGTTACGCAGTGACATGCCGATCTCCTTATCCGTACTGAAATATTGTAATGTTCGAGCAATTATTCTACATAAGTTGTTCTTAAGTATTTATTACCGTTTGGTAATCATTTACTCAATAGGTTAAGCAATAATATTATTCTGTTTGCGAGTTTATCGTATGCAATCGTTTTCTAATTTCAACTATGTATTTTCATAATATATTAATTTTTTTAATCCTTTTTCGTATACGTGCCGACAAGTGCACAGTTCAAAAACTAAGAGGATTCAAACGTGAAAATTAACGCCCCGTACAGCTCGATGTAAAATTTTCTTTTTTGCAAATCATTCAAAGTGTGTTGTTAGATCGATATGTGCACGAATTATTATTATAACGGCGGTCTGTGAATGAAAATACGCGCAAACCATCAGACGAGCTATTTACAATTGTTATTTTCTTCTTGTTCGAATAACCATGTACAACAAGTATCGAGTGTCGTACCGTTGTTATCCATTCGCACTTTGCGCAATAAATTTTTAATTTTGAAAAAAAAAAAAACATAGGAAAAGAAAAGAAAAGAGGAAAAAAATCGAATTCAATTTCACGGATTTAATTTATTTCCTATCCCGCGTCCAATCACGTCACGCGCGCCCTTCGCCCCGAGGAACGTTCGTATATACAGTACATTATTATTATACGCGCATTTGTAGACGATAATGTACGGAAAGGGCGCGTGTATACGTATATAGCAGTCGTCGAAAATCTTCTATATAATATTTTCCGGCAACTTTGAAAAAGAGAACTCGAACGATGGGAGATCGGCGGCGGCGGCGGCGGGAACGAGACGGAGAAATAAAGAGAGTAGAGCGCGGGAAAGAAAAGGACAGATAGACGAAAAGAGAGAGAGAGAGAGAGAATGAGAGAATGAGCGACGGAGAGAAAAGGGGAAAAAAATCGATTAAACGAACATTATTTTCGCATTTATCAAACGCGGACGGGAGAAGGTGCCGCGCGCGCGGCGGTTAGGCGCGCAGAAAGGGTAAGGCGAATCGTTAAGAAATTTCATCCGGAATTCGCGTACATATCCACGTGAAAGATATTTTATTAAGCGTGTCTGTACGGTTATTCGTATACGGCGAGAGAGACTAAGAGTCGGGACCGTTCCGGAATCGAAGAAAATAATACACGTCTCTACCCTCAAAGGAATGTAGAACACGTATATATATAATATCCGCGCACGATAAATACGCCGACGACAAAACGCTTTCCGAGCGTAGCGCGCGCGCACGCGCGTACGTGTGACGCTCGCGAAAATATAAATCGATAAGGCTTTTTCAATCGTTTCCGATGAGATTTCAAAAATTAATATAACTTCTACCTGGTTTGTTTGCGTTACGCGTCGAAGTAGTAGTCAGGGTCACGTTTGAAACGCCACCGCCGCGCCGTGGCGTTCGGCCAAACGTCGCGCGCGCGTCTACATTTTTTCGCCGCGCGTACAAAAAAGTCGGACGTTTTTCCGCGCGCGTTTATAATAGCGTTACCGCACGAAACGAAAGAAACTCTCGTCGTTCGCCACCTTACGAGTAAAAATCCGCACGTATAGGAAAATAACGGGTATTCCGATTTAATCTCCTATTTTCACGGCAGACTACCGCACTCGCGTAATCTATTATAATATTATAATACATCTATATATACATACTTAATTCCCAGAGACTCGAGTGAAATTATAAAACTCGAATATAAATTGGCATATTAAGATACGTACGAAGGACGCGGGCACCACGCCCGCCGTGTATGCGTTTTATTTTTTATTTTTTATCTGCGGTACCTACTCGAAACGTTGAAATTCGTTCTATAATTTTCTTTTAGAAGCGTATTATCGACTCTGAAAACGTTTTGCGTTTCCACACAGTGGCGGCCGACATAATATATCAGATTATTATAATGTTTTTGAAAAACTATATTACGTATACAAATACGATTTAATGAAATACGTAATACACATTCTCGGCTATGATTTTATACGAATATTGGAAAAAAAAAATAATAATAATATCACGCCACTGTAAAATTATAGGATTACAAACAAAACACGTCGTTCGATAATATTTTATTATTATTGTATTTATCGTAATCGACCGTCTCTATGCTACGTCTACTTATGTTCACGTAGATACCACGAAACGATTGTTTTTTTGCAGGATATATTTTACGGTTTTTATTTTCGTTTATTTAGTCTCGTCGTTCTTATCTAAAAACTTTAGAGAGTTTTAATACCTACTTGTACATTGACAACGCCGCAGTAAATACGTTTTCGAGCGAATTAAAAAAAAAAAACTAGAGATATTCTACCAAATCGTAAGACTCTAGAAATCGTATTCAAATAAATCGTCGAACGAAATGTTGACATTGTTCTTGGGTTGATAAACGTTATCGTAAACCGTTATAGATCGAATCAAACCGCGGCACCACTTATATTACGACGATATCGTTTATTGAAAGTAAATGAAAAATTATGTGAAAAATATTTTCGTTATCCGGTTCCGTAATAAATGTCGTCTGAATCGCAGGCATATCGGAATCGTTTTAGAACTTTGTCACAGAACGAGCGGGGTATTTATTATGCATACGTCGTCGTTTGTAAATAATCGTAATCAGACGTAACGAAAAAATAAACAATAATGATTGTATGAAATCAGAATTTGAATTGCGATATATCGTAAAATATGAATGGTATAAATAAATAGGTTAAATTGATTAGATTTGTCACCGATACGGGCCCCGGGTCGACGACACAGAGAGTTAAATCGAATTTAATTCGCTAGGTATTAGAATTATAATTTGTTTGAATTCGATAATCGAACGGTTTTTGAATTGAACGCGAGCGTGTTACAAACAACACAAGCACTACAAATATTTGATTTGTCGTAAGAAATTTTTGTCACCGCGCCTCCTCCATAAGTGACGTTTGAAATAAAAAAAAAATAATAAATCGAGAAATTCGCGCGAGAAATCGTTTTTATTGTTTTCCCGTCGTTGTCTAAAATCTATTTTAAATTTAGCACTCTCTCGTATAGTTTTTTTTATCGGTAATTATCGGACGGCTCTCGGAAAACGTATGGCGGTTAGAAAACAAAAAAAAAAACACAAATATACAATGCACGCGTCCTTTTAAACGTCCTCACGCCGTAATCTAGAACGAATCGCTAAAAATTAACGACGACGTCACTGCAAGTGTTCGCGACGACGCGACAATCGCGGCAAACCTAACCGAAACGAGCTCGGAATACAATAATATTATAACGCTCGGTTTTCGATCCGTATAACGAAACTATTCGCGTGGGTCTGTAGATTATGATAATTCGTTACCGTACATGTGGTGTGCACTAGAAGAGTTAGATTTTCGTTGATTCGATTGAGCCGAAAATAGAACGCGCGCGCGCGTCGTAGAACCGAAACTTTCTCGCGTTTCTCGGAATTTCACAGCGCGAGGACGACGACGTCGTCGAACGCGTAATATATTCAACGTGACGCGCGGGCTTGGGAAAAAATCGATATGTTATATAGATAGGCACGTCATAATAATTTGCTACTATTCTCCGCGCGATTTCCGTGTATCCGTTCGGGCGGCGGCGACGCGGCGCACGGATGTTTGGATCGAATTGTCGAGAAGAGATACGCCAATAGATGTCATATTGTCGTATTCGTTACTGGCGCGACGCGTGTGACGAGAGTAGAATAAAAAAAAAAAACAGTTCGTGCGGATGGATCGCGTGTCATTTCAAGCCGAAACATAAGCTATCGCGTGGTAATTAAATAAAACAATGTTTTCCAGGGTACGCATACATGATACAAATGAGCGTATCTAGAACCACTTTTTTTTTTTGAAGGGGGCTCGAACAAGCCCCTTAAATAATTTTACTCTAGCAAAATCACGAGTGGCTTTAAACTCGGATAGTACGCGCCCATCGCAATTGTGCGTGCATTCGAATTTATAAAGCAAATAATCAAAACGTGAAAAACACAACACCATATTATAGTGGTAACGTTTTATAGTGTTTATTTACGATTAATTAATTTTTCTTTCATCACTTCAAGCAGCAAATATACTTTTAAAACAACGTCATCGTCTAAGAACATATCTTTCCGTGTTTTTAAAATAATCGAATTTGAAAACTATTATATTATCTAGTTTACGTTACACGAAGTACTTAAAATTACCCTAAGTATTGATTTAGGTTATCGAAAATGTGGTTTTATTTTTTTAACTGTTTATGACTTTCAAATTTTTACACGTGTACTGTAAAACAGATTTTAACCGAAATAATTTGTTTTTTTTTTTGAGGCTCGTCTCCTTTATATATGCCTACCACTACGTGGAAAGCTATTAGATAATACGCGAAGAAAATCTGCGAAAAAATTTGTTGTTCCTAATAAAATTTAAACTCCACACATGTAATCAAACGTGTTTACATTTTTGATGAACAAAAAAAAAAGGTTATTAAGTGGCTAGTGGAAATTTTTAAACTCTGTAGGTGGTACGCGGATTTAAAATGATTGAGAACCGCTGGCCTAATGGGTACGAACCGTTTTGAATTATAAATGATGTGTCGCGGTAATATTATGCTCGATACGGATTCGTTTTTTTTTTTTTTTTTACAGTGAATTTAAACAGCAGTATGAATAGTACCTATAACGCGTACTTTTTTTTAACGAATGTATGTAGGTAATTAGAAGAAAAAAAACGTGATGAAACGTCCTCGAAAGTGTTTTTTTTTTTTAGATATAAGTGTTTTAGTTTTAAAAACACTTGACGCAATCGTTTTACGACTTATTTCCGCGAAATCGTCTCCGATGTTCTGTCATACGAGTGATTGAGATAACAGGCCTCGATGTGACATACTTATAAAATTAAAATAATACTAACTTAATATCATTACTATATAATAATATATTAATACTCATGTATATATTATAGTAATGATAATAATAATAATACAAAGTCGACGAGTAATCAAATTTAATTACTGTTTCAAAACCAACGAAAGTCAATTTAACGGGACGTATCGAAAAAACGACGGCGGCATATTTAAAATAAGGATGGTATTCTATATACTAACCTCACCATCTCGTATTTATGTAAAATAAAAAAAGTAAATTCGCGAACCGAAATGTTATTTTACTTTTGTAATCTGGCTGGATTATGACCGACGTTTTAGACGATTCATTAGAGAGAATGGGCGCGCCAATCGAAAAACACGCAATTCATATTTTTGAATGTTTTTGTGGAGAAATGATGTCGAAGATACGAAACGTTAACGCGAAGTGACGTGATAGAACTGGTTATCATAATATTATAAGGTATGGTGCTACGGTATATCGCAGACGCGACTCGTATGTGACAATGTCGTTCGTATAGATTTTTTTCGGACGGATTTTTTTCATTATTATTATTGAGAAAACGAAAAAACGCCGGGACACTTTTTAAGTTAAACTGGAACGGGACGCGCACGCGGGTGACCGCCCTATATTAATCGTATTGCCCAAAAAGTACTTGTCGTAAAAAAGTAAAAAAATACTACGGTAAAAATCAAAAATAATGATTCGCGTGAAAAAAAAAACGTACGCGTCCTCGGCGGACTCGAATAACGTTGTTCACTCGCGCACCGGCAGATTTATTTTATTCGAGATAGTATATTACTATAATAATCATTATCGTGTCGAACGCGCGATGAAAAGTCGTCTCTTTATAAACCCGTTGAAAAAATCACGTTCCGCTGTGGACCGATAATGACGAGTGTGTATATGCGCGTACGCGTATGCACGCGGGGATGTCTCGAATAATGTCACTGCGGTTACGCGCATTCGAAGTGGAAAAGATTTCGGCGCAACTGATCGGCGGCAATCGTCCGCGAGATATTTAGTCGCCATCATGTTATAATAACACGATGGATTTGGATAAATTTACCGCGCCTTTATTTCTTCTTCTCTATCGACGCGATAATACCGACTATAGCAAAGTAATAATAATAATAATATTATAATGGCGGTGTTAATACGCGACGATGACGTGGCGTGGTGTGTGTGTGTGTGTGTGTTGCATTCCGACCGCGACGCGTATACGTTATTATAATACAATAAAAGAGCCATTATTCTCCAGACGAATTTACGGTCGTCGTCGCCGACGACGTCCCGGGTCTCCGTCGGCTCCCCCCGGGGGGATCCCGCAAAGGAAATTGAAATGTGACTCGTGCACGCGCCTCTCGGAAACGAGATATATACGACCGTGCCCGCCGCGTATATACGATATATAACGCGTTAAGTCCGTTATAGAGAGCGCACGTGTTTTATAATATATACGTATAACAATGTTAACATGTACGATATTCGCGAGCACGCTGTGTCGCGGATATGCGCTGCAGTTTAATGAAGTCCCGCCGCTAGCCTCCGGGAGACGACGATCGTTATGAACAATATAACGCGCGTGATGTATGTGTGTGCACCTATAATACCGCGAACTCGGTCGAATTATTAGACAATCGTCGCCGTGACTAAAGGCGTGTGTGGTGTCGTCATTATGTGCAGTGTGTGTGTGTGTGTGTGAGATTTTAATATCGCTGCGGCGGCGGCGTGTACGTGTCGAATAGGCGACGACGATCGGCCGGATTCGATAATACAATATGTACGTAATATTTGTACGCGCGAATCCCCGGTGCCGACGGCGAAACGTCGTCGGACCGTCGTTGGAATTGTATCGTTATTCGAACATTATGAAAATCGATAATTAACGGAGCCAGGCTAGGAGAGGCCGGAGCCATCGAAGCAGCTGACCAGAGCTTAGAAAGAAAGGTCTCCACATCTCTGAGGCCAGTAGCGCTGCGGTTTGGGAAAAACTACTCGGGTAGCAAATTGTTCCACGACAAAAAACCCCACCAGAAATAAATACATTTTTAATCAAACCCGACTTGTTCCCGACTGGGAATTAGGTAGTATAGTTATGGATAATAATAACGCAAAATTAAAAACAATTATATAATAATATTTGATTTCATTTAATTGATTAACAGATATTTTTTAAAATAAAAATGAGTTTGATGGAGACGTTTACGAATTATTACGACGGAAATAAAAAAAACAGAGGTTATATCTTATATCGTTATAATCAGGTATCTATACTAATAATTAATCTATTCGATTGTTATACGCTCCTAGTGCAAAAATTACGATTTTTTTTTTGGGGAGGCAAAAATATGATTTTGCTACCTCGTGTAAAAAGGAGAGGCAAGCAGTCGCTACCTTTCGTTACCCCTTATCGGCGCCTATGACCCACTCTACCTATCCATATACTGTAAATAAATATAATCGGTACTACTTACGGCTTGTCGGTGAGTTGCTGTTGAGGTTCGGCGTTCGTGTATTGGCTTGTGAAATAAAATAAAAAGTAACCGATACACAAAAATCACTCGATAAAAAAATTAAAAAGTCACTGTTAAAAGTTTAATTAGTCGTTTGACGAGATATAAATAATAAGAATTGACACCATTACTGACTAAAATAAAAACGGCAATGTTAAAACCGAGAAGACCTTTCTAAACCACTGTCGACACTAGACTGCACTACACTGCACACAAGCCGCGTTGGTAATGTGCTGTACTCTCGCGCGTCACTCGGTCGGGTCTCGCGCGCAGCTCGACTGTCATTGGTCGGCTGGCGCGAGCTGTTTGGCTTTCGTCAGCCGTGTTACCCACGCAGTATTGACATTTCACTTTCGCGCGCACACAATGTTATTATTTATTACTATTACTATTGTTACATAATTAATGTATTCATAACGAACTATCTATTACGTCATTATAATTGGGTACCTATACTAATGAGACTGATCCGTTCGATTGTCATACGCTCCTGGTGCGAAAATCACGATTATCTTTTTTATGATTTTTTTACCTCGTGAAAAAAGGTGGGGTAACGGTCGCTACCCCTATCGGCGCCTACGCGTCGGTCAATATCAATTTAAATGCTATATTATTTATCATTTTTCTACCATACCACCGTGAAACAAGTACTTTTGAAACTATAATATTTATATTGATTCCGCGTCGAACGAATTCGACAATGACGGAAACGACTATACTTGCGTTTCGGCGGAACATATAAAATATCGCGTTGCCGTCACACACGTGGGTTATAAAACGTTTAGATTTTTCTTTTTCACACTTTAGAGTTTTTAGATCGATCGGACGAGGAGTGAAGACTCCCGCGGATCGGCCATCACGCACGCTATTAAAACGCGGCGTTACACAAGTGTATCGTATGGTAAAAGATCCGAAATAAATAACCAACGCTTAAATACGAATTATTTAAATTAGCGATAAAATTATACGTTCGCGTGGGTAACGCGTTTCTGAGCACGGTCGGGGAACACAGAATTCGACTCGGAGACATGTGCGAGTCATACGCGCGCGTTACCTAATAATTTATAAAAATAATTATATACGTTTTTTATAGGCAATAACGATTACACGCCGTATTAAAACGATCCGATAATCGGTCGATGACGGGTTCTCCGTGTGTCCGACTCGCGCACAAATGAAATCGTAAAGTCTCTCTTATCGCCCGTAGGACCGGAATCAAAATCTTATTCGAGCGAGCCCACGTGTAAATATAATAACAGTGTAAAGTAGTAAGAAAAAAAAATAAGGTTTTTTCCTTCTTTCGAATAAGCGCTTTGTAAAAAACAGAATACACTCGCGTTATCGTTTCGCATTCAAATACGTCTGGCGCGTATCGCGTTACATATACGTAATAACATCATAACATATTGATAACGATCGTCGAGAACAAATCACCCACGACGCGCGACGTCGATAAATACGAAATAAATCCGATCGTATCCTCGCGTTTTTTAAGCGTACTCGCGTTGTTTTGCCCCCGAATAAACGCGCCGAACGCGGCTATCGATTTGTCGGAAAACAACAAAATAGTCGGGTCAAGAGTGACATTTCATATTCCACTCTGTTCCCCGTGGCGTGCAATTTTAACGACGCGTTATTATTATCGTTACGAAAAGGTGTATAGTCTAAATTTCCGTATTTTTATGCTCTGCTCGTACCTGCCATACATTATGCATGTCTGGTACGCTCTGTGTCGTTGTCGGTATAATTTTATTCAATGGTCGACGTGTGTGACTATACCAAAGGACGCGGCGCATTATGGGTCGCGGATACAACATGATCGTGTCAGTACACTCGTATTTACTTATTATAAATTATAATTATTATATTGTGTGCGCTGCGAATACGACTGCGTGCGATGTGACAATAATATTACGATATTTATACCGGACGGAAACGAACGACGATATAGTATACGTGGTGACGGCGGCGGTCATTCGAGCCGCGGTAAACACGACGATGTCCCAGTAGAGAACCTAGCTGACACCTACCCAGCTCGTTTCGAAGGCCGCAGTAATTCGCTGTATGATACGCGACGGGCTTGGAAAAGATGAAAAGTAACGGACCGTGTGAGAGAAGAGCACTGATAATAATATGACGTGTAGATCTATAATGCACACCACTATGCTTAAAAGGTATTTGGATTTAGTGACGACGCGTCACCGTCATGATAATATAATATTATAACGTAAGGGATCGCCAATGATAATAATATTTTATTATGATGGATAATTATTCACATGTGACTGGACGGCGCAGATAGGGATGGTTTAATGGACACTGACCACGCGCGCGTCGTCGCCTGGTCGTCGACGTAATAATAATATACCGCGACGGGTATTGTGCTTTCTAGTCTTTACGGCCGCAGTTCTGCTGTTTGCGCATGAATATACGTATATGTATCACGCACATAAAATAGTATAATAAAGTGCAACGCGACGTACATTGTCTGCACTTATCATCGCTGCGGGGTGTGATGTCGGTACGTTTTTTGTCGGATCGAATCGATAGAAAAACATTGCGGTCTTGAATTTTCGCCGACACTTTGGACTCTTCGGATTAGCGGTTAGAAATCGCAGTCGGATATATTATAATCGGTGATAATAACATCGTCTCGTATCAAACGCTATAGCGGAGTGCATTATACGAACGCGGTTGCCGTTTCCTCGAACGATTTCAATGTTTTTATTCTCACGTAAGTCACGTTTAATTTACGAGTAGGCTTTTGGCACGCGCGTTTTTACGGAGAAAAAAATGTCTCCCGAAGCGAATTAATACACTGTTTTAAACGTCAATAATTGTCACGTGCCTCGTTTGTTTCACAGATCGCGAGCTGTTCAAGGCGCGTCCGAGTCGTCTGAAACGTTCGGATCGTCTCCGAGAGACGATGGCGTTTCTCCTTTTCACAGTCGTCCCGGCGGCGGCGGCGGGTTCTATTGTTGCAGACGAACGTCGTCGTCGTCGTCGTGAGGGGAACGGCGTCGTTGATAATTAATAAACGAAAAGAACGCGCCGCGCCGCCGCCGCCGACGCGAGAAACTTATGGAATTATTAACGACTATCGTTCATTGCTCGGCGCGCGGACGAAAATATTGTAAAGGTATAATAATAATTATTATCATCACACAGCGCCGTCTCAATTATGTACGAAAATATTGTTCGGTACAACGTAAACGTGTTGTTCGCGTTAATTAGAATGCAATTATTCGTCTGTATAGTGTGCGAGGCGGTGTTTTACGATATCGCGATGAACCGTATAATATTATTATTATAATATACGAGATATAATAATAAAACGTCGTCGTGTGCAACGTTGTCTCGCGTACTACGCCGTGATGCTCGTAAGAATTCGACACGAGAATAATACGTATAATTTATTCGTCTACGACGACGTTTGTGACTTTCGCAGCGATTCGAAACGTTCGAACGACTCGTGATCGGACAGACTCGACCGTAATCGTAATGCGTTTTGTTTTTATACCGCGTTTAATCCGGGGTTTTTTTATTTTTCTCGACGAGAGATAAAAAAAAATAAAATATGAAAACTCACACGCCGACGACGACGCGGCCACATAATATCGAAAAAATATATAACGGCCGTGCGCCGCCGTCGCGCCGCCATCGAGCGGTTTCGAGCGAAACGTCGTCGTCGTCGTCCGTCCGTCCGTCCGAGAAAAAAACATTTAACGACGAATATCTGACCCCGTTTGATTTGAATTTATTGATCAGTTATATACAGCACGCCGCCGGTATTGTATACGGCAAATAAAACAATAATAACGCAGCAGCACAATCTATTTGGCCTTGCCGTCATTGAAAAGTCCGGAACGTTTTATTGATGGTCAAGAGTGTTATAATTACACGGCGAAATAATAATATCGCATAACGTTATAGTTATTTATTTATTACGCTCGTAATTAATAGTGTACGTGCGTATATATATATATATGTGTTTGGTCGGCCGCGCGCATTTATGCGCCAGACAATCATTAATTTATTTCTAGAGCTTTGGCTAATTAACTTACACGATCATTTATATTTCAAACTTTCAGCTGCGCACTTGTAACTATATAACGCACTTACAAAACTTAGTTCATTAAAAATGCGTAGGTTCGGACTGGCTACAATACGCTCGACCCACATGAGTTCGAAACACGCATAATTACACGCGAAATATTCAACGGTCGCGGGAACCGCCGCCGATTGACCGTGGTCTAAGAGTTTGAAGAGTTGACTATTATTAAAGAGTCCCACTATATAAACCGGTGATTTTCGTTTAAAGTTAGTGAAAAAAAAATCAACCTATATTGATAATTTTACCGCGCGTGTAAGAAACTAACACTATTGTGCTTACGATAAAATCAAACGTTTGTTTTTATTATTTGTTGTTTTTTTTTTTATTTTTTTGTAAATATTTATTTTTACATCAAACGATTCGAAGAAGAGGAAATGTGTAAAAGTGGTGTAGACGGAAAAAAAATTATCCTTAAAAATAAACTATAATAATATGATCTCGCCGCTGTCTTGTACAGTTTGTTTTTTCCGAGAGGGATTCGCTTTTAAATTCCCCTTATAGGTTTTCAAATAATTATCGAGAAAAACTAACGAAAAGTTGCGAATTTTCGGAAAACCGTATGGAATTTAATCTACTCTTCTAGGAAATTATTACGTAATTACTTTATTTTTATTATTATAATTTTTTTTTTCTTTAACTCGTAGATAAAACCGTTTACATCGGAAGTCTCGTGGACCGTAAGCTTACGGTATACGTAGTTTCATCGGCTCCGTCGAAAATAATACTTTGCATAATAATATTTCACCTATAACACACAATATCATATTATTATAATAAACGCATTGTTCTCTATATACTCGCACGGGGCACATCGATTTATATACTTTATGCCGTGGAAATAAGTTCACATACTATAATAATTATTATAACCATATTGTAACGCGCGCACGTCTCTCACGTGTATTATCAACACACTCGCAGCGTGAGTGGTGCGGCGTGCGCGCGTACGTATATACCTCTGTGCCGCGCCCGGGAGTTTGCGGATAGGCCGTGTCTGCTTTATGCGGACGGGGTAGTGTCTTGCCATCACAGTCAATTATCCTTTTCTTTGGGCCGCACAATTAATATTAATAATATTAAAATAATACGACCGCTGCCGCCTCCGACACGAAAGCCATTTGTCAAAAAGCTCCCGGTGGCACGATTACACTAATGGACCCAATATTATACGAAGCGGCGGCGGCGGCGGCGGCAGCGGCGGCTGCTGCTGTTACATCCTCTTGTCGTCACCCCTTTCTCCGTCTCCTCTTTCTCGCTCTTTATCTTCCCTCATATCTTCCCGCGTACACGTATATATATATACTATATATGTATATAATAGAATATAAAAAATGTCGGGCTTTCCCGCTGCAATTTCTCGTCGGGTTTTATTTTATTTTTTTATTCCTCCACCCTTTGGCGTCGCCGTCGTTTTATTATTATTATTATTGCGCACGAAAAATTTCGCACAATACTATTCGCGTGCGATCGTGTCATTCCTCGATCGCGGATCACCGTCGTCGCACGCGCGTAAATCGAGTATCGAAATTCCACAGCGTTTTCTCTCGACGCGTGTGCTCCGCACTTTATTGCGCCGACCTCATTCCCGACTACTATAACCCTCGTATACCTCTGTCCCACAATCCATTACCGCGGTCTGACTACGTGACATGTACAGGGTGATTGTGTTGACGCGAATCTACGCGAACCCGCGACGACACGAGGCGAACACACGATGGACAACGTGTAACACGCGTTCTCCGACGAAAAAAAGATTCAAATCGCGTACGTTTTCTTTGTCCGATATGGGAGAGACGGAGTCGAGGGTAAAACGAGGGTAACCTAACGTCGATCACGTGTTTCGTGAAAATATAATAACAATGTATCGAACAAAAAATACAACGAAAATCGCATATTTTCGACGGACGATTCCTGTACGACGCGATTATCGAGATTCCTTCGTTTTCGCGCCAGTTTTTCCTTAATTCTCGAGGTAACCGACTATAATCATATGTATCGCGTGTGATTCGCGTTAAACTATGTATCGTACAGAATTGATATACAATATCAAATAGTATTATAAACGCGCGTAGTAGTGTTTTCTCGGCGTGTTCGCCGGAAGCTCGGGAGGAGCAGGAAGGCGCGGGAAAACGACGGAAAGGAGAGCCGAGCCAGCGCGGGGCTAGGGGGGGGGGAGGGCGGGGAAAGAGGAGAAAAAATGAATTGATTAATTGCCGTCGCTGCAGCAGCAGCAGCAGCACCGCAGAGACGGTATAAGCGGTTATCTCGCGCAGTGCAAAGACCCGACGGCTTTAAATTGGATAAAGATTGATGCGAATCAAGAGACTATATCCTCGCACGGGGGGCAGCACGAGATGAAAGATTAAAAGAGAATCTCCCCGGCCGGACGAGAAGACAAAGCGAAACCGAGATAAGCCCTTTTATATACGCGCGCGCTCGCACGCACACACGCGCGAAAACACTGCAATATGAAAAAAATAAAAATAAAACCTGGACGGAATAAAACTGATGACGAAAACGATGACGACGACGAAGACGCCCGTTGATATATCACGCGGAATGTGCACAGCTTAATACGTTTAAAATTAAAAATCTAAGCGCGCACCGAAGACGTAGTATATACGTATATATATACCCGGGTGTATATAGTATATACAGAACGTATATAACGCAGTCGACTAATCGACATCGTTATTCGAGCTCGGGCGTTATAACTACGCGCGATTAACAATTTTATTTTATTTTTTTCATCTCCTGCACACAGCAGTGTCGCAGACAATAATATATAGTAGTGACAACCCGACCCCGGATCGTGTTTTCTCTTTATATTTGCTATTTTTCGACCTTTTATATCTCAATAACACGACGGCTTAGTCCCCTCACGGAGGACGCAAACTACAGGGAAGGGTGCGGTAGTTGAGCGTCCCCCCCTCCTTGTAATTTTTACTTTCGATTTCAAATTGACTCTCTGAAATAGAAAAAAAAAAAAAAACGATTTAAACTTTTAAAAACTATAGAAATTAACGCTCGGAAATATTTTATATGACCTGATTTCAAATTCGCCACGGTTTTATGAATTTTTAATAATGAAATATACATATTATTATTCTTTACTTCACTCGGAACATTCAAAGTGATTTTGTAGAAAAACGAATGAAAAGAATTTCGAATTAGGTAATGCCGCACATTAATTTTCCGTCGGGAAAATCGTCGTAGTGCTCGAATAGATTTTATTTTTCGATTCACGGCTACCGCACTACGCGCGACGGGAGTTTCGTTTTAATAGCCGACGCCGTCAAATATATCGCACGATTTCGTGATAAAATTAATAACGCCGTAGAACATTTATAATAATATTATAATAATGACCTTATTATTTTTATTATTTTATTATTATTATTATTATTATAATCATCATCGTTGCGTCGCGTCGTCGTCGTTGGAAATGTTTACTCTCGCGTTATCGTCCGTAAATGCTCCCGACGAGTAGATTATTCTCGAAATTGCGTCTGTGTATAATATTATAGACGGGCCAAAAAACAAAAAAAAAAAACATCCGGATAAATATTATATAGAAAGCGACGGCAAATTCCATTCTAGATACGCGTCGCATATATCCACTATTGACATTGACTTGACGAAACTATGAAATCAAGAACCGATAATTTATGCGACAAGACATAATATCGTTATGATAATATATTTTACTGTGCGCTATTTTACTTACAATAAAGCTGCGCGTCTGAGGTAAAGTTGAAATGTTCGTCCGAACGGTTTCGATTGTTTCTCGTCGATAACAGCGGAGTTGGACACGAGTAAATCATACTTGATCTGAAATAAAAAAGCAGATAACTCGTAAACATAATAATAATAACAAAATATCGTCTCGTGTGAGACACGAATAAATAAACTTTTCGTCCGAATAAATTCACGTGTCCTATAACGCTGATTATGCGTTATTATTGAATGTGAATGAAACGTCGTCGTCGGCGGCGGCGCGGCGCAGTGTTCGGTTACGACGACGACGACGACGACGTGAACAGTAGTAATTCGAGGAATAAATGTTTGAGCGCGCGGCGGCGCTTGCCGAACTCGCAGAGATGATATAGCAATTAGGACGCGGCTGACTTATGCCCATAGCGGTGCGTCTTGTTACAGCGTCGAGTCGGAAAATAAATTACGAGTCTCGGGTGTTTTTCGTGTTTTTTAATTAAAAAAAAAAAAAAAAAACACGACGCGATCTGACGTTTAAATTGTTTTTTAGTTGCCGACGACGGAGGCGCGCGCCGAGGAAACGTGCGGTTTTCCGAACGCCGACGCTGCAGCAGTCTGTACGTTACGCGGCGCGTTTTGTAATATTTTCGCTCGTCGGAAACGAAAAAACGTGAATCGTTGTCGCTGAAAAACAAATCGATCGCGTTCGACACAATAATATATATTTATAACGTGTTTATTATTATTATTCACTACGATTTATTCAAAACGCGCCGCCGAAAGAGGAGCGAAAGCGTACGGAATCGTTTTGTAAAGGTCATAAATGAAGTGAAATTATAAAAAAAAATTACATTATAAATAAATTGTTACGTTAGGCAGCCGGTAAAATATATTATCGTATAAATATCGTATTTAAACGCGCGCGTCGTGACGGGGTGAATTATTGAATTATACGCTTAATAATACGTATCCTTCGGGGGGGGGGGGGGAAGGGGGGGCGTCGTATACCGTACGTGGCCGTTCATCGCGTGGGCCGCGTACGGCAGGCAAAGGATGAAAACGGTAATGCATTTATGCGTATTGTATATTTAAGAGCGCCGACCGGGGTAGAACATTATAATATAGTATCCGACAAAACTCTTCTTATCGCGTGGAAGTAATTTTTCATGTTATTTTTTTCGTCGTCAAACTTTTATGAAATCCGCGACACTTTTATTTATTTTTTTTTTATATAAACGGATCGCGATCGTAGATTATCGTAACGCTTGTATGTTTATAATAATTATATACGTGCTGCGGAGTAGTAATTACGAGTGCGTTTCAGCGATTACGTGTTAATGGTGATTATATTTTATTCTTTTTTTTCGCGCGCGCCTACTTCGATATATTTCGTTCTCGCGGTATTATTGTTTCGTTAAACTTTTCCCTGTTATTTATAACGCGCGTCGCGGAGATTACACAATGCACTAACGACGATACGTCCACATCGTACGGCATAAAATGGAGGGGGGGGGAGTCGAGAAGGGATTGATAATAGAGATCGGAGATAAGATTGTCTCTCGCGACAATTTTTAAAGAGCGAGATCCCGTCGATTTCGATGTAAATTTTGAAATTAGCGAAAAGAGGAAAATTATTGATCGTGCGTGCTTTGTTGATGTAGTTTGATTTTGGAGAAATTAAATTTTACAACTGGGGTGTTGATTGAGATTTCGAATTTATTGAGAGAAAAGAGCACGCGCGACGCCGTTAAAACGAAATGAAAGTGAAAAAAAAAAAAAACAAAAAAAAAGTCAAAATAATTACGAGTTAACGAAAAAAAAATAAAAAAATAAATTAATTGTCGATTTAACGTTTTTAAAATAAATTAAATCGACCAAGCTTTAGAGATAAAAATAAATAAAAACAAACTACGATACACGGAGGAGAATGTGGCTAACGATCGAAAAAAATATCTCGAGCGACCTTATCCGACGGCGGTTCGGACAATACTGAAACGACTGCAACGAGACAGTCAACGAGTAATAGTATGCGGCGTGACGTAACAATCGGATTCCTTTTGTTTGTTTATTTCATCGCATATGACGAGGATAATCAAAGTTCTCGCGATCGTTATTTCGTCGATTTCATATCGTTTGAACTTGGTCGAATCGATATGATTAAAAAAAAAAATTAAATATAATAAAATCATAAAATTAACGTCGTCGTCGGGGCTACTATCGTCGACGTGGCGAGCAGAAGAACGTGCGTACTTGTCGACCGATTGATTTTCCCCGACGAATTTCGCTACGGAGAACGTAACGTCTGTAATTGGAGTAAAATCTGACTCGGAAATTCGGCGCCCCCGAGCCTCTCTAGTCTAGCTCTCTCACCCACGCTTTTTTCGATTTGTCCGTGTTCTTGTTACTGCGAATACACGCGGAGTGATTCGTTCGCGTAAATCCACCGTATCGGGGTGTGTCAGGTGTGCCGACGAACGAATAGCCCCGTAGATCATAATATTGTGACGAGACGGATTTATTACATCGTCGGCGCGGATATACGACGCGATATTTTCCGGACGCGCGACTACCCATACACACACCTACCACCGCGGTTTGGCGGCGAAGTGGCTCGTGCAATTCGATTTTCGTCGCGTTCGTACTTTTTTTTAAAGCTTTCTTGTTTATCGGTTTCGTTGTATAATTTATCGGTCGCGAAAAGAAAAATAATAAAAATAAAAACAGAAAATAACTGCCGCCGCCGCCGCCGCCAGACAGAAACGTTTCAACGGATTTGCCGGGAATAAAACCGAAAAGATCCGAGAACCACTTTTGCTCTGCGACGCCGGGGACACGGTATAATCTTGACAGTATATACACGCGTTTCACTTAGGGCCTTAAGGGGGTTTTAGATTTATACATAGTCGCTTGTATGTCGCGAGCGCGCGCGTGTGTATTTCTTTTAAAACGTAGGAAAAAATTCAATTCAATTCAATTTGGCTATCGAAAGAATCGATTTACAGATGGTTCATCGAAATGTATATCGAAAGCTCGTAAATCAATCGCTCGTCAGATGGACTATAAATTGAACGTTCGAATAATTATTCGTTAAGTTCTACGTATAGTATATTAACAGTCTATATAATTTTAAATAATAATAATCATCGTTTTCAATGCGTTTGAAATATCGGCCACCTTTAAACATTGACCTCATACAAATTAATCAGGTAATCGTTTTATTTTACGGTCGCTCCCACGCAATTTTATCCATTATCTCTCGAAGAAACAAATAAACACGTGTGTATTTTTATTACAGTGTATTACTCAATATCGACGTAGTATAAAGTTATTGCGAATCGACGCGAAAATCGTCTGCACGACGTCTCGCGTGTTTCGTCCACTTGTTTTGCACAGGTTGATTTATTTATTCGAATAATAATATTGTAAATATTTGAAATTTTTCATATTATTTGTCCGTGTATAAACATAGTATATTTTACGATTACTGTTATTATTTTATAATATCGAACGGATCACGACTTCCGCGTCGCGTTCAATCGGATTGCGTGCCCGCCGAGTAGAAATAAAGTCAGTCGCCCGAGGATGAAAATCTCGAAGACCAAAAGCATTAAGTATCCTTTGTGTCAACTAACCGAGAGAGGAAATTGAAAAATAAAAATTTGTCCCGCCGAACGTGAGCTTTTTCTCATAAAATGAAAAATAACGAGCCTTTAGAGCTGTGTGTTGTCCCTGGGTAAAGGCCCCGAAAATTACGTCCGGTATTGCGACCTTTTTTTTTTTTTTTTATGTGCTCATGGCCGTAACGTCTTTTTAATGGTAGCGCTTTTACAGTTTCTTGGCCTTTTATAACATCATCGGGTTACTTCAACCGTACTCGGACAGTTTTTCCACATAAAATGCGTTGACCATTGTAGTTATTGGATTATGCCTCGGCCCCCCGCACATATATTACATACACACGCGCGTGTATATACGTATATGTAGTGGAAGTTTTTTACCCCGATGACCGAGGGCATTGCGCGTGCGTTGAAAAGTCTGCGGACGAACTACTCGTCGTCGTCTACCTGCATTCGGCTCGTATTTACAATACGGTATAAGCCTATACCGTATAGGTGTCGTTGTAGGTCTCGAGTATCGCGATGTAAGTCATAAAGTACGGAAAGTGCAACGGCGATTGGTTCTGTAGCGTCTGTTATGAAATATGCCACGTCGCGACGTGGTGTCGCGCGATGACGTACGCGAAACACACGTCGAAGGACGAATTCGTAGCGATCGTAACGTTACGATCGTTTTCTTATTGTCGTTTAAAACATTAATTTATACGCGCACGCGTCGCGTACGTATGGAAACGCGTGTAAATAATTCACGGACAAACGTATTTCGTCGTACTACTCGACCGATAAAGTCGACATTGTGTATTTTCCGTACGAAATCCTCCGTATTGGCGAATAACCGCCGCGGCGAGAGAGTGCCCTCGTTTTTTTTTACAATATTATCGTTATTATTTTATTTTCGTTTTTTTTCTTTTACTTCATACGCCGCCGCCGTCGGTCGATTGAAAGGAATCGATTCGCGTATTTAAGAGCGCCCCGTCCATCGTACGCATAACTGGCACTACAATTGGATTAATACATAAATATAAGTATTTTTTCTCTGTACACTATCCGCGTATCCCACCCGCAACATTTCATTATAATTTTAATGAAATACCGAGAAATTGTTTAATTCTCTCCCTCGTTCTCTTCTCTCTTGTTAGTTTCAGTTACACACAACTTTTCATCTTTGATATTTAAATGTATATAAGGGGATTTAATTGCGATTTCGTTCATTTTAAATAACAGAAATAACAAAAGTTTCAACGTTTCCGTATTGTACGCGTATATTATAATTTGATTAACTTTAAAAATGATTTAAACGCAAAAGCGGAAAGTTTATTTCGGAAAACGCGAAAAAAGAAATTAGCTCCGCAAACTCGACCACTTGTTTTTTTACCTGCCAAAAATACGACTCTACTCGAATTATTATAATAATACAATTGTTTTCGAAGAATAAAAATAGTGTGCGTATAAACGTAGACATGTATTTACAACAGTCGGCGGCGGCGTGTCGCGTTATATTATATAAGCAGTGTATAAGCGCTACTTACGCTTTTAGTTGTCGGGCGTAACGAGTTTATTTCGAACGAACGAATTAATAAATTCAATTTTGGTAGTTTGACGACGACGAAAACTGTCGTCGAATCTATTGACGTTGTTCATTTTCTTGATGGAATTCAAATCCTTAGTTCTGTACAGTTGTTATCCATTTGATGTTTTTCAGTGAATAACAATATTATTATTGTCGGTGTGCGTTTCTGGAAATAAAACGAAAACATTAATGATAATAATTATAGTTGGATCGATGCGGAATCGCTAATTAGATCCCATCACTCCATTGATAAACGTATATTTATTTTAATATTTTATTTTCTTTAACGCTGATCGATCCGATATTTTATTAGATCAAAAGTTTGTCATTTATTCGATAATCGAAGTTGAATATATCACTAAACCGTATCGCATTCGAAAAAAAAAAACACGATACCCTTCAATGCGTCTTATCAGCCGTAATATCATCCCGGCGAAATTAAAATCAACCGAGTTATGAGACGTAGCAGCATACCAGCATATTGCGTTTCGTATGCCGATTGCACATTTTTACTACAGTACACGTCTTTTATATTTAATTTAGTTTATCAAATACGTCATGTGGAAATAGAAAATTGGATTTTATTTTATAGACGTATAAAAATATAAAAACCATGGAATTCGGGGAGATAAAAAATAAGAAGAAGAAGAAAAAGAAGAAGGTTCATAATGTTGTTCCACAATAGACAGTTTAAAGATTTGTTTATATCTAAGAAAAATCACGAGGAAAACTAACCCTTTGTGTATACACCCCGCAGTAAAGGGACAAACGAAGGCCGGCCGCCTTTTTGCTCGACGTTTTATTATTTTCTCGAAGAATGACTTACGTATACATTATTTTGTTTCCGAGAGTTTTTTTTTTTTTTGCTTCTCTGCCCCAAGTCGAATTTTAATAATTTAATAAGTTCTGCGAAACCGTTTGTATAAAACTCTGACAGTCGCATACGGCATACGGAAGACGAGCAGAGGGAACGCGAGTCGGTTTAGAAAAAAAAAAAACTGCCATTGATGAACAGCGTAGTTAAAAACGACGACGACGCGAACGAATCACATCGTTTATAAACGATTAAACCTCGGCCCGTCGTCTTCGTTAGAACGTGGTCCGTCCGTCACACGTATAATATTATAGTTTTTTTTTTTTTTTTTGCTGTTCGCCGGTGATTAAAATGTTTGTGTTCGATTCGGACGTTTATGACGGTCGCATTGCCCGAGTCACCGAGCACGCCGCGCCGTCCGAATTCCGGACGGGTCCGTTTCGGATTGTTTTTTTCTCTCTCTCTCTCTCCGTAATACCTTCGTTTTCCGTAGGATCGATTTAAAACTACGTTCACGTGCACGCGCGCGCGCCCCCCGACATTAATGATATATTATAATAATATACGTCGGGGGCGAGTCGAGTAAAAAAAATAAATACGCATCCGGCTTTTAGTAACGACGACGTGTGCGCCACACGTATGAAAGAAAGCAAACGCCGCCGACCGGAACCACTTCACCGCCGGACGTTTACAAACCGTACGTGTACTGTTTAATATAGGTTCTTGAAATGTTTGACTTTTTATTTTTATTTTTTTTTATTCTAACGAAAACCGGTGAACGATGAAATATTAAACAGGTGTACCATATTTCCGACGAAACGTATTATTTGAATATCGTCCGACGGCCACGTCGTAACGGTGTTGAATAGTGACCGGCGGCGTAACGATAATGTTTTCGTTTGGTTTTTTGATGCGCGAGCTCGACGTGAAATATTCCAAAGTTGTCGCGAAACCCGATGTGATGTTTCCTTATCGAGTACACTTGCACGACTGCAGCTCGTCGCCTACCACTTCTCGGCCGTGGGCGACCGCAGAACCGTTTTCCCCTGCAAAGAAGGCGACTTGAAAACCGACGACTAATAGAGGTATTTTCTACAGAAAAAAAATTAAAACGTGGCGCTCACCGGGTACTTACACCCGACGAGGGCTGCTCCGCGTGCGCTAGGGGACTCGGGGAAGGGTTTCGGGGGATCGAACGCCCGGTGTCCGTCAGATATTTCGGCATTTTCGACCGGCCAGCGCTATCGTCGTCCCCTGCAGCGCGTCGTCTGGCGATTGTGTTTTATTATAAGCCAAAAAAAACGTCAAGACGCGTTTGCGTGTACACACTCGACAATGTGCGCCGACGACGACGGTGCCGGGCAATCTCGGCGAGTTTATATGCGTTTGCGACGACTGCTTTATATAAAAAAAACACGCGAAAAGCGTTCGCGTCACCGGGGGAATGTCAAATTAAATTTCCCAAACGTGTCACCGGAGCGGCGTCGCCGCCGAAACTGCGACGCGTGCTCTTTTTTTTCTTCTTTTTCTGCCGCTTCTTCTTCTTCTTCTTCTTCTTTTTCTTCTTCTTCTTCTTCTTTTCGAGAATCGTCATTTTTCACTCTCGCGTATGTACAATAAAATATACGTGACGTGATTTGTTTAGCTTGTAATGAACAACCAGACCGTATAGCGACTGTCTGAGATAGATAGGATATAGAGAGTGCGTGCGCGCGCGTGTGCGTGTGACACAGAGAGAGAGAGAGAGAGAAATAATGATAATAATAAAAGGGAAAGAAAAATGCGCAACGTAAAAAATAATGTTCGATAAAGCTCTTGCGGTTTATTTCGATTTCCATGTTATAAATTGCCGTTGTAACTATATCAACGACATATCGTTAAACTCGATGGAATAACGTTTTGATAGAGGTAAATAAATTTTAGAAAATTGGTTTTAGAAAGTATATTGCAGTGTATGACATCGAACTTCGCGGAGAGTGTACGGCGGAACCGATTTCCGATAAAACGGATTGAAAACGATAAAATTGTTTTTTTTTTTTTAACAAAATCAATTATCCCGTCGTCGTCGTCGTCGTCGTGATTATGAAACCGTTGGTCGGTAAATATAAGCAGTATACGTACGATATAATTATTCTCGTATGTTTCAAATCATCGTAATTATTATTATTATTGAATAAGTGTGATTTTTTTTCTACCTGGTCGTGTTTATTTATTTATTTTTTTTTTTTTACATACATATTAAGTATATTACATAAATAATAATAATATGTTTTTAAAACGAACGTTTAAATAATAATTGCAGACCAATTAAATTAGCATGCAGTATGAATAGTCGTATATGGAAATGAAAAAGAATCGTATACTCGCGCCGATCATACGACATTATAATATAATAGAATTAACGAACAATACCTATCAAATATTTCGTATTGAATGTTTCAGAGAAAAAAAAAATAAAATCATGTTTATTCATAATAATATTCATATATCTGGTAATTATTGTAAAACGAGGTCAATAGAAACCAGCTGTTCCGTTCGGTTTTTGTTATTCAGCATGAATTTTCACGTTTATTACTTGGGGAAAAAAGAGTAAAGTAATTAGGGGCGGGGAAACACTATGCGGCCCGGCACACTAACCAGATACATAATATTCTTCTACAACGGTTAAAACTATTTTATTCTTTATCTTTTTTTTTCTTTCTGTTTTTCGGAGAATATTCAAATTACATTTTCGGAACTTCACACTTTCGCGTCGCTAAACGGATAATGAACACAACAATGTTACGCCGAGGTCCGTGATACTTTTTTCCAATTCGTCGGTATTGTATATCCTACACAGGCCGGTCCGGGTTCAAACGACGACGACGTGTACCGTTCCACAAAACGTAATTTCATATTTTCATATTTCTCGGACATCGGGATGGAATGGAAACTATTTTCGCGTATTATTTCGATTCGAGAGATCGTAAACTTATGAATAAACTACGTTGTATAATGTCGCGTAACGATATTTTTCCAATTCGTAAAAACGGAAGAAACGATTTTTCATCGCGTAGACGACGACACGCGCGCGTTTTCGACGAAGACGAATTTTTTTTCAGACGATTAGCCCGGTAAAACGACGCGATCGTATAAACGCTTTCAGAACATATTATTCAGTATACGATTATACACGCGGATTTCGGCGCGTTTCGCCGCGCGGCCGTAACGGGTGTGGCGCTGGTATCCGTGCGCAAAGTGTACAATAAGTCTACGAAGGATTATCGAAGGATTTCCCGGTAATAATATTATTACCGCAGTACGACGACGTCGTCTCGGATTCGTTAAAATATGGTCACGACGAATCGATAATACGTCGCCGCGACGATTCTTGCGACAATATGTCATCCGCTGCAATACATTAATAATGTATAGGAGAGATTGCCGAAACCGTTCTCGGCTTTTATTCCTGTCGGACTCGTCTCCAGACCGCGTTCCCACGCCGCATAGAGGTACAAACCGCGCACCTTCAAATAATTGTGTATTTATTGTTTTTATGAAATATACTTCTCAGCAGTTCTAGTAGTACACGTAATGTCGTCCGTCGTTTTTCTCGCGTCCTTGCGTGTACACACACACTTATTTTTTTCACAACAATCACAATTCATTAGTCAGCCTCGTCGCCATATATCTTGACATACATATATATTTTACATATACGCCGTACGAGACAAGCTTTGGAAATGCAACGATTATGATTCATTAGAGGAAAAAAAAAACATCGTTTCGTTACGACGACGGCGTACGGTTTTTGTACGTGGGTGAATTTTTCTACATTGCACGTTGTATAATACATCGATATGTATCCGCGAGTGTGTAACGGGGAAAACAAAACGTTTTTTATAATATAATACACGGCCGATCAATGTCTTTATTTTTGCGCGCATCGATTATTATTACATGCACTTGTCGATTCCTAGTTCATACGGCACTACGATGTGCGCGCGTACATAATGACTCTGTTGCGAAACATTTA
Source organism: Drepanosiphum platanoidis (assembly GCA_948098885.1). Classification (NCBI taxonomy): domain Eukaryota; kingdom Metazoa; phylum Arthropoda; class Insecta; order Hemiptera; family Aphididae; genus Drepanosiphum; species Drepanosiphum platanoidis. Next base: position 14,000,357 of record OX402534.1, on the reverse strand, counting down.
TCGATCTGTTCTTCGGAAACAGACGTGATTCATAACGTTATATGATGATGACGATTGTCGTTTGTTTTTTTTTTTTTTGACGATAGTATATGTATACATACACGGTCGGATTATCTCTCGCGAGTACCGTATAATGTGTATACACGTTGATGCGTCCTAAAACAAAATTAACTGTCAACCGCTTTCGCCGAGGTTTGAAAAACAACAATGCGACATCGTACACGCGTTACCTTCGTTACGGCCACATTTATCATATCCCGTTCTCGATCTATTTTTTACATTTTCGAACGTGCGATACAATTTTTCGTATACGTAATCTACTACGGAAACTATGGTTTCGTATTCGTTCAAAACGTCGTCGTTGACCAAATACACAAGCAAATCCGTACAGTGCACTATTTATAACGCTGAGAAATGCGTCGATTTGAAATGTTTATATTTGTTGACTTAATTCTTCTTAATCATCATCTCGAACCGACGACGTTTATATCGCTTGATTACGTTTACGTTATTGTCTATATAAGGAATTGTTATTTTAGCAGTTGATCGTTGCACAGTCGATTGTAAAAAAACGTTTAAATAGTTTATTATTATTCATCATAAGTTTATTTTTATACAACGACTTACAACCATATGATAAACACGAACAGAGACGCAGAGTCCGGTAAACTCAAGCGAAGCCACGTCGGATATGACTTTACCACAATATAGACGGTCGAGTTTTGCTAGGGTTGCGACCTTAACCGAAAATTGTACGATTCTCACCCACTCAATAAGTTCCACTTGTGTAATAACTGTACTTTCTTGTGATGAGTAGATAGAGCTGAGACTTTGAAATTCCGAACGTATTGTGTTGGCAAACGATTAGTAATGAAAATAATTAAAGTTCAAACCAATGTTGGATGCATTTGAAATGTTTAAACTCTTCGACGAATGTGTTTAGACCGTAACATGGGTTAATGAATACAAAATATCACATTACACATCATTATTATATTCATAATTGACATGGATAATTATGAATAATAATTAGACGGAGGAAAAATTAGTACAAGTCCGTGGTGGAGGTCGCCTGATTTCACGGTGGGTGCAGATGCATACCTTATCCCGTTCCCCCCTTCGCCGGACACGCCTGAGACCATGGATTCTTCGACGTCTTATCCTATAAGACTAATATAACGTGTAGGTCATATATACTCGTATTTACGGTTCGGTCACATAATGTTATTGTACGGGGCGTGTCTGCATAAGTGTGTTCTACCAACCCCGTTTTAAAGAACTCTGGTAATCCTCTGTAACGGGTCGAGAGGAGAAGAGAAAAACGAGCTACGAAATAAATTTCGCTATTAAAATATTGTGGTTTTTTTTTTCCTTTGGAAATGTTCTCGCGGCAGCCGTATATTTTTCGAAATGTTCACGTGATTCGATAAAATCGCGCGAGCGGACGAGAAAAAGAAATCGAGCAGACAATAATAATATTCGTAAAAGTAAAAGTAAACTCGTAATAACGCACGTGATATTATCGTACGTATTATTAAAACCGTAATGAATAATTATATCGTTTAGAGATAATCGGCGTACGACAATGAGATTAAACGACATGATATTATAATATCACGGTCTTTAAACAACGCGCGCGACACAATGAATAAATATTATACGAACCGTGCACATTTGTGTACACACTGTATAATAAATATAATATTATAATACGACGACGATATTAGTTTGTGTGTGCGCGAGGTTACGTATTGTGCGTGTTCGTCGCTCGCTCGTGACAAAAGTGCAGTCAAGTGATTGGATCACTGCAAGGATTACACGGCGGTGTTTAATGGTATTTTCATTATTTATAACGGCCTGCCTTTATACTCATACGACCGTACGGCGGCGTTTCGTTGATATACGAGTCTGTAAATCAAAACATAGAAAATTAATTTCGTCACATTTCATCGCGCGGCGGACAATAATAATTATTATCGTCGTATTACTACTGTACATTATACAATCGTACGCGTACGGCAGCAGCGACTGTATATTATAGTGACATAATAATAGGATCAATTGACAATCGCGCTAATAACCTTCGTCGCCCCTCCGTCCCCGAAACATAATACGGATCGCGGACCGCAATTACTACTGCTGATCGGTCGTCACGTTATCGTAACAGACGTTTTACGATCCCGACACACAAAACGGACACGCGCGAAACGTATTAATATTTAATAATAAATACGTTCGAAATCGCCGTTCGTCATATTATTATAAACGCGAGTCATCCTACGGCGATAATGTCCGACACGAATTCGACAACGGGCCCCGTACGACTATGTACGATTGTTGTATCGTAGACATTGTTAATTTTATTCATAATCTCCGCCGGACAATGTACTGCTCTGGTCAAACGCACGCGCGATAAAACGATCGTTTACGAGCTATTGTTTTGTGTATTATTGTCGCGGTGGTCGGCGGCAGTGACGATTTGAGGAGGCAGGGCGGCGACGACGGGAACCTCTTCGTCACTCTCTCCGGAGACTTTTTTTCCTTTCAGATCATGAATTTACTGGCGTGTTTTTCTAATTTCGTTTATCACTTATATATTATTACATTTTTATATTTTTTTGACTACAAGAACTATATATAGCCCCGGTATCGACTTTATGGGTGATTTGTGGTGGCGAATTTTGTCTACTTTGATACTTTGGATCTGTGAGTCAGTTTTAGAACTTCTTCTTTTTTTTCTCAAAAATCGAGAAATCACGTTTCTATAGCGTTATCTGTATCGCCTTTTGATTTAATAAAACAATAAATGCGTGTCTGATTGAGTTTTTTTTTTTTAAAAGGTCCGCGAGACTGTTGTTAGATTTGAACTCGAGTTTTTAGATAAACGGAGTTTAATTCGCCGTTTTTTTTAGTCGGTCAATTATATTGTACTTTTCTTCGACGGTCAAATGACGACATTTTGACATGATGACACCGTGATAATAGTAGTGGAATCGAATACGTTGATAGTGTATTTAATTTTTCAGCCGCACAGCATGAAATAATAATATGATAACCGAAATAAAACGATAGATATCAATAATAAGTTTCCACCGTTGTAACCGATTATGAATTTGTAATAAGAGATAAACGATAATACGATAGATGACGTGCTACCGTCGAGACATAACATTTCAATTGTTGCCAAGAGAAATTTTGTTAAAATCGACTTTATCATACTTTAAAATATAATAATATATTGTAGCGCGTGCTGAGCGTAGTTTTTCAACTTTAAGGCGGTACTTGATCTGACTTTTTTTTTTCATTTGAAACTTTTAAAAATTTATCGAATTACCTACCGTCGTCGTCGTATATTATAACGCTTTATAACTCAATACGTGTATTATACGTATTTCAATACATATTTAAGACGCGATTGCACTTCTTCTACTCTTGCGCGCCGTTTTATTTATTTGTAAATGTCGCTTTTATTTGCTTGTTTCCGATTTGAGTTGAAAACATAGAGCTAGTCGAGAGAGATTCACTGGACAAGCGTTGTTAGACGATTTTATCGGATACTCTATGTAAACACGAATGAAAATAATTTATTCTTGTCCGTATATAAAAAAACTACGCTTAGATATTTCGACACCTTCAAAAGTTTTACCGAAACAAGTCTTCGCGTGTCGTTTTCTCGCCGCACACGACCACCGGTGGTTTCCTGTACGTCGCGTCAATATTAGATACCTGCAGCACGTAATATTTTACGCATAATATGAACAACGGCCTTAATACGTCCCGCAGGATTGCTTTAATGCCCGCAGTAAACAATCGAGACACCTACTACGCCGCTGCGAGTCGGTCCGTCTGCAGTGTGCGCGAGTTCTCTTTACAATTAATTAATTTACAACAAACAATAATAAAGTGTGTTCCGTTCCAACTTTCAAGATTGTAAGCCGCTACATTCCGAGGTCTAAAGAACCCCCCTTTTTATCGGTCGCTATACGGTGGCGGCACAAACTAAACCCTTTTATTTTCAAACTTTGGCAATCCACGCGCATTTAAATAAATGTCTACATACGTTATAAACTACACTGTAAGCCGTAAAAAAAGGCTCCGGAACGCTTTCGGCCGAAGCCAACTTCTTTTTATTTATTACGCTGGAATTATACATTTATTTTTAAACGAAAAAACTTACATCAGCGTGCTGTATATATACGACGACGGTCGCCGTTTTATTTCGTTTCCGAACGTTAAACACTTTAATTCTGATGTTTTAAAGACGTAGAGGGTCGTCCACGTTGTCCGCGGCGGCGGCGTTTATTATACGCTGCGATTTTCACAATACAGCTGCTGGAAAACGGAACAGGAACAGGCATTGATTTCTTTGATTTTTGCACACCGCCTAATAATAACTGCTTGATTGAGCGCTTTCGAAGGAAGGATTGTCCATTCATGAATTAAAACGAACGCGAACCTGCCGTTCCCTTTACAATAAAGTACACGGTTATTAGTAAAACAATTCCGTCTCGATTACAATAATTTTCAAACGATATTCGTTCGGTCTAATTAACAGTTTGTTGTAACGGACTCGACAGAGTGAAAAAAGCGTCGAGTCGGCGACGAATAAATACGGTTTCGGAAAAGTCATTTACACAATTCGCGCGACAAAATGCGACGACGGAAATTTCTTTATTATATATATGCACGCGTAACTTCGTGTGCTAATGCGTTTAATCCAGCAGTCGGAATTACATACGGCGTGTCCGCTTTCAGCCGCGCGGACGGTTAAAAGTTTCGCCATTATCATAATGTATTATTATTACGATTCGATCGCGCCAGGTCAGACTGCGGCGCGGCGGCGGCGGTCCGGCCGAGAGCGAGTTTTACGTCCGACGACGTCGCGTCGTACGAAATACGATTAATCATCTTGTACATATATCGTACGGTAGTAGATCGATCGCCGAGCAAAACGTTTTGATTTCCTTCTCGACAACTCGCATCAGGTGTGTAGGCCCAGGGGTTTTGTGTTCGATTTCTACGATCGATCGATGAACGTCGCGACGGCCGCGGCAATGCGACGCGTTTGTTCTCGCGCGGGTGCCGGACGCGAAAACGATAGAAATCTAAAACGTCTAGTTTCGTCGACGGACAAAAACCCGACACTTTGTACGTTCGCGGCCGGCGAGTACTACGAGCGAGGGTTTCGTTCTGAAACGCGTAAACGTCGCGTCGCGCGTCGTAGAAAAACGAGTGACGGACACTCGGGAGGGGCGAACGCGAAGAAATCCGAGGTGTTTACGATTTGTAAAATTTACCGGGCTCATGACGTTCGGAGGAATTTTAAGAGTAAATCGCGTGTGAGTGCATCTGCAGAGCGATGCCGTTCGGACGGTGTTTATAATTTCATATTATTGCGCGACAGCACCTGTACTGTACCTGGAACGATTACGTCAAAAAAAGTACGAACAAATAAAAAAAAAAACCCCCGGGCGAAACTTGTTTTATTTATTTATGTTTTCATTCGTTTGACGACACAAACACAAGCTGGGAAAATTAATTCGAAAACAAATCCGTCTCTTTTTATTTCGCATATATACATATACGTATATGTATATTTTTATGAATTCGTAAAAAAATTACCGCGAGTTGTGTTGTGAAAAAAATATGAAAAAATTGCGCGCAGATAAAAGCTCGGTTCCCTCGTGTATTATGAAAATATGCGTTCACTTTACCGTGCACATTATATATATATATATAATATGTATTAAATGTATATATATATACTGTCCAAATAGTTTTGTAACTCGGTAGCGCAAAACGTATCGTATTCAAACAAACCTCGTAATTACGCAGCGACCAAAAAAAAAAAAAAAAAGAAAAAAAGATAGAACCATCACGCTCGTGTATATTGAAATTATTTTTAATTTCGATTTTATACTTTATTTTCCATTCATCTCGCTCGTTTCGATACGACGACGTGCGCGTTAGAAAAATAAAAAAAAACGGAACATTTCGATGACCACACATGCCGGCACCGTCTCTCTAATATTTAGCGCACGTTCCGTTCGTAAATGCATATTACGTATCGTATCATTCGCGTTTTTTACCGACAAAAAATTACAATATAGACGTCGCGATTGGGAATTCCGACGAAACATTTTTTGTAAAATAACCGGAGGAGGAGCTCTTATACCTCTCTCGGCCGGACGGAGACTTGTGCCGGCAATCGACGGCGAGTGCGAAAATTCAATTGATCGATTTAAAAGTAAATAATTTATGTCTTTTATGAACGTTAGAATATTTTCGCGTTGTACTCTTATTTATAACAGTCGTGAGGTGTTTTGCGGCGGAGGAAAAAAAAGGATATTATCAAAATACGATATTACAAGAGTTCAGGTGTTTAATATTTTGTTAAGTTTAGCTGCGCGTAATTTAAAAGAACCTAAGAATAATTTCATAAAATTTCCTGTTTTTTTTTCCCCGTGTGTAACGAACAGAATGCGTCCGGAGCATTTATTTTAATCGAATAATTATTTTAAATTAATGTGATGTTAAATTACAATATAAAAATTTAATTGAAAACTTTATTTTTTTTTCCTGCTTTACCACATCATATTTAAAATTACTTTACAACAATTTATATTAAAACGTATCGCGCGCGCCGTGTTAATAACAATGCCCAAAGTTGTCCGCGCGATTTATCGCAAATGGCAAATATAAAAATGTGCATAAAATTAAAAACCATACGACGATTGTCGTCGTGATGGTAAAACTTAGCATCTAAGCATCTGTGAAATTCCAACGAATCCGTGCGCCCGGACTAGAGGGGAAAAATTTTAAAAAAAATAAATACATTTTATATGATATAGAGCGGATTTGCATTTAACATTAATCAGCCCGCGCGATTGAAATATGCGTTCCCCGTCGCGCCGCGTTCACTGTCGCTATTTTATTTTTTATATTTTTTAAACGGTCGACGCGCGCATAATATTTAAAAACGATAATAAAAATAAGTGCGCGCGCGACTACGGCGGACTCCATTATTATTGCCGAGCGCTGCTGCAGTATGTGATAATGTGATATTATCGTCTTTTATGGCTATCTCGCATGCTTGTTATGACCTATTTTTGCCGACGATCATCTCCTCTGAATGCCATTCCGCAGACTATTTCTACTGCGGCGTACGAAAACCGTCATCGTCGTATATCCCATTGGTTCGAAACAATTTGGTCAATCGTTACAGTTTATTTAACCTGCGACCTTCGTTGTCCGTCTTCATTATTTATCCGCTTCGTCGACGACGACGTGTTTCTTTATTTATTTATTTTTTTCAACCGTCTGTACTACGGAATAATACACGTTAAACGAATATCATCAAAACGATCGCGTGCGCCTTTCGAATATCACTCGAAAGTCGTTGAAAATCTGTTTGTACGAAAAACAATGGGTCCCACGGTGGCCCTCGTCCCTCGATAAAACAGTAAATGTGCACGCTAAAAAAAAAGCGTAATGTTTACTATTGTTTTACTCGTGCAAATGTGTCGAAAAGTTAAATTTTAAGTTGAATCTTCCTCGCCGCGACGACCTCGGCAAATTTTATTCTTGGTTTATTCGAAAATAATAATTCACGATCATTCCGTCGCGCACAGAACCTCCGAATAATTATTGGCCGTAAGTATCCGTATACTCTAATTATTTATTCATCGTGTGTGAGATAAATATCTTGTTCCGAATCACTCCGACGACGGTCTTTTACACCATCACGTGTTCGATACTCTGCAGAGCTCGCCATCACACTTTATACTATCGATCGTTCGCGCGCGATCGTAAACTACGAGTTACTATTTTCCGTTTCTGGTGTTTCGCGCCAGTCCAATAAACGTTGCGTTTCACGAATCACCTTGGTATAATAATAATATTATAATGCGTATCTATTTGTTTGCGGATTACTCGACATCGTGTTACGGTTGAGTTCTTTAATGACGACTGTAGACGAATTGAATCGTAAGTACAAAGCGTATAAAATTTATACACCTCTTATATAAATCGTACGACGATTTCGTCGATAAAAAAAAAATAACGCTATTCAAAGGCCGGGGGATTTAGGATCGTTTCGCAGAGAGCACTACGATTATTATTATTATCGTAAGCTTACTATATCGTATGATATATTTTCGTGACAGATTAACGTTCATTTTTTTTTCTTTCTTTAATTTAGAACGGCACCTATAATCAAATACCAAAACAAATTATAGATTTTATTCATATGGAAAATAATAAAACCCGTCCGAAATATACACATACACGCACCACATTAGTCGCCTAAATATTACGTGCGCCTATTAATATTCTCGAAGAGTTCGAACAAATAGTGTTCGCGTTTCCCGAGGTACCTAATTATTACTGATAATAATATAGCTGTGAGACTCGATGTTTTTTTTTAAATCCAATCGTTGTAATATTATCGTTGGGTATTTCGTATAATTATTATTTTACTCGTTCGCCGACAGACACGCGAAAATTCTAATGTATAACGAGTGACCAAGAGGGGTGCCACAGTATCCTAGCACCTTTTCTAAATCCGTCGCTGACGCTATTCACTCGAGATCTTAACGCTTAATGTCTTCGTTAATATTAAACTATATAAATGTTTTATTCGATTCGAGAACTTGTAACTCGAAAAATTGAAATTCACTTTGTTGAAACGCGCTGGCGAGTATGATATTATTGACGACGAACCGAGTTACGCGGTCGCAATAGCGGCGTACGGTCGTTTTTTAAGGTTAACACAAATTATTATTTATACTGATTAATATACTATTTTATACTCTTCGGCCGTCCGTTATTTAGTTATTAAATGCCATTTGGCTGTGTAAATAGCACATATACTAATGTAAACGCGCGCGTTATTATTCAGATAATAATTATTATTTTCCGTCGGACGTATAAATATTGAATATGTATGAGGAACAAATTTGACATTTACGGAAAACAATCCGATGCGACGCGTCATAAATAACGCGCGCGCGATGTGTCCGATACGATTTTCAAACGCGATTGGTATACACAAAAACCATAACGCGACCGTTTAGATATTGTGATAATTTTATGCGCGTTTTGGAATTTCGTCCGTTTAATGGACGCGATTTTGTATCGGCCGATAATTACGACGTGTATTTCTTATGCGTTCGTGAAACGTAACCATACGCGCGGTGACGCTTGAAAATTATGATTGGCTGAGTATTTCGTTCGTCTTCTGAATCGATTTCGTCGTGTTTGATGTAGGATAAATAATTACGGATTAAAAACAATACCCCGCGTACAGTATATTAAGTAACCACCACTTGCACGGCGGTCAATGAAGCCTATATACACGTTTAATTGGAATCTCGTGGAAAATTTACAAAAGCAATTCGTATTTGTTTTCGAATCGACGTTTTTTCCTTCGCGCGGCTATTGGCTTTGTTTTAACCGGCATAAACTTTGAACCGATGACTTTCATTCGTCATAATAATATTATAAATATACGAAAACGCTCGACTCGCCGTAACTCGATTAAAGGCGTGAACGACGACGATATTCAGGAAAACATCGAAAAGAGTGACATTTTCAGAGTAATATCGTACTAATACGATACGAGAAAAAAAAAATCGATTTTAACTATTACGGTGATTTTAGGTTCAACCGACCGAGTGATTTATAGAGCTCGTTGCTAAATCGTATTACACACGTGACGGCGAGGCTGTTTAAATTAAATCCAATTACAGTATTATTTATTTTTTTATAACTACAATGATTTGTTAACACCGGTTACATACGCGCGCGTATTGTTTTGGTTTTGAAGTCGCTTTGACCGCAGGTAGGGTTTTTACCGGTGTGTACGATTTTATTTTTTCCGCGTATGGCCACATAGACCCGTAAAAAAAAAAAAACGTTGTTATTTCACTGTAATATATAATTGCGTACGAATACACACAGACGTTATTAAAAATACCAACCGTAAATATAATAATAATTATATATTATGTTGCGTGATTTTCAAACGGTCTTCCGATCTCGTCCGTTTAACTAACAATAGTTTGTACGTTTTGTACAAACTCGATTACGTTTTCTCGTGCGTACCGAAACCGTCTCGTCCGTTATTGTCTGTACAGTCCAAACTGCGAGAGATCAATGTCACTAAATTTTTATGAATACGTTAGTGTTTTATCACAAAAATTGTTGAAATAACTCCGCGCGCGTGTGTGTGTGTGTCAGGACCGTACGGAAAAATAGACTTCACGTGCATATCTCGCGTTGATTACTATATTTGGAACGGGGAAAAAAACTCCATTATTTAATCTGAAATTCAACAGCGTCAGACAAATTTATCATAACGTTACGTTATGGGCGGCGGCGGCGGCGGTTCTACGAGTAATATTTTTTTCTTGGTCAGGCCAAGACTCGTCGAGAAATAATGAAAAAAAATGTATTATCAATGCAAACTATTTCCAGTGCCGAAGTAGTTGTGCGATATTAACATAAATAAAACGACGGAATAGGAATAATTAGTTTACTTACCGGAGAGGTAATTAATTTCCGTCGCCGTACTTGTAACGTCAAAACGGCGCTTTTGTAACAATAACGATGCTGTGGCGTCCATCACGACTGGGTTTCTTCATAATGACGATTTAATTTAGACGTCTGACGTTCTTGAAACAAACGAAATCAATAGGTTAAGTTTGACAAAAAAAAAAAACAAAAAAATTACGGCTTACGCGCGCGACGGCGAATAAATTAATAAGAAATATTTCGTACCTGCGACGACCGTCTCCGACGACGACGACGACGAGACTGACGCGACAAAGATTGCCAAGAGAAAGCCGACGTTTTTCAATCGCGAGATTTCACCTGTTATTCGTCTCTATTTCCGGATTGTATTGCCGAGTAGTAGACGCCGGACGGTGGTGTGACGAAAGCAACAGGTTTCGTTTCGTTCGTTTGAAATTTGACGAACTGAGTTCTCGCGATTATAATTTTCAAAAATTCCCGTCGTTTTGTTCAGTGATGTGCCTGACGGTCGAATTTGGAAAAAATAATTATGATAAAAACTTCCTGCAACCGTTTGCCAACAAAAATTAAACTTTTTCGAATCGGTGGAAAATTTATTTTATCATACGTATAAAATAAAGTGAAAAAAAATTTTTGTCTATAAATATGTATATACAGTATAATATGTTCGTTTTTGTTTTTATCGAAAAATTCTGCTAATAACGAAAACCCGTTTAAAACACTTTTTATGTATAATAATATATACACTCAGTTAATTATATTTATTATTTGTAAACTCGACTCGGATTTAATTAAAAGCTACTCGTTACGTATCGAGTTTAAGAGTTAAACAATAATAATCCAAGTTAAAAAGTTAAAATTAACTTAACTCTAACTTTTAAACTCGCTTATGCTTGACATCTCATAACGTAAATATAAGTTTTTACGTATATTATATTACCTATGTGTATATATACATATACTCTTACTTATGTATTTTTATACGGGTCGCATTAAGACGAAAACTCTCGGATGGCACAATCGTTGTACGGCGAGATACGCTGTTGTAAATTACATAACCTACGCGTGTACATAATTGTTATATATATTATACTAGGTGACCCGGCAAACGTTGTTTTGCCATAAATTTCTAGTGAATTTTTTAGCATAAAAAATAACTAACTTATTGTAAGTATTTGGGGATGGTGTTCATAATTAAAAGAGGAATGGACCGATGACGGCCTATAAAAATAACAAAACGCCAGCCGTTCGTTTATAAAAAATTTATAATCTATTTATTATAGGAAATCCAAATTACCACGCACTCACTGATCGCGTTGCATCTCAAAATCTAGCCCGTGAAAAGTTTTATATAGGGAGAAATAACGTTTTTACATTTTTAACTATCCGTAGGGGTTGAATTTTGAAAAAATTGAAAATGTAAACATTTTTCACTTTAAATCACTTTTAATGTAACAAATTGAAGTACTCAATAACTAACTTATTGCAAGTACTCGTATATGAAAAGTATATGAAACGCGTATATATTTTTAATTGAAAATGATTCGCAAAAAAATGTATAAACAATGATTATGGTTACTATGGTTACGGAATAGGTTTGAATATAATAATTTTTAAAAATATTTGTGGTGGGGGCCACCCTTAACACCTAGGGGTTTAAACAATAGTTTATGTCCTAATCTCTGAGCTCCCAAATATACGTATATAAAAAATTTCATGAAAATCGATCGTTCCGGAGGAGTTCGATAAGAAACACTGTGACGGGAGAATTTGATTTATAAGCTTATAAATTAGGTACTGATAAATAACCGATCTGTTGGATTTTTATACGTTTTTGGTGCGAAAAATCACGATTTTCACTAAATGTGGCGAAAATCGCGACTTTTTTTTTTTATAAAATTGGGCAAAAATTACGATCTCGCTACCTCGCGAAGAGAGGCGCCTATGACCTAACTTTAGACTGTAAATAAATATAATCGGTATTACTTACGGCTTGTCGGTGGGTTGCTGTTGAGTTTCGGCGTCGGTTCGTGAAAATATAAAGTAAGCACTAACTGATAAACACTAAAGTCACGATTTAAAAGTAAGTTTCATCGGTCGTCGGACGAGATGAATAATAAACTGACGACATTATCGACCAACACGGAGAAAAATTAAATACGAACTTTCCGAACCGCTGTCGACACTAGGCCGGTCGTCAGAGCACTGTGCGTCCGGTTAGCCGACGTACTCCCTCGCGAGCGTCTCTCGATCGGTACCAGGCGGGTTGCGTGCGCAGAACGGCTGTCATTGGTCGGGCGTTTATATTCCTCATTACTATTGTTACATAATCATGTTGTCACAATGAACTATCTTATATAATAACTAGCTGAATCGTCTTCTTTGACCGCCAAATATCTATCGCTCCTCGTCTCGTTTCCACCAACGGGTACCGATCAGAGGCGGATAGGTCAAATTCGGGCGAAGTGAATACACTCAGAAAGGTATTTGGAACAACTCTGTGCAAAAAAAAAATCGGAAAAATGTTAAATAGCGTCGTCACAAAATGGGAACATAAAAAAGTTCTTTTATATATTATATAATAGATTATCGCCATGTGCCTATACATAGTAAATGACTGCAGCGTGTACTATTCGAGTAGATACATCCTCCTCGTGGCGGTACGATTATACATATTATTATTGTGTACAAATGTGGCACACTACGCGCACGTGTCGCTGTATTTATGAATAAGAAAATTACCGAACGACCGTCGCGCGTCGTCATCGTACGCGCACACACCGCCGACACCTATATAATATTTCACGTGCGAATGCGCCATATACCGGGTGATCTTTTTCTTTTCTTTTTTTTTTTGCCGTACTAACCGCTTCGTTCGTACGTAGAAGAGTCGCGTCGCGTTCGATTGGTTTTTTCCATCGGTTTCTCGTGTCCGTTTGATTTCGTCCTGTAATATTAGGTATGCACTGTGCGTCATCGGTTCGTTATCATCGGTCACAAAAACGATTTCAACGTCAGCAGACGGACACGGGCGATAAATAATAATATCGATGATGGTCTATTTGATATTCCGGTGTACGATCAACGGACGGCGTTCGAGGTAGGATGAAAAAGTAATAATAAATGTAGGATATACAGGACGAATAGTACGCGTCTTGCGTACTTGGCCGCCGCCGCCGGAAGAAACTGGCGAGGGTCGGTGAAAAACGGTCGACGAATATTTATTTATTTTTACGTATTGGAAACGCTGGACGTCTGGATACTTTTGGACGAAACATATACCGTCGACTTTCGATTTAGATAGATTCGGAACCGCAGTTTATAAAATGAACAGGTCGTTTTCGTTCGCAAGTCCTCTGACGACGGAACTCGACGACGGGAAAACGGTCACCCGGTATAATATCCTCGCACACGAACGGCGACCGCCGCGCTCGGCCCGGAGAACCCGACCGTTTAGCCACGGCTTATATTACACACACTATTATAACGCGCGCATTGTTTAGCGAAAATTTCAGAGCAAACTAATTTACACTATGCGTTTGTGCACGTGTGTCGGTAAGACGAGTTTTTGTCCTGTCGTCCACGGTGACGCCCCCGGCTCAAATCCACGCGCGCGCGCGCTCGTTTCCATTGAAAGCAGCGGTTATTATTACTTTTTTTTTTCTCTCTCGTTCCGCGATATATGTATACACGTGTGTGTGTGTGTATTATATTGAAATTTTTCCCGGTGACCCGAGCCCCGCGAAAATTCAATACGACGACGTTATATATGCGCGTTTTTGACGTTCACGCGTACACAATAAATTGAATGCGACGAAACCCGTGCGCCGCTATACACACAATATTATGATGTATAACGCGTGGGACGGATGACGGGGGTTTCGATACGTTTTTTCGCGGTCATTATCGTACAATATATTATATATTATGTGTATGTTCGGATTTCGCGACGTCGTCGAAGCGGCGTTTTATTATTATTACTATCCCCTTCCCTCCAGCCCCGAAACGTGGCGACAATTAATAATAATGAAAAAAAAAACACGCGCGCGCGACATTATTCGTGTTTTCGCGGCGGGTCCGACCGCGTATCTAATGGAGTTTTCGACTAGGTATATGCATTACGTTTATAACGAGTCGCGTACGGTACCCAACCTCGTATCGTACCGGCGTATACGATATGCATATACGCGCGCTCGCGTACATACAAATCGCCTCTCGTACGCTTTATTTCAAACGCATTATCATACGCGACGCGCGACGTCGTCGAAACACTAGTGTTTGGAACCGTTTCAAAAAAATCGCCATCAATAAGTGTGTTCGGCGGATATTTGTCGTGAAACACTGACGCACACACTCGTAAAACGGCCGGGGTGCAGTTTTTATTATAACGTTTGCGTTACATTACAATGTCAATACAGTCGTTTTATTATTATTATTATTAGTGTCGTTACAATAGAACGGACAGTGAGAGAGAGAAAAAGTCGTCAAATTCAATGGTAATATAATAATTTAACATTCGCATGGTGTAATGTTCACGACGAGTCGGTCTTTTGCTCGATTGTTTTTATCGTACGAATTCGCGCGACGTATATTCGTTCTAGAAGATTTTAGAATTCAGACGGCCGGCGAATACGACCGGGTGCGGTCGAGTGGATACCAAAAGTCAAAACGCGTTCGATACTGACCGCCGAGAGTTCAATAATAGATATGTTTTCGGATATTGTCGTCGCGTTTGTGTTTCCTCGAAACTCGTGGGCCACGTTAAAAACGGCGATCGTTAAACGTTTTTGTTTCTCAGCACCGCGGAGTATTTCGTTTTGTTTACAGAAATTCCCGATCTATCTGTAGGCGCTCATAATATAGTCACTGGAACAGGCGGCCGTTGCTCGCATTTGATGCATTTGCCGGACGTCTATCGCCGGATACATAATATTTCGCGATTATATGATTTAAAATACATATTATAAATATATTTATATTATTCAAAACGAACGGTCTATTTATACACCGCGACGTTCGTAATACCATTATATTTAGACGTGCGCGTACACTCTACTCCTCGTCACCGCCTGTCCCGATCGTTTTTAATATTATACGTTGGCAACTACATATATAAAATTTTCATAATATTATTAAGAGTCGGTCATATACAGAATGCGCACACACGGACACATTTGCGCAGGCGCTCGGCAAAAAAAAATAAAGGACGCGACGACGACGACGATACGACGACTGTATAGCTAGCGAGCGAGTGGGGGTTAAGAGATACAGAACAGTCGAGTACATAATATGCGGATACGCGTGCGCAAACACACACACAAAGTATTTGCGCTCGTGAGCGTGTGCGTCCCGCCAAAACGAGTTTCATGACCCCAACGCGAGATTCCTTAACCCGTTTCGCGAATAAAAAAAAATAATAATAATAAATAATAAAAAAAAGCGTATGTACGCTATCCTCGGAGGAGAATACACGTTGGCCGCATGCACAATACTCGCACCGTATTAATAATATGAATAAAATACGCCGCCGCCGCCGCCGCCGCTAGATTATGTTATGTTTGTCAACAACGTTCGATTTCTTCGTTGTCTATCCTGCCAAGTCGTTAATTTATTTTCTCTGCGCACGTTGACGATTGGGTAAAATCCGACGACAACTCTACTACTATCGGTATTATTATCATTATTATTATTATTATTAGCGGGTTACGTAACGTCGGCGACGACCTCCGTACGCACTTTCTATGAATGAACTGCAGCAGACCGTTGTGTACATAACCCTCGTTTAGGTACGTATATATATATATATATGTCTACCGCGGGCGGAATGCGCCGACGTGTGCGGTTTCGTACATGCGCGACGCATAATATGTATAAGTATATAATAATAATGTTGGATATATTATTATGGAAACTATTGCGCGCGTGCGTTTGTATGTATGAAAAAAGAAAAGAAAACGGGACGAGAAAGGATACCGTCACACCGAGTCTACAAAACGGTGTCGGTGGCCGATCGTTTCAATATATATACGTATGTATATAAACGTATATATATAAAGAATATTTTATTTATAAAATAAATAATAATTTATTTATATCGGAACGAGATCGTGTCGTAATATGTTATTATTACGTTATGTCGTTTTGAATTCGAACGCGACGATTAAACGCTGCCGGTGCGCAAGCAGCGAGTGGTTAGGTTTTTTTCAAAGCTTAAATCGCGCGTAACACAAGAACAAAGATCATATTTTACCAACGCGTATACATATTTTGCACCTCGTAGGAGAAGACGTGGCAAAATCCACTTTTGTCTTACGAACGGGAATGATATTTTATTCGATTCTTCCGAGACGTATAATGTATACTGAATTCGGTCGGAATTCGAACCGGTACTTTCGGAATTATTCATGTTTGAAATCGCGTAGGAAAACCGTACGGTAACGAGAATCTTCGTTGATTTTTTTTATTTTACTGCTATTACTTCGAGGTTTCGCGAGTATATTATTATACGTACACTAGAACGCGAGTGTAAATAAAAAAACACACCGGTTTCAAACATGACATTATACTTTTCGTATGCGATATTTAATTTATTATCGTGTGATTAATTCCGGGAAAATCGACTTGATAATTTGTCGTTTAATCAATATCAGTCGATATTTCCACAGAATACGCTTTGGAAGAACAACGGAGATACGTATTGGAAAATGTAGTCTTTAAGTATTTACGCACATGTAGGTTTAGTAGGTACGTTAACCTAAAATTAGAAAACGCGTAAATTAAGCGTAAAAAAGGGCGAGTACGCTTGAAATATCACCCCGTGCGCCGGCACTGGGAATAATATATAGGTACACGTTTCTCGTGTAGAATAAAGCGCGATACGCGATTAATAATATCGTTATATTTTATACAAAATATTCACGTGAAATCAACGGGTGATTATTTAATTAAATTAGGTACGTAGTTTTACCGTCAGTATCTAATCAGAGTTTTAAAATCAGAGCTTTGCTTTTAATTAGATAGCGTGTGTTTGCCGAATATTTTGGAAATCTTTTAGAAATACGTTTCAATATCCATATCGAATGATAATGAGCCACTACGCGTACGTTTTAGATTGCTTTGACCCGAAAGATTATTATAGAAAAAAAAAAAACAATAACACAAAAATGCATTGTAACGGCGGCGCACACCAGTGAATGGATAATGAAAATCATATTGGTTTTAGATACTGCGACACAACAACAATGCGTCGTATTGCGAATAAAATATATTATTATATCGTCGGCATTCAAAAGAAAGTGTTATAATATACGTTCGGGATTATAATGCGATCCTTATGTCTGAACTAGATTTTTTTTTTTTATTTATCGCCTCGCCGCCGCGCCGCCGACACGGATTGCACTTACTGTAAACGATATTCCGTGTAATCTTTGAACGCGTTTAGCCGTACGCGCGCGCACATAATGTACCTACTACGTAAACTTATACGTCATAGTGAACACAAAAAATGATATTCGCCCTCGATGTCTCGGTGTATATTTTTTTGTTTCCGAAATTTTCAAAACCTTTCGTCGAGCCTACACCGCCATCCGAACGGAATAGAAATAGGGTTTTGAGCAAAACTCGCGGCCCGAGACGCACACTCCGAAACGAAAACGGAAAAACGGATCGATTATCGCGCGGTTCGTCGCGTTATACTATAAGACGCTGCAACGCGAGTTCGACTACGTATTGAAATAAACAATAACGACAACCCTCAAAACGAAGGTCCGCGAAAAATACACAATTCTACTTGCGTCTCGAACGTGTTTCATCGTCGAATTTGCGGGCAGCTTGAAAATACGATTTTCCAAAAATGTCGCGATATTGTCACGGCTCGTTCCGGCGGCGGCGGCGTACGAATTCTCGAGGGTGATTGTATATAACAATCGATATAGTAATTATGAGACGGAAATCCGCGACCAGACGCCATACAGGCATTTCGTAATGCTGCAGCCTCCGAAATACAGATCGCTTATCCTTTTCTTTTTCCCCACCCCTCCCTCTTTATTTCAGCGCGACGGTATAGGAAATTCTGATCCTGTTACACGGCCTCAGCGTTTAGTTATACGGTTGGCAAGGCGACACGGCCGGCGCCGCGCCGCGCGCATTAAATGCTATTATTTCCTTTTACGAACGACGTTTACCTTGTGATTATTGTCGTCGTCGATTATACGACCGATTTAATCAATACATAATGCACCGCCGGCACACGAGTGTACGTCGAGACAGGGGCCGCCGCCATCCAGTCCGGTGCATTGGACGAGTGCTTTCGATTACCTGGGCCACGTGCTTTCGTTTTAATTGCCCCTAATAACCAAACGTAATAATAATAATAATAATACAGAGTAGTTGTTTAATTACGTTTTATATAATATCGCACGATAATGCGGCGCGCCGCCGTGGCCTTATTATTTACACGCGCGTCATTGATAATTCCAACGAATAAGATTCTATTTTGTCGTCAGTACGTCCGAGAGTTTATTTATACGTCATTTCCATGACATTATCCACCGCTGTATGATATTATTGTAGTCGTTCGTATTCGTTCGTTCGGTCTAATCGTACGTAATAATAATAATACGGCGTGTCTCGCGCAAATCTATATTACGTTTTGTCATGTATCAAAGCAGAAGAAACAACTTGTTTGCGATTACTTTTCGTTTTAATAACCAAACAAATTGTAATATATTACTTTATGTGTATAAATGGATAAAAAAAAAACACTGAAAGACTCTCTCGGAAGAGCGATATCGGATGACGACGAACATCACAAGAAGAATTCTATTACTATGATACGACTTTTATGTTTTCGTAATTGTAAATGTTTCGAATGTCTGGTATAGCGTTTTACACGGTTCTTCTAAAGCTGTTCTTTCTTTTTTCCTTTTTTTTTTCTTTATAAGAAGCTCTATATATACATACGAAAACGAACACATTCATTTGAAAATGATGATGATAAATCGTTTGGATAACACTTGATTAAATTATTTCCTTGTTCTTGAACTTCACATGCCTTCAACTCAGTCATCCGGAAAAAAAAAAAAAAAAAAAAAAAAAAGGGAAAAAAATGAGAAATTCTCATTTATCTCTTTATAAGCCATTTTCCTTTAATATCGCTCGCGCAGAAGAGAGAATCCACCGTCGGAATAAATGTTTGACTTTCATAAAATATTTCTCTCGGACTTAATATTACAGTAGTAGTTGGCCGTTATCTATTTACGACGTTTTACTTAGTTCTGCAGATATTTTTCGATACTATTTCCGCCGTAAGCTCGTGTTTTTATTCCATCTAAAACACGCACGCGGACGGCAAAACATTCTTTTTCTTTTCTTTTTTTTTTTACTAAACAATTTATATATCTCGCGCACAATGCTCCGGCGGCGTTTTGCGGAATATTTTATTATTTCGTTCAATACCTAACCTAACCCGATCTCTAACCGCGGCAAAAGGAAACCCCGCCCCGTACCTATGCGTCGCTCGCGCCGCCGCCGATTTCCTCGGAAATCTCAGAAGGAAATCGCAGCAGCAGCAGCAGCAGCAGCCCGGAACCGAAGTTATTAATGTTCTTACATACGAGTGTACTGTAATACTCTGTTGGCCCGGGTCGCGTTTTCGCGGAACGCCGGCGAAACCGAGCCAGGGCTCGCGATCGCGTCGTGTAAACATCACTCACTGCAGGCCAGTTTGCACAGGTGCTTCGGAAATAACCGCATACATTTTTAAGTAGAAAAAAAAATACATAATCTCGACTGTATACTTTATAATTCACCCAACAAAAGGTATACACCACATCATATTGTTTGATAAGTCATAACAGGAGAAAATAAAGTTTTCAAACCAAAACAATAGATCTATTGTATTGTACTCGATGTGGTTCAGTAGTAATTATCTGCGGGGTATAATATACCATATGTATATGGTACACACACATTATATAGTCATGTACACTGGGCTCTTTTTTTTTTTTTTCGTAATAATATAATCTCATTCCAAAAGGCAAAAGAAGAAAGTCCGCGTATCATACCGCCACTGCGGTACATTATAATACATGATGTCGTATATTTTTATTGTGTACTGCAGAGGTACGTCGCGTTGAAGACGAACCGCCGCCGTCTGCGACGACGACGATGACGACGACGAGACGGCGGCGGCGCGGCGGTGTAACGGTTTACATTCAAATTTTTTCCCCCCCGACCGAACGGATCGTACGATTTTAAAAATATTCCACGGTGAAAAAAAAAACCGCATACCCGCGGGTATACGTATATGTAAACATTTATCGAATACGCCGGTCGTATAATATATTCGAGCAAAAGATATTTCAATAAAGAAAAGGGGATAGTTATTACGTTTTTCGAATAAATAGGAGAAAAAAGAAGAAAAAATGTTTACAAATAGTCGCGGCAAAAATCACAATGGAGATACCGTATAATAATACCTACGCTGACATTTTGACTCGTATATTCATAAACGTCTAATAATATCTAATAAAATATACAAACCGTAATCATTTTCGTCCCGCATCCGTTCGTACAGTGTCCCCCGAATGTAAGACTGTGTTGTGCAGAGAGAGATTATAAAACATCGTATATCTATCGAATACACGTCCGGAGTTCGTTTTTCATGCGATTCTGTGAAAAAAATATTTTTTATATTATATTATACACGTGTAACGGTCATATTATTGTCTGTCGGTGTAGCGAGAAGAGAACAACAATAGCGTTATTGCTAATTCTATCGCGAATTAACGGTATTGACGATACGGGATGTTTTATGACCGTATTGATTCCGAGTTTCCACGTTTACAGTCGGTTTAATTTAAAAACCAAAAGCAGCAACTAAAGATCAAACTAAAAACCTATTAACTTTCACGGATGAACGGGCGATACAAAACTCGGTATCTCTGTTCCGAGAA
Source organism: Drepanosiphum platanoidis (assembly GCA_948098885.1). Lineage (NCBI taxonomy): Eukaryota > Metazoa > Arthropoda > Insecta > Hemiptera > Aphididae > Drepanosiphum > Drepanosiphum platanoidis. The sequence goes on along the minus strand of OX402534.1, from coordinate 13,978,869 downwards.
ATTTCCTACCCCAGTACTGTCTTAGACGCAAACATATTGTTACACAAATTAAATACGACGCTATAAAACGTATAATATTCAACATTGAAAAAAAAAGGGGCAAAAAAAAGAGCAAGTCGACAGACTCTGAAAATTAGTAGACTTTTAAGCTCGATCGACTTCGACGCGGCGCGAGTTAACAGCAAATAATTGCTAATATATATATATGCGCCTCAGGTGAACGAACCGATATAAAAGTATACTTAAAAAAGTCGCCGGCAGAGAAAATATAATTTCTTACTTGGCATTTAGACGGGAACAAAGTTCGCGTTTCTCGTTCGATTCGGCTACGAGAGAAAACGCACGATTCATTATGCTCGACGAAACAATTAAATGCTTTCGACTACTCTAATATATACGTACCTATCGAGATGGTTCGATTGACAAAATTAGGGTTGTAAAAATACAATTTACTCCGTGCCGCGTGCCTTCGAAACGGTTTAAAGCCTATGGAAACTGCAGCGGGAAAGACAATATAAATAATACCGCGCGATTAATTCACATTTAATGACTTCAAATCGTACATCAAGGCTGATTGACGCGTTTAATATCGTACAGATGCGCGGGGACGTTGTTGTGGATTCTCTCGTGCGATTTATCTTAATCTATGTTTTAGTACGGTATTTAATGGGTTAAGTCCGAAAAGAAGCATTTACACCACGTTTAAACCACGCGTATTCGTTTTTACGGCCGCGTGGTACCGAAAACTTACCGGATTCCAATCCCGACTCTTTTATGCCGACACGTTTTTCGCACATCGCCTGCCCCATCAACTCGAGCGCGACTTTACTATTGGTTTGTATTCGATCTCTCAATGGTTTATGAATCTCGTCGTTTCGGAAAGGGAAAAATCCTGATTCCCTGTTATGTTATTTCAAACCGTATTTTCCATTTTCGTGAATTAATCTGAAAAAAAAAGAAAAGTAATCGTCAGAATAGTTTCGGATTATCTTTATTTTAATAATATAACGGAGATAATATTATGAATAATAAATCCCCATGAGACATCCTGTACATCACATAACTAATGATTATAAGTTAGTAATTATTGTCAAAGTTATCGTTTTTTTTTTTTACCATAATTTTATTAATACTATTTACCGTGTGTAACTTGAATCATTGTACTTGGTATATATTATGTGTGTGTGTGCGCCATAGATTGATATATTTTTATTAACAATAGATTTAAACAATAATACTATCACAACCGTTCGATCGTTTATACATTCCAACGGTACGAAATGTTTTCCTTTAGGTGTCATTGACTGGTACTTTCACTTTATACATTTGTATTCTCGAGAAGACTCGACTGCAAGAATTATATGGCATTTAAAACAATGCCGCCGCAAGTTCGTGTTGTTTATTGCTCTTTGTATTTTTGCAATTATGACAAAAGGAAAGTCACGTGTGACTTATTGACATGTCAAACGAATCGACTTTGTAAGTCCTGCGCTCGCGGCTGATGACACAATATTTAAGACGAACCGTAATCCCCGTCGTGGACGTATACGTATTATTGCCCGTTATTAAGGGCATTACATATAGATTTAAATCCGCGCGCGTCGTCGTCGGTTTATTGGAAATCATTAGATCATTAGATAGGAATAATTATTACCGCAGTATTATAATTCAAATTTCACGCGTAATTTTTAGTGACTCGGGACGACGTGAAACCGACCCGTACTGTTATTGTAACGGTGGGGGGGAGTTGACTCTTGACATTTTTTAGTGGAAAACAAGAACCGTCGTCATAGATAAGTTTGCAATAAAAAGTCCACGTCGAAACATATAATACTACTCGGTGCGATGGACGAAACGTATAAAATCCGTGTAACACTCCGCGCGAGATGTGTGCGTTTATTAATTACACCGTAATTCCCATAAATCAAGTAGGCAGCAAAGAGTCAAGAGCGGCTAACTTTAAGTGGTTTTTCACTTATAGTTTAAGGTTAGGGGAGTGTAATGCGAGCCGTGTATAGGTATGAAAAAGGAGAAAAAGGAAAAAAGGTCCAAGCCGCGAATAATATTGTTTGAAAATACATAAAAAACGCATTTAAAGTTATGGTGAGAAATTTGTTTGACCGATTTGGTGTTTCTGATCCACATATCACGCGCGCGGCGAGTCGCTCGATGATAAATAACGCGCAGTAAATTAATAATTTACGAACGCGCAGCGCAAAGTATAATTATTCTTCGACATATTGTTATTATTATAATAATATTATACGTTAATATCGTAACGATATTGTCGTACACGGGACACGAAATTACGAATACATTATGACACACAGTGCAAGATAAATTTATACGTAATCGAATTCGTCGAAAGGTTTATCGTCGGTTCATCCGCGGACATATTATGATTACGCTTCGTTTTTATTAATGCTTATAATATACCGTTTTTATGGGGTGATAAAATTTTCTCGAGCAGTCGTATAGAATAATAATAATAATAATTATTAATAAACGCGCGGTTTATTAAAATAGGAAGTTATTAAAACGAAATATATTGATTGACGTGGACAATAATTAAAAGAGCCATATATATACATATATACTCGTATATACATGCAATATATTTATGTATAAAATTATTATTACATAAGCGATAAATAGAATAACAACACTGTAGTATCAGTTATTAGCGTATTAGTCAGAGTACAGATAATATTACAATATTGTTACAACGCGAGACGGGTAGGGAAGCCGTGGGCACAGTGAATTTTACGTGCACGGACCATATACGTGCGCGTCGATGCACCGTAATAAATATAGCTATACACACTTATTCGTCAAAAATATGAACTGCACAAATAATAAATTGTCTTGGAAAATATGATATGTTTATTATAAACGATCTGTTTTATTCATCGATGTACGCGAGCCGATTCTCAACACGTTGAGTCGAGAGGAGATTTTTTCTTCCTTTTTCATTTTTGAAACCGAAAACGAGAGAAAAAAACGCACGCTCGGCGCGCGCGCGCGCACATCACACGTGGTGTGTCTGTCGCCGTGCGCGAAACGATCTGGTCGTGTCGGGTTTTCGGCGTTTACACATGGCCAGGCACGCTCCGAATAACAATAACCGGTTTGCCATAAATGTATGTTAAACTATTATTATTATTATTATTTCCTTTTTCGTTTTTGCATATTAATGATCGTACGGATGTTATAATGTTATTAAATTATTATTACCGTCGGACGGTCGGAATAGTAATATTGAAATAAAAACGTGTACGTGTAAGAGGACGACGGAGATGCATACTGTGGTTCCGTCTATCGACGTAGCGAAATAACGCCTCTTTAGATATGGCCGTTCCGGGTTGAAATTTAAATTCGTTACCCGTCGTCGACGAATAGAATACGTATCTTCTCGAAATGATATCGATTTCGGTTTGTAAATAATGATCGTTTAGCTGCAGACGTAGAGGTTCTGTAGAGCTTTGAGTTTTCTTTTTCTGAAGATTATTATTGAGACGACAGTTTACGAAAATTAATACGACACACTGTTTCTCGACATTCGGGTCAAATCCGAAGCTTACAAACAACAGTTACTAATGAATTTTATACGATGATGAGCGGAATATTTTCGGCACGGCGGGCGTTCGTTTCGTTAAATATCGTGGTTTGTCACGAACGAGTGTAGTTATTGTTTCTTGTTATTTACTAGGCCGCTTCGTCGGGAGGTAATTTATATTATCAGTAAATCTTGAATTTCCGACGAAATAATAATGAGAGAAAAAAAAATACGATATCTGCGATAGACATTATTTTCCCTCGGATAGGCCTGAAATGTTTGGATATAGAAAACACTGGTACCAAAATATTATCCATGATATTGTGTGAATATTTTTGTGGGAAAAAAATCATCCGTGTATCGGATTATAGTAGATAAGTTAAAGTAATACTTTTACCGAATCAAAAAATAAATTCCTTTAATTATATGCACCCAGATGCAAAATACTCAACTGCCAAAACTAATAGACATTATTATTTAAAGCGTAAAATAATGTTCGTTTAAAAGCACATAAAAAAATTATAAGAATACAGGATATTATAATATGATAATTATAATATAGATGAGGAATAATAAAAATTCGCGATCGTGAAACGAAAAATAAATCGAGACCTTGAGGAAAGTAAATAGTGTAATATCGCAAAATCATTATGTATATTATATTATTACTAAATAAAGGTATCCGACAATTTAACCGATCTTTTATTTATTCGTCGTTTTAAACGTGTAATATTTTTACGCGTTTATCGATTTATCAATTTTTTCGAAGCACTTTCTTGACTATTTCACCGCTGACACGAATCCGGCGGCGGATCCGTCTAGCCGCGGCAGCGGACTACGCGAGTGTGTGTTTTCTTTTTCTTTCTTCAAATTCTCACCCGCAAACGGTAAGAAAAACGATAATACACGCGCGCGCCCCCGTCCGCACGCGCGCGCGCTCGCTCGGTACGACGCGACGGAATAATAATACGACGACGACGAAGATTTCCCGTCGTCGTCCCCCCGGAGCCTCGCGCGGCCCGGGGTGGGCAATCGCGCGCCGTTCGCGAGCGTGTCGGCGGCGGCGGCGGCGGCGGCGGCGGCGGCGACGGTCGTTTCTCTACGGAATATAAATGTATTTTTTTTCCCATTCTCTTTGCCGGTAGATGGCGCGTCGGCTAGTCGGCCGCGCGCGCGCTCCGTCTCTACGCACAATCGAACACCGTATTCGTGTGTGCGCGCGAACGGGTAAACTCGCCGCGCCGGCACCGGCGAAATTACAGTGTTCAGTCGCGAGCGAGAACACGGGCCACCACTTGCCGCTTCCGTACGCCGATAAATCGTTATCCGCCGTGTGTGCGTTGTTTTTTTTTTTTTCTCGTTTTTTATTGTTATTTTTTTTTTTTTCGACGCGTTTTCCATCCGTCGTGGAAATTTCATATTAATATTATAATATATTATCACTATAACATCGTTATTATTATTATTACGGTTTTGTTTTTCACCAGTTTCGATTTCTCATTTTCAAACCAGAAAATTAGAAAAATTATATACTAATTTACACCTGTCGTAATAATAATATTCGACCGAATCGCGCGCGTGTGTGTGTGTGTGTCAGTGTTTTTTTGTGTTTAATTATCCCGACGTCGTATTGCCCGTAATAATATAAAAAATATCGTCGTAGGCGATAAAAATATTGTCGTTTCTACCGTCCGTCGGTCGTCGAGCTTTTGCGGCGGAGTGATTCGCTGGTTTTTTTCGTTTTGTTTGTCGTCGTCGGTGGTTTCGCGTCTCGCATAGTAATATTCAACTGCCGCCGCCGCCGCCGCCGGGAGTAGATATCGTTTACTACACTACCGTTATTTTATTATATAACACCGCGTTGCCCCGGTCGTGTACGCGCGACGATGACCGTTTTCCCAGTGATCTAGTAGAAGAGCCGCGATAACCACACGCCGTCCGTCCGTCCGTCCGTCCGAAACGCGTGCATCTCGTTCGCGGCGCGACCGCCGTCGACCGTGCCGCAAAGCTGTGTTCGGCAAGCGTTGCGGACGCCACCGCCGATAAGGACTCATCCAAGTTCGGACGCGCTTTCGACGACGTACCGATCATGGACGTGTTACCGAGCGGCAACATATTCCGAGAACTGCAGGACATACACGATACCGGTTATTTCTCCGCGCACGTATCACTCGAGGACCATTGGCAACAGGTACGTTATGTCACACCATGTCATATTTATTTTCTTTTCTCTCCGCGGCCTTTTTATGCGCGCGCGCCCGAACGTTTCAAAACGACTCCGGGGCGCTTCCGAGTCGTCGTCGTCCCCAAGTGTGTGTCCAATAGTAGCACGTGCGCCGGCTGTCCTTACGCAATACAGCTATTCGCGGCGTACTCGATCAGATCGTAACGATATAATAATAATACGCAATTTTATCGCGTAACTCGCCGTACAGGTGATATGGGGGGCATTCCACGACGTTTCGAGAAAAAAAATCGTATTCCCGTTTTACTTTCGTCGTGTGTGCGTTGCTGCGCGCGCGCGCGCAAATCCGTAGCGATTTATCGGGAAAATACGAAAACGCGTGCGCGACGAAATCACCGAAAACTCCGTGAAAATACGAGCGTTTTGTATTTCGTACGCGGGAGTCTCGACGCGCGTTTCGCATCTCGAATGAAATCGAATTTCCCACCGTTTCCGAGTGTCATCTTTTCGCGTATTTACTATATGGTTTTACTGGAATTCTTTGTTTTCTCGACGCGCGAAATTTTTGGCGCCCATTCCGTCCGGCCCACGTCCGCCGCCCGACACGTGTCGTCGACCGGGGCCGAATCCGACTGTAATATTATTATTACGATTGTGTTCATAATAATCGCACTCTCGTAAACGCAATGTGAAAATGTCATCGGCTCGTATCGGCTTCTTCGGTCGCAAATATTGTTCTGCGATCGGACTTTGCGTTAGCCTTTATCGTGTTTTATTTGTTTAATTACTCGCGGAATTTCGCGACCTTCTACGAATATTGTTGAATAACGTTTATTATCCGTCCCGCGTTCGTCGCGATAGTTTTTATTGCTTATTTCGAGCGATCCGTACAATTTATTATTATCGTTGTGAAAAAAGAAGAAAAAAAACCGGCGAACGAAACAAAAAAATATCGGTGATTGAAAACCCTTCGAATTTTGATAGATTGCTGGCAAAAACAGTACTTATAATATATATTATATATGGTTGTTTTTACGTTACGTGTTTTTATTTATTTTTTTTCTTGATTTAACGTATACAATTTTTTTAAAAGCCACATGCATTATAATTTATATTTATGCGTGTGTGTGTGTTAAATGTGCATGCGATTCGTTTGTCGTCGTCGTTATCGGAGGCGCATTGGTTGTAAAATAAGTCGGGGAAACATAAATTTGAGACAAACAAAAAAAAAAAAAACAAAATAACAAACGACCGAATTATTAAAGAAATAGATAAACGAGTCGCGACGACTGTTGTAAAATATGTTACATTTTCGCGTATTCAAATCGCACAATGATCGCAATTAAACTTCACGCCGCCGTCCGGTCGAATATGTTTTTATGAGTCATGTCTAATGAATTTCCAATATCGAGTTATTTCTGATTATTTTTCTACCACGTGAATCACCACTGTATGTTATAGAATTTAACGTATAATTCGTACACGCGTAAGTGGAGAATTTAAGTTTCGCATGTACTCCGGCACGGTGGAGGAGGGGGGGGGGCTGTACTTCGAAACGTGCGATTCAAATATTTTCATCATAAAACCCAATAGTATAAAAGTTCAATTATTCGACCGGAGAATACCTGCCGTTTATTTGTGTACAACACATTCCTGTATTTCAGTCTGATCAATGCGCGTACGATTATAAAACTATTAGGTGTTATTATTCTTTAAAAAAAAAATATTTTCGTCATAAAATCAATATTGTCTAGTCCGTGGCATTATGATTTGTTACACTTATCTGTAAAAGCGTTCAACATGGTTACGATGTAATTTATATATATATATATATGGCTGTTGGAAAAGTAGCAGACAAAATAGTAAAATAATGACAGTGACATTTGACCACAATCTATTTGGAAGACGAACGCATAAACTATTTTAATCGTCTTAATTCTATGAATTAAAAATATCTCTTTACTCGCTAATGATATAAACGTATAATAATAACGTGCTTCTATCGAAATGGAATGCTGGTAATTTAATCGATAAATAACACTTCGGACGAACTCGATCGTTTATATTTTCGGAAAGGCCGGCCGGCCGGCGCGGAACGATTTGTTTTCGAATGAACTCGACGGGAAATATCATTTTATTCGGTTCGTATTTTCGTCAATACGTTTCTCAGAAGCGACGATATAATAAAATGGCACGTTAACGACGACGAGCAGTTAGTTTTCGCTCGTAGAGCACGCTATAATATATTGCCCACTTGGTAATTGATTAAGCATTAGTATGTAGAGAGCAAAAAAAAAAAAAAAAACAATTCAAATATGTATAACCAAGCCAAGACGACAGCCGTCCGTTATATATCACAGTATTGTATGTTTTACAATCACTTAATTCTTCCACACGCAGTTATCATGGACCAATAAAAACCCTTGTCACTTAACATTGTAATAATGGTATAATTTATGGCGTTGGTACTTACATTATCTTCCGATTTAATCGAGGAAATCGAAAATATGGCCCGTATCCGCTGAGGTCACCCCCGTTTGAAATAATCGTGTCTCCAGTGTTCGGAATCTAAGTAACATAATAATATTATTATATTATACATTATATTATTGTGTTGAAAATCTCCGACGCGTGCGTTATTCTGCATTTGTAAAAGGCGCGTTGACCCCGAAATATAATAATATACCGTCGACGCCGCCGCACGCGAACAACAATAAGCATATTTTTGTTGTTCGACAAACAAATGAAATCGGAATAGTTCTGACGTCTGGTGATGTGTTCTCGTGCGGTTGATACGTATGGTATTCAATTTTCTATAACGATAATATCAGGGACGACACTCAAGGGATGGTTGAGGTGTGGTTTAGGCGCCAGGCCGGGCGCATTCAGGAGCCCCGTTACCTTACAAAAATTACTCGAAGACCATCAACGAAAAATGTTACTTTTGAGCAACAAGACGCGCGCGCGTGTGTGTAATGTTTCGATTCCTATATTAACTGAGAGGTTTATTATTATGTATGATGGATTCTATTGGAAAAAAAATTACAAAATACATAATATAATGTACTTAAAAAAGTAAGTTTTCGTATGAATTATTCAATAAATTATTGTATTACAATAGTCGCTAAATTCGAGAGAGACATTAGAGTCTAATTAGATTAGACGGCACTTGTATTTTCAAATCGTGTAATCTCGACGTATTATTAAAAGTAATAAAAAAAAAAAAAAATGAAGTGTGTTTGATTTGTCGACCGAAATAACTCGTGAGTAATAGGTAATCGTAATTAATTCATTAAGTCGGCAAGACTATTATTTATATAAAAAGAAAAAAAATTTTCAAACCGATGCCGAGGTATTTAGAGTTTTATTACCGAGTTATGCGGCGTGCCAGTAGCCATTTTATGTATTCGGCGCGGTGCCTAATTTCTGCGAGAAGTACCCATTCATGAAAAAAAAAAAAAAACGTATCTCGTGTACCGCAAATTCTCGAGCCGGCACTAAATTAGTATTTAAAAAAAAAAACAAATAAATAAATGAGGAATTCGTCAGAGACCCGGATAAAGACGCGCGTTAACACGACGGACGGCGTCGTCGCCCTTGACGGATGACATTTTTCTAATCCGACATCACGCCGTGATCTACGAAATCGAATACCTGTCCGAGCGTTATCGCCGTCGCTTTTCGTGAGAATCGCGCGGTGTTTGAACAACGATATTAATAATATATGTATATTATTACAATAACAATACGTCAGGTATATAAAATATGCGATAAAAAAACTGTAAAAAGTAAGGAATTCTTTATAATATAATATAGACGATGGGATTATTCGTGCCGATTTCGGAGGGTCAGATTGAATAAAAAAAGCTCTATATCGTTCTCCCTCGCTCATTAAATTCCGAAAACGCGCGACGAGTAGGACAGTCATAACAATAATAATATCGTATTTTGGAAAAACTGCGTGCGCACAGATATTAAAATATATCCAATATACACACACACATATTATTACATTTTATATACGTATAGGAAGTAGCTGTTATATACGCGTCAGCGGTGGGGGGGGCGGGCGAGTTGTAAAACGCGCGCGCGGTAAAGCGATCCGAAAAGCGGCGGCGGCGGCGGCGTGAGCCCCGCGCGCGTTAATGGGATGCCGTTAACGCGCGCGGGGGCCCCCGGGCCGGATCGATGCGGCGGTGGAGACGGCGGCGGCGACTAGGTTAGGTTAAGTGTGTGCGTGCGTAGCACAGTTTCGGCGGGGCCGCGACGGCTGCCGGCGGCGGCGGCGACCCAGTCGCGTACCCGGTCGGACGACGGTCGAGCGCTCGTTGTCGGCGTGTTCGGTACGCGCGCGCGCGCCGGCGTTTTCGCGAGAGAGTCCCCCGTGCAGGATATTAAATTGCCATTCGATTGTTGTACTTACGGAACGGGTACGGGGTTGCCGGGGATCGGAGGCCGAACTTTTTTGATTTTTACGGTTTAGATCTCCCCGGTGAAACGAGCGATTTATTGGTTTTACCGTGACGTGTGTGTGTGTGTGTTTTAATAAATCCTTTTTCAATTTCATATAATATGTTCGCGGTTAAAAATTCATAGAACTTTCGATTGAAGCCTTGAAAATATGATATAAAATTACATTTCACGACTTCGATTCGACGCGGTTCAATAATTCATACCTGTATACGTGCGGCAGAGGCGTACTTAAATATGGGTGTAGGGCCTGTAGAGGTGTGCAGGACTTTTCCGTACTCGTTCTTATCTGTACGCAGTCTTGTAAAATACATATTATTCACATTCTCCGACGATATTACGAGAAAAGCACACGAAACACACGAACTATTTATATTTTTCTCCGAGCAGCGAAATTCTAAATGTTACGCGAGCGCGCATAAAACTGTACGCGATGAAGCCCCGCACTATAGTATACCTGCGCGTACCGTGTTCCCGTTCGTATTCTGCGAGTCCCCCGGCGTGGTTCTCCCGCGGCTTCGCGTTTGCACAATTCTCCTCGGATCATCATTAATAATACGCGGTATAAATTATAATATCGTGTACAATAACGCGCGCACGTGATGCGTGTATAGGTAATAACAATATATGGGTAGAGGAGTTATATTATTATAATACGCGCTCGCGCAAAGGCTCGTCGGTAATAAATAAATATCGCGCGTTCTCGCGGCTTAAAATATGCTGCCTCCGCGGTGGCGGGGGGACACGTTTTTCGCGCTGCCTATGCGGCGTGCGTGTGTGGTGATGTACGATGTATATATAGTATATATACGTATATATACTTATACATTATACGCGTACATGTTCAAAGATAAGGTAACTCGAAATATTTCAGCCGGATTACATTCTATTATCGAAATACATTTTTGTGGAGATCTCTCGGAGATACTGAGATTTACGTTTCGTTAGGTTTTCAACTCTTTCGGTACGACTTGTATTTTTCTCGTCTCGTACTTCCCAGTTCATAAAAATCACTCGGCGCGTGTTGGTGATTGAAAAATCGAAATATTCGAATGCGTTTTCAAATAACTATCGGCCGATTTATAGGACGTTGGACCTCACAATATCATATTATGAGCTGGCTATTGGTCGAAATTAGGTACTTGAAAATCTGCTAATCTGGTCCGGGCGCATGCCGAAAGGCAGGCGTTGCAATTTCGTAAAAAAAAAAAAACCTACTTCCATTGCTCGCGAGCAACAAAAAAGATCCTCCCCGTCCGGCCGAAATATTTCGTGTTGTATTTAATTTATTTATGATGAAATGACGCGAAATAACCGTGTCTCGTTCGTTCGCCATTACCCCGGTCGCGCTGAAACCTCGCCGGCACTCTGTATATGTGTGTCCGTCGCGCGTATATTCGCGTATATGTTATTACACGACGACACACGAATGCGCGTACAACATATAAATATTATATAAACGATATTTTGTACGGGGGGGTTGTGTGTGTGTGTGTGTGTTATTTTTGCACAACTACTACGTGTACGCCGTACGCGTTATCGGCGCGGGGAAATGATAAATGGTCGCCGGAGTCGTATGAAACGTGTACGGCGGGGCAAGAGCGCAGACGACGACAGGTGGGGGGCACAGGTGCGACGATGCCGCGCGCACGCTGTATATCATACGATATAAAGCCCGCGGATTCACACCGCGTTCATACGGCCCCGGCACGGACCGTCAAAAAACACGTGACGGGCACGACAAATGGTCCTCGCGAGTTCGCGCTCAAAGAACGTATCCCGTCGTCGAACGGCTCTTATCCGTAGCAATACAATAGCTCGGCGCGTCTTTTCCGAGCGGCGTGTAAATTGAAAAAAATAAAATAATACCAAAAATCCGTCTAGTCGCGCGACGGTGTGAATCGAATCGCGAGCTCGAAAACGTTACCCGCGCGGTGGCCACGACGACCCGATTTAATATCATACGCGTTCGGAATACACATTATTATTAGTCCAATCGCGGAGGAGAAAACCGGTAAAAAAAAAACGCGTACTCACACGATCGTCGTCTCTCGATGTGCCACTCGGGGCACCCGGATAAACGAAACCATTTGTCCCGCCGCCATCGCAGCGATTTCACCCGAATCGTTTGTCAACCCTTCTGCACCCCCTCTCACACACAGACATTCGACTCACTATCCTTCCCTATGCAGTCTCGAGGATTAATTCCATCAGCGATCCGCTATATACTAGCGCGCGTCGTACATTACACACACACACACTGCGGTGGCGTCGATTTTTTTTGATTTTTTCGAGAGTGACGACTCCTCGCGTCTTCGCCTCGGCACGGCGTTCGACACTAACTCGAGTCGGCGCATATTTATTTGAAAAACACCTACTTCTTATTTTCAAAATCGCGCCACGTAATTCGACCGTTCGACAATAATTGCATTACTTGAATATTTGACAGAATATCGTGTTCGTACTTGTAAAACACTCTGAAAAAATCTCGCGCGGTTCTCTTTATATTCGCGTGTTTACCCCTCTCCGCCATACGTACGTGTCTGCAGAGTCTAAAAACATTTCGGGTATAAATTAGATATACGAGTATATGGAAAATCTACACGTATAATAACATTTTCAAAAAAACGCACGCCAGTCGAGTCGAGAGGAAAAAGAAAAATTACTATATATTATTATCGAGTTCTTGGTGTTTTGACGACAACGGTTTCCAATAACAACACATCATTGTCCTTTTTATTTTTAACATCGATTTGCGAGATCGAAAGTGAAAATTGTATTTTTTTCCAAATGTATTATTATTATTATGAAATGCACTCGGGGGAATATATTACGAATATTAAGAAACAGTCACGATCGTCACTCGTAGACACGACGCGCGCAGTCGATATCTTTTAATACATTATCAGTTTTAAATGCGCGCTTCGGTAATATCAAAGGTGTACGAGTGTACTTACGATTATTATAAACATTTAAAGCGCGCGGTATCGTTATTATACGAGCGAATTTTTCTTCTTTAGATTTATTTTTTTCGAATTCCAAGGTTGTTCTTTGGTAAAATGCTAATGTCTATCCATAAAATAAAACGTACAGCCGGAAAACGATGGATTTCGTGCCGTACGAGACACCGTGTTTCAAGTTATGACGCGAAAAGACTGGCAATTTGCTTTATTATCTTTATTCGAGTTTTTCGAGAACAGTTTCATTTAGTTACCTAAACAATCCGACCATGTTTTTTGACGAGCATCGAGGCGTACGCGATTTAAATCGCATACGTTTTTAATATCGCGTGCCGGTCGAGTAAAAATATCGTGTATTTATCAGCAGTTTATTACGTCGCCGACAACACTTTTTTTCTCGTATATTCTCGTCCGAGTAGTTTTCGCACGAGGATCCGTCTCGTTGTATTCTTCCGCAGTTCGTCGAAAAGGAGGCCGAAAACTGCCCTTTAAATTACAGCGCTACGGGTTTAGGAGAGGTACTTTATAACTCACACGTTTTCGACTCTTTATTATAGCCGTTTCTGAGAAGTCAGCACGCAAAAAGTGTCTGCGTGTTACGCGCACGTTTGTTGTCCGGGTACGGTCGGGCCTCATCTCCGAGTAATTGACGGATTTCAAGTGCTTTATCTGCCGCGTGTGGGAAAAGAATAAACACGCGAAATCGGACATGAGTTTACACCACGGCACGTTTTATATATATATATATGTATATGGATAAGGCGCCAATAATGAGCTCTTACGTTTCGAAACGCCGCTGTTGCAGATGGACGAATTATTAAAGTTGACGTATTTTAACGCGCGTGTAAACATTATGCAGTTTGTAATATTATTGTTACACTATTTGCGGCCAAACTCGACTGCGTAAACGTTTTCTGGTTTGGTATATTAGAAAAAAAAAAATGAAAAATGTCGTATTCGGCAAAAGAATTTAGCAATTGATAAAAGTATTATTATTTTGGTACCGTGACAAAAATTACTATTGCGACCTAACTCGTATTTGACCTCTAACGCGTTTATTATTATTATTTTTTTTTTTTACGTAATTCGTACGGTACATAAAATGTAACGTATATAATATAATATACGTACGTAATGACTTAATTCGAACGTTCGGCACGCCGCCGACGGTTTAGCGACACACACTCGAACACGATATTATTCGGTAGACTTGATAGCCGACCGATCATCTTGGTCGCGACAATCGGTCGTTGAGATAATAAATTAATAACGATTCACATTGTAATAAGCGCTCGGTATTAACTGCGAGCGCGGTGATGATGTTTGACGTTTCGTCGAGCACATCGCGTTCTTAACTTGTAGGTGTTGCAGATAATATTGTCGTCGATTTCGAGTGTAAATCACTCGAGAGAGAGACACGCGTATGTGACATTGCAAAAGGTTTCGAATTAATAACGCCGTATAATATATTTTACATTATCTTTGTGTAGGATATTGTGTTATGTCGTGTACCGGTCGGTATCGGTTGTGCAAGAGTGCGCAAAGAAGTACACGATTAGTTGTGCGCGCCCCGTCGACGCTCATAACGAATAATAAGACCGGACCGAGTGGGTGGGGGGGGGGGGGTACTCGTGATTTTTCGAAAATAATTATACATCGTTTTAATAATTTGTATAGCTTAATGTCGTGTAGTAGTGCCGTTTCCAAATGTTTAGACGAAATAACGCGTGTGTACGCCGCATTGTTAGCGCTAATATGTAGGTACGAAACGCGTACAATAACGCGGTAGAGTGATGCTAATTGATTTTATTTTATTTCGCTCTGGGCGTAATGCATTTAAAACATACGGAACTGTGTATACGGGGAACCCGAGCCGGTAAATTGTTATTGCGCGCGCTCGCCGCGTCGTCGTCGGGCATATGCCTACTATACGAATACATTATATTATATTTTTAATCATTATGTCGGTACCGACGACGACGACGACGTAGCGTTTTCCCTCTACGGGCTAATGGACGGAAAGACGACGAGATCTAGGATCCCCCTCCCCCCAAAAAAAAAAGGAAAGAAAGAAAGAAAGAAGAAGAATCTGTCAACGGACCGTGTATTCTAGTTGTTCAGAAAACCAGTTTTTCTGATACAATACGTCACGTTCACGTCGAGTTCGACGCACCAGTTGGGGACGACGCACGTGGTTTTTCAATAATCTCGTTTTTCTCGATTTCACGACGAAATCGAGAGGTTAACCGACGTATTATTTTATTTTTTTAATTTCGATGCACATCGTTCATTACTATCCGATCAAGTACGTAATAATATGTTCAAATCATTTTGTCTTTTAGCGCGCATACTTTTTTATACGAGTTGGTTTCGCCAATAGTTTTATAAAACCCGTCGCTGGTGAAAACAATTTGTAAAAAGTAAATCGATCGCACGCATGATTTATATAAACGCGCGCGCGTGTGTGTACGAGTTGAAACTGTATTATGTTATTTCGCTATGGTCAAAATATGTGTCATTTCGGGTTCAGGTTATTCCGGGGGTTATCATGGAAAATATAGGAACGAGGACGCCAAACGTAAAATGACAATATAATATATTATCGGAATGAACGTCCCGCGTGACAACGCTCCCGATATTGTTATTATGACGACGACGACGACGTGATATCGCACATAATATACATTATAATACAAATACGTAGTAGGTGGTACAGTAATGAAACGACGTCTGATATATTATATTTGTGCGTCTCGAAAATTCCAACGATTATTATATTATTATTATTGTTGTTCAAACGGACCGAACGCATTATATTATTATAGATTGATAGGCAGGTAGGTAGGTACCACAAATAAAGCGGAGCGATATAATTGTTTTACGAGAAACGATTACGCTCTGTATTTATAATAATACCCAAAATTTATATAATAAAACGCATATTATTCCATGTATACCTACGCAGTGTGGTTTCTACGTTCGGCCGGGGAATTGTACGTTTTAAATTCAATTAACCCGTTTGTTCGACCGGCGGGGTCGTTTTGGCGGCGGTGACAGCCGGACAGCCATTTATATACGAGTACCTATATATTATTATTATAATATGATGTGAATAAATATACGAATAAAACTGTGAACGCGTTTTGCCCACTCGACCTGCGGTTAGGTTAGGAAATTCGTATGCCGTTTTCGTGTGCGGCCACTAAAAAGAACTCCGTCGAATCGTACTCGAAAATGGTGAAAAAACGTCCCGATATGAAAAATCACATTGATTTCAAAAAATTCCGCTTAATTATTTTTATATCATTTCTAATCGATAAAACGTTATATTATTAGTTATAATAACGCATTGTTAATTTTTGTCCTTTCCAATCGCTCATTGTCCCTACCCTTTTCTTCAGTATCGGACAATCGAAACGCGACGCCGTCGAACTGCGGCCCGTGTACGTATAACAATATAATATAATATATAATATATATATTTACGCGTTTAACGGTTTCGCGTTCGATCAAAATGTGCTTGCGGTTTAAAAAAATAAAAATAAAACCATAGCGGCGCGGTATTATTCGACTGGGAGGGATCGCGTGTTGGCGACAAATTTACGCGAACGTTTGCCGTTTTCTCGGTACCGTTTCTGCAGCTTTTTTTATTTCATCGCTGCGATATCGCGGACGCGATGACTGTGTTTATATAAATTTATCGCTTTACCATACGTACGTGTGTGTGTCAAACGTGACACTGCGTTTGCGGCGAGAACTCGGCGGATAAACGAATTTTCGCGGACGTCGCGTTTTCGATAAACTAAAATTACCCGCTTTATTAGTCATCGTGTATCCTACAATATTCGCTTTTATCGGCGCGCTGGAAGGGGTTTCGAATTTTCTGACGACGATAATAATAATATTATTGGCGCGCTCGCCGCGTCAATAATATAATATATATTATTATAATACACGCGGGCGAGTGTTGTTTTCGTAATACGATATTATTGTTGTCGTGCGTCGGCGGAGCGGTTAGGTGGTGGTGACGGCGACGTTTTGCGCGCGCGGACAGATAGGACGACCCCGAGAGACGTGGAATCCAAACGAAACCGAAAACGAATTAATAAAATAAACGCCGCCGATTGTGTTATAACATTATCACAACCTTACGGACGAGTCGTGTAATAGACGTGCGCACACGTCATTTATAACGCGACGTGGCTGGATGCATAGGAAACGTTTATGTATAATAATGGCCAGACATTAATCGTAATCAAACGCCACTGCTGTAATATAATAATAATAACGACGTATCGAGAGACGCTGTCGCCACGCTCGGGACCGCGTTTAGTCCTTCCAATTGCCCGTGACTCGGCCGCGACGGCATCGGGCGGACCGATGACACGGGCCAGGGACGACAAACCCATGGGCGATCATCGGACGCGTCGTCGTCGTCGCGCCTAGCGAAACTCCGTTTAAACGTGCGCACGTTTATGATAATAATAATATGATGCAGTGTTAAATGTATTTAAATGTAGCGTAGAAAACAATTTAGTGTGTCGCGTACTCCCTTCCCGCGTCAATCGTCCGATTACGAGTACACGTCACATGCGCGATCGTGTTCGAAACGATTATTCAAACACACACATACACACCACACACATTAACGACATTGGAAAATAAAAACTCTAAAGTCAATTTTTTGTTAATACTCACTCGACAGTCGTCCCGTAGCGTAAGCGGCGCACGACCCGCGTATTTTCCTCCGAGTTTGTTGCCCTCTTGGACACGTGTAACAAAAAAAAATTGAAAAAAAAAATGTAAGTTCGATGACAACAAAGTATATATAAATTATATAATAAATACATACATTCATATATACGTATATATATATATGTATAGAAATTGAGTTTAGAAGTTTTTTATATGTAAATATGCTACGTGCCTCCTTTGATGACCGACGACCTTTGATGCTTCGAGAAAAAATAATAAATTCAAAATAAAAAAGGTCTTAACGGTTTCGTTAGTTTTCTCCCTCGATAATAATGTGCACGGACCGTAAAATATTTGAAACGAAAAATCACACGTAGAAAGAATAATAATAATAATAATAATAAAAAAAAATGGTCTGTTTATATTTTAACGGACACACAACGGTGATTATTACTCTTACGACATGTTTTGCAGATAACGCGTTTTGTCGATAAATAGTATACACTGATATAGTACACATTGTTCGCGTACGTTTTCCATTTCTGTTATTTTTTTTTCTATTGATAATTTTTCGAGATAAAACGAGATAAAGTTGTTCATGTTATACCGCCTCTACGGCGGCGTTTGTTATTCGATTGGGATTTTTATTTCGTAACTTTCAGACGTGCAATTCGAAGGACGATTTACAAAAAAATTCTATTGTATAATCAATAATTATTAACGACATGGTTTGGTTGAATTTTTCGAAAAAAAAGTACCTTATTGTACACTCGTTCGCGGCCTGCGTGGACTGTTGGAATGGAATAATTTCCGAAATAACTCCGAGAAAAGAGAGAAAAGCTTTCTCGCTATTATTGTGTGCACGCCGTTCGTGTCTGCGTCGTCGTACTCTCGAGTGTTTGTCGATATTCGTCTCGCCGGATTCGGAACGTCGTCGTTTCAAAACCGTCGTCGTCTCGCGTGTTACTACTGTAAAATATTTAGTGCGCCGACGAAATCGCTAAACGATCGTGTCGGTCGTAATAAATAATAACCGCCGCGCACATCATACGTCGTCGTCGTCGTCGTCGTGGTAAAAGGACGACGGCGACGATTTTGACAGTCTATCGGAACGCGCGGGTATTAATTAATTAATAATGATAATAAATAATAATCGAAAACCCCGAAAGAAAATTGTTCGGTACATTTTTTTTTTAATTAAAATTCATCAATCACACGCACAATGAACTTGCCGATAACGCTGTCGTCACCGCTGCCGCGTCGCCTTAGAGCCGCCGCCGCCGCTGCTGTTGTACGCGCACGCGTGTGTGTTAGTTTTTTAGAGAGCCATTCAAGGGCACGGGATCAGTTTATCGAACCGTTTTTTCCCATCACTTTCTCTCTCTCTCTCTCTCTCTCTCTCTCTCTCTCTCTCGCTCGCACACACACACTCGAGTGGCTCGTATTAATATTTCACGGTCCTGGAAAATATGTGTTGGAGTCGTTTCGTATACATACACACAGCGCACACGTCGACCGACTACATAATATACTCGTGTAGAGGAGCAAAACATACCGTCACGGCGGCGGCGGCGGCGACGATGTGTATTGTGTATAGCATATTATAATATTATATATCTATAAAATATATTGTACGACCAACGTATAATAAGCACATTATTGTTGTTGTTGTTGTGGTGGATCCTCGTCGTTTTTCTTCGACGCGGAGCTCTTTAGAAAGAATTTTATTATTATATTTTTTTTTCTTCTTGTAGATCGGCGGCGGACACACCACCCGTTCGTTCGGGCGCGTGTCTCTACTAATATATTTCGCCGGAGAAGAATACGCGCACGTAATAATGATAATAATAAAAATAAAAATAATGATGACGGCGGCGGCGGCCGCCGCGTGAACCTTAATGATAATATTATAATAATAACAATAATAATAACAATAATGAAACGACTTACACATAGCGCCTCGATCGGTCGGCGGCGGCGAGTGTGTGTTGAATTTTTTCTATTTTTTTTTCTCTCTCTCTCGTGTACGCACGCATATTATTATTACGTTTTTGTTTTGTTTGCGTTATTATTATGTGCAGGCCACGCGTCTCTTCGCGGCCGTTGTTTTCTTCGCACCCGTGTTTTGGATATGTGATAGGGACACGCGTGCGTATTGTACACCGACCGCCTTCTTCTTCTTCTTCTGTTAACCCGGCTCGGCGTTGTCTATTACAATAATACGACGTTATTATAATATACGTGCGCTCGCTCGCTCGACGACGGCAATAATAACGAGACGCGTGTAACCTCCCGTCAAACGAGCCGAATCACACCTCAGACACACGCGCGCGCACGCACAATGCACATTATTATTATTATTATTATTATCATTATCGTAGTAGTAGTCGTTGATTAATCGACCGGAGCCGTGAAATAGCGGCACGCCGCCGATTTATTTCGTAACGATTATTCGTCGACGACGCGCAGGCAGTCGTCCTCGTCGTCCCCGCGCGCTAAATGTCACACTCGTCCCTGCGAACATAATATCATTAGGTTAGGTGTTTCGTTATATAATCCCGTGCTTGGAATAAAATCGCGGAAGAGACGCGCGCGCGTCGACACGTTTTTTTTTTTTAAAAATTAACGTCCCTCAAGACTTCAAATTTTTATCGACTCTCGTGGCACCTCGCGCACCTCTTCCTCCTCCGAGAAAAGGTCAAATGTTTGACGGAGTACAATAGTACAACGTGAACATTGTTCTTTATACGATTTACAAGTCGCGTTATGTTATTTGTATTAAAATAGGTCCAAAGTTCACGCGTAATATTATATTATTATAAACGACTGTCATATATATATATACATACATCATCTATCGTTTTTTCAGACGGTTTACTCGGTCCGCCCGAGTTATAATATACTATACTAATAATACTACCGATAACGAAGTTTAAATCACCTTTATTTTTTTTTTCTATAGACAAAATTTAATATTATTTTCCAACACTATAATTATTATATAAACGTCAAAAAGTCCGGTATAGGTCGTGTAACGTAGTAGCGGGCGTCCTATTTAGAAAAATAAGATGCATTGAATTATTCAAAAAAAAGAAGGGGAACTCCGTCCCTCGAGTCGAGCACTGTTTAATAAGTTATAATTATACTGGGAGGAAGGGTGAGGGACAGAGAGACAGGGCGACCGAGGACCCTTATGAAAATTTAAGAGGACGTTGCCCCTTTGATTTTTTATAAATAAAAAAATAAAAATATTAACACTATCGAAAAGGCAATTATTTGTATTTTGTCGGGAGTGTGTCATTCAATTTTATTCCGAAATATAACTAAATATATTTAGTACGATAATATAACAAACGTTATATATTATAAACGTTCTCCGACGAAAAAATTAAATTTTAGTTTAAATCATTGGATCCGTCTAATTCTTAGTTATAAAGTATACGTCGAAAAAATCAATTATTCAAAAAATTCGATAAATAATTAAGGTTTTACGATATTTAGAAATATTATAAAAAAAAAAAACCGAAATTATTAAGTTTAAAAAATAATCGTCCATGTGAGTGAATAACGTCAGATATATTTTATTGTATATAATATGGGATAGTGGGAAAATTTTATAATAATAAGAAAATAGCGTACCCGTTTTGAGAGATTATTCGTTTTTCCGTCGTCCTGGACTTGGTTAAAACTCCCTTCAAAACGGCATTTTGCGAAAATACAACTGTGGCGTCTATCACGGCTGGGATTTCATCGTAACAATTTTCATCTGTTCGATGGCGTTCGCGAGAGGACGAAATCGATCGGTTTGATGAAAAAAAAAAAATAAATAGTTTTTACACGCGAGCGACCGCGAAAAAATTAACATAATATTTCGGACGACCGTCGTCGACGACGGTCTGAACGATACTGAAACGGCAAAGATTGCCCACAGAGAGCCCACGATATTCGCCCTAATCGATTTCTTCTCATTATCCCTATTTCCGGGTTTACCATTGTATTGGTACTCGTACTGTTGTATCAGCTGGTGTTACATAACAATCGGATTTTTTTTTTTGTTTGTCAATATGAACTTTGGACACGACCCCGTGGTTTTGCCAGGCGACGAAAATAGAAACCGGATTGCTTTGGTTTGTTTATTTATATTTTGAACACTTAATTCTTGGCGATTATTATTTTCCAAAATATTCCAAGACGATTTAATCAACTTGACGGTAGAATAAAAAAAAAAAAACAATTAAATCTATTTATATAAAAGAGAGTGGTATTTTTATATTTTTTTGTACACACGAAATTTCGAAAACCGCTCGACCTATGAAGCTGAAATTTGGCAGGTGGGTAGTTTATAGGTAGGAGCTGAGTACTGTCTACGGGTTTTACGAAATTCAACCCCTAAGAGGTTTAAAAGGGGTAAAATGTGTTGAAAATGGAAAACGTTATTTCTCATCTCTGTAATGATGAAATGTCCATAATGTCGTATTCCAAAATTCAACCCCTAAGGGGGGGGGGTATTAAAAATGTAGAACGTTATTTTTCGGTCGGATTTTTTTTTTGAAATTTAGTATATACTCTCGAAGCAGCTGAAGCTGCAGTAGCGCCGCGGGGCCGTAATAGGGGAGTACACGCGCCGCGGTGAAAAAAAAAAAAAAATCGCTCCCGGTCTGTTGTTGCGAGCGCGCGGCGTGGCAGAAGCGCACTAATAAACGCCACGATGTAGCGTCGTTTTTTTTATTTTTATTTTTTTTATTTTTTTTTTTATTCTCTCCTAAAGTTATGCTCAGACACGCGGACGACCGTGTGGCACATGTGTGTGTGTGTGTGTGTGTATACCTATGCGCGACACACGCGCGCCGGGCAGACGATCGCGAGTGAAATAAAAATAAAAACAATGGTCGGATGTCATCTACACGTAAAACGAAAAAATAATAATAATTTCCAGGAGCCCGGTAGAGACGTTTTTTTTTTATTATTATTTTTTTTTTTCCTTACTTATATATATATATATATATGTATATACTATTATACACTTATATAAATACACGGACGTACGTCGCGCGATTTAAAATTCTTCCGGCCGGTGCGACGGTGTGGCGCGCGCGCGCGCGCTCGACGGCAATTGGAATAATATTATTACGACGAAGGTGCCGCGTCGATGGAATTTCAATATCGCGTTTGCGTATATATTATTTATATACATATATATATACGTATATATACACGAGCGCGCGGTGGCGGCGACGACCACCCGTCGTCGCGGCGGAGTGTGCGTAAAATAATTATTATTTTTTATTTTTTTATTCTCCCCGAGGGAGGACAATAGGTGAGACGAGTATTATATACCGCCCGAGCCGTAGCGGCGTTATAGTGGCGCTTTCGCCGAGTTCGAATTATTACGAGTGAAATAATAAAAAAATATAATAATAACGACGACGCGTCGTTTTTAGGTCGTATCGGGGAGCAGCACACCACCCGAGTCGCGTCTTCGAAAAAAAGAATGAAAGTTATACACGAACAATATTATATTGCGCTCCGTCATCGCGCGTAGAGGATAATATGATTTTCTTTTCAGGGGTTCGCAAAAATTGTTGATATTTTCCTTTTCGCCATCACGCTGATAGTGATGATCGACTACTATTGCAATCCGCCTTTTTCTCGGGGATGACGGTACTCGCGCTGTACGTAAACTACGACTACGTACCTATTAGACGACGACGTCGAAAACGTATGTGAATATAATATAAAAAGACGATTATTTATTTTTTTTTTTTGCATCGCCCACGTCTTTTGGAGCCTGTAACAGTACGATCGCGATTTCGAGGACTGGCGAGACCCATATCTTCTGCGGCTGGTTTTATCCGACGTTTTTATTCTTCTCTACTTAAAACAGTACGGATCCCGTGCGCGCATATATTGTTCGCGTTCGTATTTCAACGCCTACGCGCGAGTCTCTCGGCTCGTTCGCATGCCGCGACACAATACCACGATGTCGATGATATGTGATTCTACGTATCGTTGCGCCCTTGACCGGCGGCGAATCATCGTTGTTTCATTCCTCCGAGTGGGTTTTAATTCGCTCGTTTAACCCCGAGGAGGCATAATTGTTATTTTACACCGCCGTCGTCGAGCAATAAACGATTATTATTATTATAATTATTATTATTATCGCTACTGCGCTCTCTCGTCGTTTATGCGGCGAAGCTTTTAATAGCCAAAAACTGTGAGATTCAGTTAATCTCGTAAAGACATAATTATTTTTCAGCTTGCGCCGCCGAGACGCGTTTTATTATTCGTGGAGATTTTATAATTTTATACGTACATTTTGTCATCAGGTGTTTTTAGTAGTATAACTCGCAACGACATTAATGAAAGTATTATATAATACATAATATTATACTGTATGTGTTTATAATATAACTCTGTATTATAGGAAGAGAATGCCACTAAAAAAAAAAAAAGAAGCTTTTTATTATTATATCGTGTTTGCCAGTCGTAGAGTAATAATAACAGTTGACTTTTTGGATTTAAAATAATAATAATAAAAAAAAAACGCGACCGAAGAACAATTTATTATTTTTACGTTACTCGCGTATTCTCGTAGCTATCAATAATAAATGATCGTTGAATTTAAAATATGGATACATATAAAGTACAATTTTAATATGTAATTAGAAACGAGATAAATTTTTAAACACTGAGTTTAACATTTATGATCGCGATAATAACAATTACCGTTTTACTTCAGTTATTAAAAGGGAATTTAATAGATATAGTTTAAATTCGTCTCTTGTTACTCGCCGACGACGCAACGTCGCGACGTCGGCATAGTACTCGTTTATTACAACGTGGATGTAAAATATAATAATTATTGTATGTATATTTGTACTTTTAATTCAGTCGAGTTTCTCCGAAAAGTCATCGTTACAAATAAATTATGTTAAAATAATAATATGTTTTTAATAAAGGAAATTACGTAATCTCCATATGGTAATTTGTTTTCGTGCGTCGTTACAACAGCGTTATTTCGGACGTATTTTATTAAAATATATTTGTTATGTGACGCGCGTTGGGCACGTTGTTAATTGAAAAATAGATTTTTCGGGTTCAAAACAAAAGCGACCGCAATAATGATCGTGTTCCTTCCGACGAAATAGATAATAATAATAATAATAATACCGCGTCATCGAAGAGAAGCAGCTGTAAATAATTGATTTTATTTATTTTTTATTTTTTTTTTACGTCAACTCGTATAAAACGTGTATTTTGAAAGATTTGTTTACTATACCAGTGTCAGCTTTTCGCTAACACCGTACTTACGCTTTAAGACGGGACCGTCCGCTATATGATTTGCCAAAATCGCGTCGAACGCGGTAAGTCGCGCTCGGGGTGGGTAGGAGAAATACGTATATACATCGGGCTGGATCGAAAATTGCACTTCTATAACGCGTACGTGTTGTCTATATGTATAATATGTACACACTCAGACCAAATATAATCGCAACATCTCTTTGGGGGAAAAAAAAAAGAAAAAGAAATCTCGCTTACCCTAATATATGTCCAAATCCAACGGGATAAACTTTTCGAATAAATGTAACATGGATCGAGGTCATCGGAATCATCAATGAAACGCACATAAATCTACATACGCGTTATATATATATATACGTATATATACTCGTACATTCACATAAATAATGCGACCGAAAAGCGAAAATGCACCGCGTGTGCTGGCGTTTAAGTAAGACGTAATAATATTGTTGTGTTTTATTTGGAACAACGATTACGTGTATAGTTTAAAAATACATTCGAACGAACGGTCCATTGATCTGGATTTTTTTCAAAACAAATATTAGGTAATATAAATATAAATTTAATAACGAAAACGCGCGGTTTTTAAACGTCCGTACTGCGTCTTACGTTTTTTAGCGACCGATGTCGTTTATTTTTTCGCCGCGGGCCACTGTATACGTTATGGGTTATTTCTACGACGCGCGACGGCGGGGAAAAATAGTTGGCCGTCTAGCCGTTTTTATCGTCCGGTCCAATGTGTGTGTGTGGCTCAGAACGCGTCTGGTCCTCCAGGTTTTGCCGCGGGTTGACGACCGGGCCGAGTAACAAAAAACCTCGAGTTACGAACGCCGTCGCGACAGGGGTTATGTGGAGTAGCGTAGAGCGGTGACGGCCAAAGTCCTTTGTGGCACTCGGAAGTCATAATATATTAGAAAAGAAAAAAAAAAAAGAAAAACGAAAATGCACAAAAACGTCGCTCGTACGTAATCCGCGTCTCATCGGCTATCGATTGTAAAATTGTCGAGTTTTCCGAGACCGCGAATTCTCGTAATAAAAGCGGTAAAACGAAACGCAGGCGACCGGGGCTGCGCGGGGTATTCGGGTGAAAACTAACCGCAAAAAGTAAATCCGCCGTTCGTTCCCTAGCTCGCTCTACGGCGAGACGGACTGCACTGCGACCGCAAAGACTACCCGTCCGAACGTATTGTGTTTTATGACGCGTTTGTGTTCACGTCTATACACATACGTATATACGATATGTTTTGAATATACGATTTTTTAATAAATTACATTGTTATATAATACTGATAAACGGCGGGAGACCGGATAGTTAAAAGTTCAAAACGACTTGAAAATAGTTTACGGTATCGAATATCGATGTCTCGTGACAAAAACAGTGGTTATGAGGACGTAGAATTTTTTGTCATTGAAAATCGAATAGTTTTAAAGTTTCAAATAGCTGTTACTCGGTTAACGTTTGTGATAGGAATCGTGATTTACGGGTCAAAATTACTCGGAAAAATTGGCTTACCCAATGTCTGTGATAAATAGGGGTTGTTATTTGAGAAAACCTAACCGAAAATGATTTAATAATTTAAATTTATTCTAAAATTTGCGCCCTTCTATTTCCCGAAGACCCGTTTTCAATACTGCGAGGTCATAATGTGGACATTTTTAACGGCGAGTACCACTTATCAGCGTGAACGCCTCGTATACAGGGGCTCTTTTCGGGAGTTTTTTCGGTGAACCTTGAACATCGTTTTGAAATATAAGCTTTCGGTTCTATACGATTTGTTTTTCGATCGTGGATTGCTGTTTGTGACCCCCCGACGTCACTCTCTCCCTGCACGTTTCTCAGGACGAGAATCGAATTTGTCGCGATTTCTCCTCCCCTCTTCGACCCGTTAAAATAACGAAAGAAACTATTCGCAGTCGGCGCGGCGGTAAATTCGAGAAATCTTCCCGATCCCGCCTCGTCCGACCGTTTACATTATTAATTTATCGTTTTCGTCTCTGCCGCCGTTATTATTTACTATCTCTCTGCGGTGTACACAATACTATATACAGTGCGCGTGTGTGTAAGAAGCGTGGGCGTGTAGACTCGGCGGCGGAGACCCCCAGCGAACACGGCGGCGGCGGCGGCACACCGGGCTCTCGACGCACACGTCAAACGCATCCAGCCGGCAACCAGATGTTGCCGAGCGCCAAAAATTGCCACCGCCGGTCTATTTCCGTGCACCGGAAGTAAAGGGTCGGCCCCGCGTGTGTTGCGAGCGACGGGGGTTGGCCGCCGCCGGCGATGGGGACTCGCTCGAAAGTGCATTTCGCGCCGACGCCGCCGCCGCCGCGCGCCCGAACGTCTAAAAATACGTAATTATTATTAATGTAGACAATTTTTTTTTTTTTTTATCGAATGGCGTCTGGTCCGCGCGTGCGCCGCTGCCTGCCGTGTGTTTACGCGCGCGCCAAAGGTTTATTATTATGTTTGTAACTGTACGCGATCTTCCAGTCGATACGAAACGCAATCGACGTTTATCCAGATCGTTCGTCGTCCAGGTTCGACGATTTCGTCGTATCGGTTTTTCGACTATATTTCTGATCTGTAAATATTTTTAATATTTTTTTTTTCGTTACCGTGTTAAAAGCACGAGCGTCGGCGATATGAAATAAGTTATTAATATTTTGAGGCTGTAGTGGGTGTAGGTAGGACGAAGGAACTCCGCGACGCGCTGGTTGTTGTTGTTATCGTCATACTGTATAGTCGTTATGAGTTTGTGACGAATGTTCAACGACCGGCGGCTTTGACCGAGACGTCTAATATTAATGTATACTTGAAAAATGCGCGCGCGCGTCGTCGTCCGCCCGCTATTATTATATTATTGTTATTTATTATGATTGCCATACGCCTTTCGGACGACGACGTTGAAACGATTTTTCGCGAAAACGTTCCGCCGCGCCGCGGTAATTATTTTAAACTCCCCCCCCCTCACCGTCGATCTGGCAGAAGGAGAGGGGTACGCTATCGGTGCTCGAGCGGGTTTCCTTTTCATTGCCCCCCCTCACCGATTAATTAATCTCCGTTTATCAAGCTTCTAAAACGGGCGGCGGCGCTGTCCGTAATATTCATCCTTTTTCCGCGAAGAATTTCTCCAACGCGCTTCTCGATATAATATGTTTTACTGGAGCGTGGTAAACGTTCCGTTACTTAACTCGTGTTCAATCGATGAAATCAATAGCCGCGATATCACTATGGCGAACATAATAATATAATGGTCTTAACGTTTTTCTCGTTCTTTAAAAACGGCGCGCGTCGTATATGAAATACAAATTTTATATAATCTTTTTCAAGCCATCGCGATAAGTTTGACAATGAGAATAATGCAAAAGTTGTTAATTATCTACGTACAATGCATATGTATGTCTTTATATATATATATATATATATATATATATGTGTGTGTGTGTGTGTGTGTAAAAATTTAATTCTCAAAACGATTGTTATAAACTATTTTCATCTCTATTTACGTTCGATCGTTAGATTATACGGTATTAAATCGAATATTTGTATCCAACGCAAAAGTTTAGAAATAATAATTTCGTTGTGTCTATATACTCAACACAGATTTATAAAAAGGGGTATAGAGACCGAGAGAGGTAGTATATAGAAACATACAAATAATATCTATTTAATAATATTTTTATCGGTTTTTCATTAACGATACACGTTTAGTGCTCGGAATACAGATTATGTTATATGTGTGGTAGTCGGTAAACGGTTTTCTAAACTTTTAGCTCATTTTATACGGTTTAATAATAATATTATAGTAACGATATATTAAATATATATATATACACCTATATGTATACCGTGTACTGCGCAGAATAGTGAAAAACAAAAACTATTAAACCCATCGCTATCGACTGTAAATGTAATGTGATTATATATTATATACGCTGTTTTTGTTGGTGTATATTCTTAGGGTCTTTGTGTGTATAGTTTAAGTAAGACTAGTGTAGTCTTAGAGAGCGTATAGTACAATTATTACGGGAGAGATAGTGTAGAGTTATACAAAGTTGCAAGATCCTCGGAAACAAGGCCGGTGGTGTAGTGATGAGATAGTGGGACGGTGGCGGCAAGAACCCGAGAACAACACACACACACACACACGCAAAGTATATATTATAACTTGTTTCTACCAAAGCGATGAATCGTGAAAAGTTACTAAAGTCAACAACATAATAATAATAATAATCCTACCTACTATGCACTATAACAATAACAATGATAGTTATAATAATAATAATGATTATAATAACAATAACTATACTGTGATAATTACAAATAAGAATTGCCTACGACGACGACGACGACGACGACGACCGTCGCCGACCTTAATAATAATAAACTGTCGCTTACGTTTACACTATTATACACCGTAAAGGCTATACGGACGGGTACACATTATTATATCGTACTTATATTATTATTATGTGCTCAAGTATAATATAATAATAATAATATGTGTGTCGTCATTTTTCGATGAAAACCAATTTCAGAGCGCGTATATACGTAGTATAAAACGCACGCGCGCTCGAGTATTATATGTTGTGCTGGCAGTCGGGAAAAGAAATAACGTACCGCTGCTATCGCGTACTCATACATAATATATTATTATATATATATATATGTGTATAGAAGACGTCGTTCGAGATTTTCACTACATAACGGTCTGCTGACTCTTGCGGGCCGAGAAATTCGCGAACGACCGTCGGGTACGCGATAGGGAAGGACGACGGACAATTAATTCGTGCTCGTTTATAGAAAAACAGCTTACGGGGCAATCCGATTACGCGGTAGTCGTCGTCGTCGTCGTCGCAACAGAGTCGGAGACTGCTGCTGCACTCGTATATTATTAAACACGTCACACTCGTATACTATACGTGCGGGACCGTTCGGCGGTGCGTCGCGAACGCGGTTAAGGATTCGATTATCATTTGTCTGTCGATCGGCGATCCGTGTAAATAATTCGAGACGTCGTCGAATATTATGCTCAAACTACTGTTATTTATTTGTATTTTATCGGCGGAACGACGAATCGCGAATATAGTACGGGGATAAAATAGTCGTGACGTCGTCGTCGTGTCACCGTGAGTTTTCGAAGCGGCGGCGCGAACGAGTCGACTAGCGCCGAAATCACTATGTTTAACTTGCTGTGGGGACTCGCTCGGACGTGACGTATTTAATAGTAATCGAAACGACGCGAAAACGCGCGCACGCGATTACCCCGCGGAGTCGGAGAGACGTAGTAGCGTTTTTCAACTGTTTTTTTTTTTTTTTGTTTACGAATAGGATATTAAATGTTTAACGACGAAAACCGCGCCGCCGTTAATCCTGTAGATGAGTCATATACGTATAATCACGAAACCGCGTGTTATTTCGGAAATCGTCGGGCCCCATTTTTATCGATTTAATTCCCCGTTCGCGTCTATGACGATGTCGCGTGCGTATATTGTCGCAGCGTATTTATTATCCACGTGCACTCTCCGATGTCCGTCCGGTCTCGACGACGACGGGGTGGCGCGGTCTACTCGCCCGCGTTTAGGAAAAAGCGACGCGCGTACGTTGTGCTATGGTGGTGACGTTCAGGTTTCGAGAAAAACCGAGTTATCGCGCCGACGACGACGTAGAGAATAAAAAACATACCGTTTCCGATCGTCATATTATAACGAATGGCCTCGCGAGCGTTGGTATAAATTTCGCGCGAAAATATAGTATTATTATAATTACGTGTTCGAATGTGACGGCGCGGCGGCGGCGGCGGCGTATTATTACGCTCGTGTATATGATAATTGAATTGTCGCCGTCGTTGCAAGTTTATAAAAGTTGTGCGAGTGTGTGTGGAGACAGGGCTAGTACACGGAGTCTCAGTCTCTCGTCGTCGTCGTGCACTCGCGTTGTATTACCAGGAAATTAGATCGGATGCGTGTTCATTGGTGTGCCGAGGGTGAGCCTTATTGAGTTACCGCGTCATGGTCGGGTGGGCACACGTATATACGTATACACACACACGAGGCGCGCACGCGAGTGCGTGCGTGCGTGTGACGGTCGCAGGAGAACGACAATGGGGTCGCAGAGAGGACTATAGGCGGGAGAGCGTGTGTGTAGTGTTGGGCTACGAGCAGGTACACGTAACACAATAATAATTGCTTTAAAACCTTTGAAAAGTATATTATATTCCGCGCGCGCGCGCCTGCAGAAGAGGTGTAATGCGTAGAGATGGCCCGCACGGCGGAGGATACGCGTGTACCTAATATGCATATTGTTACCGTTATTGTATTATAATCGTATGTACGTATTAGTTTTTGTGAAATATGCATCGATTGCGATGTGGGCCCGAAACGCGCGGGAAACGAAAAACGATACCGTCGTGTCAAGACTATAGGAAATATCTGATGTGTATACATACGTACTGCCATTCGGAATTTCGAACGTAAAAACCTCGCCTCTCGTACGAAAATCGGATTAGCGTTTTATTGTAATTTTTTTTTCCGGTCTCGACGTCGAAACTATACTCTCCGCGCGTGACGCATTCGTTCGGACGACGAGAGCTCGCGATCCGTATGATTTACGATCCGAGACCGGATATCGCGTTTAACGCGAGAGACGGTCTCGGGAAGAAGACAAATAAAAAAAACCCGTAATTATTAAACGCGTGCATTACGCGCGCGCGCCTCAAAGCCATTTGGGTTTGGCGCGTAACAAAAATGTGCCGCGCGTTTATTATATTAATACAATGTATATGAGCCAACTACTAAATTCAAACGGCGAGCGCTTCGCCTCGGTGTTTATGCGCGGCGTGCTTTCAGAGCGATGTGTATAATATTATGTGCGCCGCGCGCGAGTGTGTAAGAGCGATTATAATGTATATGAATCGGCAGCGTGCGAGGCCCGTTGTTTTAAGTGTTTCTACGCGCGCTTTTGTAGTACAACGCGCCGAAACACAATGCGATAGCGTCATTTCGTAGACGGAGAATAAAAAAAAAATTGTAAAAAAAAACGAAAATAGAAATAGAAATAAAACGTGCGAACGCGGATGTGTGTGTGTGTGTGTGTAATACGCGCGCGCGTTCGCGGCAGCAAAACACAAACGGTCTCGCGCTCACGTCGAATCGCGCAGTCATCATAATATGGGCGGGAAAAAAAAATAAAAATAAAAAAACGATTTTGTTTGAAAAAACGAATGGTTTTCCTTTTTTCTTCTGCCGTTCTGCAGCGCGCAGAAAACCGCATGTTTTTGTTACGGCCGACACAATCGCAATGCATCTACATAATGACCGCAAGTATTTCATAATTTATGCGAAAGTCTGCCGCCGTTTTGATTGCACCGCCGCCGCCGCCGCCGCCGCCGGTTGAGCAATAGCGGAAAAACAAATAACCGACCTCGCGGAATATACCGCTGAAAAAACTCCAGCCGTGTAATAATTTATATTTCACATATCCGTACGCGGGGAAAAAAATTCGAGAAGCACTCGTCGCGAATCGTTTTTGTAATTAAAATCGTCTCCTGGACGATTAAATCCGACGAACCCTCGTTCACCGTTTCGGGGAATCGTCGCATGTCGAACGCACGCACGGAAAACATTGCGAGCGAAATTTTCGGACGATGGTATTACGTTTATAACAGACACGTACGCCATATATGTACGTTTTTAAATCGTTCGATTTTATCTCTCGAGTCAATTATTCGAAAACAATAATATTAACGTCATAATATTGGTTTTTTTTTTGTTTTCGTTTGGATAAATACGATGACACGTTAAGTTATCTTAATCTGTGCGGGGCTTCACTTCTCACCCTCGTAAATAGTGTAATCCAAAAGTTTTATAAAACATATAGTTTATTATTATGATACGTACGATGTAAGTACACACAATAATTATTAATATCATTCCATCTCACGTTGCATTCGCCTCGACAGCAATTGCATTAAGTGAAAGTTATTTTAAACATGTTTAGAATATATTATATATAATAAATATTTAGTGGTAAGCATTATATATATAGATAGTACAGTTCTGTTGTCGGTGTGTATAAAACTTTTTTTCACTGGTCGTAAGAATGTTTCGCTCACAAATGAGCTTGTAA
This sequence comes from Drepanosiphum platanoidis, assembly GCA_948098885.1. Classification (NCBI taxonomy): domain Eukaryota; kingdom Metazoa; phylum Arthropoda; class Insecta; order Hemiptera; family Aphididae; genus Drepanosiphum; species Drepanosiphum platanoidis. The sequence continues at coordinate 13,945,573 of OX402534.1, read as the reverse complement.
GTATGCCGAGCTTTAATATTTCAACAGTATTATTATTACAATAATATAATAATAGGACCTATATTTTAATTTATAAACCAAAAGAAAGATTAAAACTTACATAAATCAAATAACTGAAATGTTTAAACATTTATTTTTTTAAACTTTCAACAGAATTTAGGTATGGTATTTTTATATTTTTAATTATCATTGAGAAATTTAATTTCGTAATAATCATGTAATTTATAAAAAAAAAATTGAAAAAACATCATGCTTTAAAGTTCCGAAAACGAACCGTCAAATACTTATTATATCTTTATGCGAGTATATATGAGCGTACTTTGTTATCGGTGAATAAGACTGGCGTTCAATATAATTTTGCGAACGTAAAGAATAATAGAAATCTCATATTATTCTAAGAACAGATACGAGTGAAATATATTTTATCAATTGCACGTTTTTCTGTTTAAATTCACTTATATTTTGTCGTGTGCAGAAATATAACACATACTGATATACTGTAATATGACTAAGTCATTTAATTTTAGTTTTAATGTCGAATACGTTTTTACTTTCTTTATTTTTTTTTTATAAAACATACCATCTGTTTAATTGAGTACTACAATAAGCATGCACGCGTATTACTTGAGCACATATGAAAAAAGCAGCCGTATTTTAAATGATTAGATAAAAGATTTTTTCTTCCTTATCGTATAATATTCTCGTTTAAATAAAAAATGTCATTAAGTTATTGGTTTGAATTCACGTAGGAGTACATTCGATTTTCTATAATCCGCGACGGAAGTCAATAGCCGACTCTCTTTATTGTTGACCGTTTTACATATTATAGAAAACCGAATAAAAGTCTGGTTCTTCACGCTACCTGTTTAATACAGTACTCGGTAAAATATTATACGAGTAATATAAACGTATATCTAAACGAGCATATCAAATAAACGCTATCGGGCTCTGGTGCTCACATAATAATATTGTAAAGTGAAATTGCGCGATAGTCCTTCATCGGCCGCACAGATGTGACTGGCACACAGGTCGACGGCGGCGCTGCGCTGTCTTCGACGTTTCTTTTTTTATTATTCATTATTTTCACACGTCGTGGTGCGTTTTTTCGTTTATTCAAACGCAATTGTATGTTTGTCGATTAGTAGGTGAAAAAAAAAGTTTTAACGGTACAAAGTTTATTATAATTATTGTTATATATACGTATATCTGCGGTGCTTCAAGGCTCGATTTAAATCACATCCTATTACTCGAACAATGCCGCGGCAAACAATCCTTCCGCAGTTCCGTACGACTATTAGTTACGTTAATATACACGTGTGTTGTGTGTACGTATAGAATAAATTAATCGTGTGCGATATATTCTCAGGGTTTCGCGATTTTACTCGTTTGTACGTTTCATTCGTGTTCCGCACTGGACCCCCCCGCCCCGTCCAGCCGTAAGAGGGGTGGAATTTTCCGAGCGCCCCGAGGCACTAAAATTCTAATTCGGCTCCGGCGGCAAAAGCGCAGTCCCGTGTATTGTAAATCGTACAGTGTTTCGAGTGCGTATATAAACACGTAACATCGTATTATATTATTATTATTACGTACGATGTGCGCCGCCGCCGCCGCCGCGCCGTTGTCTCGTTGTTTTCGCCGATTCGGTCGTGTGAACATTATAAATCATAGTCGCGACAACGGGCGGCCGTTAAAAACTCAGCAACGACTCTCGAGAGGGCTATTGCAGCAGCGCGCGGACAGCAGCACGAGGCTGCCTGCTGTATAGTGTGTGTTGTACGCGCGTTTCGCTCTTTTTTCTCGCTCTAGTATAACAATATAATAATAACAATACAATACTTTCCCGAAAATATCGCTCGCGATAATGGCGACGACGAAATAAATTACACGACGAGTCGTCGTCGTCGCGCGAGCGCACTCGCGTAAAACGTATCATTACAATATGTAGACGACCGCGGCGGCGGCGTGCGCACACGATGATGTGATATGCACACGCGTGACGCCCGCGCATAATCCTATATAGGGCCGTGAGTTCGTAGGAAAACGGATTGTTTTCAGCTCGTTGTGAAACGCCGTGCGGCCGACTCGGCGCACAGTTATAATTGAACTAATAAGAGTTTGATTTTGCATTTTTTCGATATTAATTTTATTTTTATTGTTTTTTTTTTCCACTCTCCGTTTTTTCCCATTTCCGTCGCGCGTTTCACGTAATACTGTACTGTACTATACGTCTATTACAGTTTTTACTTCGATTTTATCGACCGTTTTTTTTTTTTTTCTCTCTCTCTCCGTCTTTTATCTTTTTCATCACAAATAAAACGACAATTTATTTTTGTATTCTCTGTAAAGTAATTATTGAAAATATTGATTTTTCTTTCAATGAAATTCAATTCTTTTTTCTTTTCCATTTTTCTGTGCATTTTTCTGGATTTATAGAGCATTTTAAAGGTTTTCTTTTTTTTTTGTTCGTCCAATCCCAATAATAATATTATTATTAATTAATTATAATAATACTATTATGCTAGATGCGATATTACTGTATTATAGTGTTGAATAGTATTCGAATATATTATATGAAATAATTTTTTGTATTGCGTAACACTTATCGCGCGAACCGTTTCTGTACTATTATATTAGTGTATTTACGTGGTTGTTTCACGCGTTCATTATCATTCGTCTTTTTACTGCGGGTATTCGTTTCGACGGTATCTAATATCTCCATATCTCATATACGTCGCTATACTGGAGAGTATTTTAACTCGTATACGACGGAAAGCTGAAGGGTTAGTGAAAAAAAAGAAAAGAAAAAACGCGCGTGTCCGTAACGTGACGTGTTCATACATTTTTGAATAAATATTTAGGACGTACGTATTGTACTCCCACAAATAATATCAGTTGTTCCTTCGCAGCATAAAATTTATGCACTTCTTCTCCGAGTAAACGGTCGAGTACCTGACTATATAATCGGACACGAGGAGGAGACCGCGGAGTATTAAAATAGTGGGCGCCCGGTAAATATTTACAAATATAAAATTTGGCTTCGGGCGAACGTAAACCTAGTTATTACTGTTACGTAGGCTCGACGTACCTCACGTCAGCAATTTATTCAACTATATAATTGTTGGCTTTTGGTTCTTTTTCCCCGTTTTATTTATACACGCGTGACGCGTCCGATGTTTTTATGCGCATACAACAAAACGAAACGAACTGGGTATAAAACGATATTGTTCTATAATTTTAAGTCCGAGTAACGAGAAGAGTTCAATAAATCAATTGAGCATTCGGTTATCGCGTATGTATGAGCTGGTTTTCAGCGCGTAAATAACGTAACGAAATAAACGATATCGCGTGCGAATGTTTTAACGCGGCGAAACCATACCGACCGGCAATACTATATAACACCGGTGGTCGAGATTTCCGTCATTCACACGCAACAGAGCTCCGGCAAAGAAAGGAACCGCCCGACAGAACAACTTAATATTATTACGAGCACCGACTACGCGATGGCGTCCGATCACTGTAGCCCTTGCGCCGAGACCGAATGCCTGGAGGTGACGTGCGACGAGTCGGACGCGCTCAAGACGCTCTACCGGCGCATGTTGGACGGCCGGCCGGCCGGCGCGCAACCGCCGCCGCAGCCGCCCGCGTACGACAAGTCGGCCGCGTGCGAGCGCGACGGCTCGCCGTCCGTGTCCGTGCTGAAGCGGTTCGACGCGCTCATGACGGCCACGCTGGACAGCCGCACGCCGGGCGGCTCGAGCCCCGGCGCGGACGACAAGGCCGCGCTGCCCGACCCGGTGCTGTTCGACCGGTGTCGCGCCGTGCCCGCCGGCTCCGTGAACACCGCGCTCATCGGCATGGACGTCGAGCGGGCCGTGGTCGGGCCGCAGGCCGAGCCGGACGGGCTGCTGGACGCGGCCGACGCGCTCATGAAGGCCGAGGCGGCGTGCAAGCACGGCGGCGCGGTGCACGCCGCGGAGATCGCGGCCCGCGCGCAGCCGGAGCCCAAGCACGCGGAGGACGCGGCCCGCATCGGCGCCAAGGCGTACACGGCGGCCGCGGAGGGCGGCAAGCCGGGCGGCTCGACGTCCGAGACGCCGGTCGAGGTGGTCGGCTACGTGGGCTGCACGCGCCCGCCGCCGCCCGTGGCCGAGGACAAGTGCGCGGCCGAGCGCAAGCAGTAGACGGTTTTTTTTTTTTTAATTTTATTTATAACTCGCCGTGACGGAATGATAAAAAATAATAATATACCGCCGCCGTAGTTGTACGAACTTTCTTTTTCTTTCGCTTTTCCACCCTTTGGCCGCACCGACTACTGTGCAGCGGGTATAATAGTACCTAAATACACGAATGTCCATCGGAACCTTAATTTTACAAAAATCACCACCTAGATTTGACCAGTCTTTTGTTCTAAACTGAAACCGAAAAAATCGTTAAAGGGTCGCGAGCTCATAAATTATACACACACATATTACATATTATATGGCCACAGGTCACATATATAATATCATAAAGCAGAGGTCAGACTATCTAACCTTTGAAATGGGTTTTAATTTTTATACACTCGACCTGTAGTGTGTAGTCGCGACCGTTTCACGCGCATACACCACGTAATTATATAAATACATATTTTTATTATTATATATTATATATACGATATTAAGTAAATTTCGGCGCACGTATATTTTAATGTAATAATCCGCGTTCTTTTTTTTTTTTTTCTCGCGTCTAGTATAATCCGCATAAAAGGTTTCCGTTATAAAATCGAGCGTCGTCGTTTTTGAATGAACGACATTAATTATTCTATATTGTAGGTAAGTGACGGCGGCGTGGACGCGTTTTTTATCGACCGTTTCCGCGACTCGCTTTCATTCAGGTTTTTCACTCGAGTCCTTGAACACATCCTCGCTGGCTTTTAATTTTCGATACTACATTATTTTATCATGCATCCAAAATCCAATACGATACACAGTTTTAGTTGAACACTTTCCGAGTGTCTGATGCATATATACTTACTCGTACACTATACACGTTATATTCAATAGAAAGAGTAAAGCGAAATATTACACACGTGTACGAATAAAAAAGAGGAAAAAAAAGTCGTTTGTAAATAAATCGTTTTTGATAAGTATTTTTGCGTTATCCGAGTAATTTTTTTTTTTAACATCAGTGTACTGTGTTGTACATCCTGAAACTTTGACGTCAACGATTCGGTGTAATCATATTATGTATACTACGTGACGGCATTATTTTTTTTCCGGGATATGAGTAGGTTTCATAAAAATAAAACTTCTATCATAAAATCTACTGATTTTTGGATTACGAGGGGCGGCGGGAGGGGGAGCGGGGAGCAGGGATTTCGGTCGCTTTTAGTTTTCCGTGCGTTGTGTCCTATATTATATTACGTATATTATAATATAGTCGCAATGGTCCGAACAAGGTTTCGAACACGTTAATTACACACGGCACAAAAAATAATAATAATAATAAACTGTCCCGATATAATTATTTTTTTAGTCGGATCCTCGGAGCGTATCGTTGCATAACGCTTGATGAGAAACCGGCGTCTCAGTTTTGTAAACAATTCGTGTGACGTTTGAATGTATGTAAAATAAAAAAAAACGGAAAGGCAAATAACTAGGTGAACAATGTAACTGCAAAACGTGTGTACACGATCGTGTTCCGTCCGAGCGTAACAAAATATGCATTTCGCGACTACGTATTTTATAATATACCGGCGTTACACGTATACCACAACGGACGAATTATATTAAATGCGCTTATCAAATTATACGAGTTAAAATACATAATAAACACGTCGACTACTTCACACTACATATAATATATTACTGTATCCCGAGGTAACGTTTTTTTACCGATATCTTTTCTCTGGTTACGTATTATGATACGTAATATCGAAAATTTAATCAATTTTATTTTCAAACTGTTCTGTACCTTTATAAGTAGGTGTATTATATACATACGAGTGATATGTAAATTCTGCGTGTACAGTGTGTACAGTATACCACTCGATGATAAAAGTACACGATTATCAGCGAGCGATTTTTTTTTTTTTTTAATTAGCGTGTTGACTATTACGACGTTACGATAAATCTTTTTTTCATACACAATCATGTCCATAATTCGTCGATACCTGATTACAAGCGATTATGTACTTGTATGCGGATTGATTCGTTTAAAATTATAGGTGTGGGGGACCAGGTGTGCCGGCTCAACACCCTCTGATCGAGAACGAACGTCTCGAAATCACGATACTATTGTTGAAGTTTTTTTTTGGAAAAAATCTTAAACGTCATTTCAAAACAATCGTACATATTATGTATATGATGAAACGTATTGTAATAACGTCGACAATATTTTTACTTGAGAATTTAATCTCTTTACATAACCAATAGACGGCGAGACGATTTTTTTTTTCATTTATATAATAGCGTTGAAATGTCGCGAATAATAACGACGAAAAAAAAAGGAGTTTAAAAAATGAAATCTACTATTGAAAATCGACGAGTAGGCGAGTAATCGGCAACGTTTTTTATCGCGTCCGGCGATTTCGGCGTTTACAAAGTCGCGTTTTTTTCGTAAACGTTTGCCGGCCGAACAGAGAGTGTTCACTAGCAGAGTAGTGTAGGCAAAATGCTTTTCCGATATTCGAGAGATCGATATTTAACGCTTGCCCGCAGCACGAACTGCTGCAGTAGGCGCCGGCTCGTCGTGTATGACGTGCATAGTAGGGTAACGGTAAAAAATGCGGCCGCGCGGTTTTTGAGTATATCGATACGTCGTCGGTTTGCGCTCGTCTTTATTATAATATACGCGTTTCACATATAATATGTATTATAAATTGTACGGAGACGTTTATTCGTATGTCGGTGCGTATAATATAAATTTATGTCGCGTATATTATTATAACACCGCGCACACGCGGTGCAGCTCGTCGTCGCGGCGGCGCAGATTTAATAACTATATCGATTTTTCGGGGAAAACGCCGCGTTATAATAACAATATTATTTCCAATTTACCGTGCCGGCGAAATCACACGGCTCTTAAAAACGCGACGGGCCGCGTGCGCGCCGGAGTCCTCGACGACAATAAATTCATTGTTTTACGGGCGCGTAGGCGGTATTTACACATATTATATAAATATGACGTGGAGCAAATTTTTTCTTTTTTTCGTTTCGTTTTTTTTTTTTTTCGTTCGTTACGTTTCAAAACGCGCCTTGACGTCGTCGTCCGAAACACGTGCGACTTGTTGTGCGACGGAAAAGACGTCTGGAGAAAAATTGCACGCAGAGTCGTTTTTAACCGTTTAAATTTTGATTTTTTTTCTTTTCTTTTTCTTTTTTTTTCGACAAGGATTTATATACGCGTGTTCTGTTAACAGTTACATAATACCTCATTTATAATTATATTAATGGTTTTAAATTTTTCTTTTTCTTTTTTCATGTCACCGTCGCATGTCCGCAACACTTCAAAGTGTTAAACACATAATATGACTTTAATACTAGGTTTTTTTTTTCTTTCAAACACTCGATATATTTTATGATGCGTGTCGTATAGCGGCCGCCGAGATATTCGTTGCTAATTGAAAACTAAATTCCAATAATCCAATAGGTTTACGGGATGATTAAAATCGGACGAGAAATGTAATTTACCAAAAGCCACTGGTTTTACACGGATACGTTTGACCGGCGTCCGCAGGTTGGATGTTGTACTCGAAACCGGTACCGACATTTTTCGTTTTATTATTTGTACAAATTTGTAATTTCTTGTTTTCATCATTTGTGGTAATCGATGTATGAGGCATCCGCGTTATTAATATTGTATCAATCGATTCGTTGCATACAGTTTTTCTCTAATTATTGAGTTTTTTCTTATCGAACAGAAAACGTACGTACTCGTATATCAGACGTGAGTTTTATTCGTTTGTTTATTTATTTACAGCCGTGAATTCGGTAGATCGCCAATAAAATATAAAACACCGCGAGTGTGTTCCTCTCGCGGTGCGTTTTTAGATTATACTTTGTTGCAGGTAGATTTATTGGAATTTTTTTTTCTTCCCCTCTTTTCGTCGTGAAAAACATTCGAGTGTCGTCGATATGTACAATATGTAACGTGTTTGAATATCATATATCATACCGAAAAAGTATAATAAGATTATTGTATATAATACTCGTCTGGTGGAATTCAGAACGGTGTGTGACACGCGTTAGATCGAGACACGTTAGACACACGACGGGAATTACGAAAGAGGGGGAGGAGCAGAAAAAAAAAACAACAACAACAACAACAACGACGAAATAACGAAATAAAATAAAATGTATTCATCGTGTCGCGGCTTAAAAACCCCCGTCGCAACTGTAAATTTGTACGGCTCTTAACGTCATTATATCGGGTAAAAATGTCGGATTACAGTTGTCAACAAAATTCAATTTACATCGCTGACGATCTATACACACACACACACACTAATCTATGTATACAACAGGCGACGGTAATGCGTCTATGCATTATCGTTTAACTAATAAAAGGCTTTTAGCGATGGTCGAAAAGTACTTATTCGTGTGTGTGTGTGTATACACGTAACGGATGGGCAGAAAGGTGTTTGAATCAAAAAACTGTGGTTCCATATAATAATAATTATATAACACGGCCGTTGTCGCGATCGTATCGATTTTACTCATCTGCGCGGTGTATTTTATTTTTTCGTCTATTTTTTCGTATACGTCATGTTATATAGTATGTAAATGATAGGTAATACGTGAAACGAACCGGTTGACTTTGAGAGACGGTCGCGTGTCGTTCTGAATGATATAGAAAAGCGATAGAAGTAGAAATTACGCGAAAAATTATATATTATGCACGTTTTCGGTCGTCGCGTATTATCACTTCGACCGACTAAAAACGAATCGTATTATTTTAATGTATGCTCGCTCATGATTTGTGCCGAGAAAAAAAATTTACCGCATTTATTATCTCAGTGTGTGTATACGAGTATATAAGTCGCGCGACGAACGTATTCAAATTACTGCTACGTATTACATTGGAAACTTTCAGCGTGCAAAGTTCAAACGACATTTAATTTCGAACAATTATTCGGAATAATAATAATAATAATAATATGACAGCAGTGCTGCTGCAGCTTGCGGTCGCGTGCGACTTTTGTCCGTGAATAAATCCGCCCTTGAGCTTTAACTTTTGACCCTCGACCGCTGTAACGCACCGTTTGTATCGCGTTTATACTACACGCGTTGTACAACACACTCGCGCAATGAAAACCGTGGGGGCTGCTGTTTAGAAATCAAATGTTGGGATAAGATTTCCACTGAAATGGATATTATTTTTTTTTTTTTTAGTTTTACTCTCTTTTTCCGCGGATAATTTTGAATCGAACGTTTTCTTTTTTCGTCTTAATTTTAAATAACTTTTATTAGGTGCGCGTTCTTTTTGTTCTTTTTATTTTAGCTCTATACATACGATTAGTTCTAACGTTTTAAAACTTTGTGATTTTTCCTTTGACCTTATATATACGAGTATACGAGTACATTTCGCGGATACGATGAAAATAACGTCTGAATAAATGTCTGAACAGTGTTCCGCGATAAAGTTTTTTATCATAATAATTTCTCAATTTTTCAACTCGAATTTATCGGATTATAATTCAATCGCATTAGAGAAATTCTACAAATTTCATTCTTTGTTGTTCACTAAGACGTCTAATTTAGGAAAAAGCTTATAAAGTGCACGATATATTTTTTTTGAACGAGTGGATTTTCATAAAAGTGTAATAATTTGTAAAATTCACTTCGTTTATTCTAGTATATTGTATACAACAGGCAAGCGTCCAATTATGTTATTTTACTTTATATTTTTGCGGCAAATATATGAAGAAAAAAAAACGGACCCTAAAATATTATATTATAAATCGGATAAAAACGGCGTGGAATTATAAAAAAAAAAAAATCAAATTACTTTCGTTGTCAAAAAGTTAAGTCATTCGACGGCCGTCCTGACAAACTCTGAAAACTAAGTAAATCGATCAACTATTGAATTGCTTTCGACACGTCGTCGGTCCCCTCTGAATAATATCGCACACGGTTAATTATTGATCGATTAAAATAATTTAGGCACGAAAACAGTGTACGGCTGAAAGCGCGTACGTTTACCATGGCGATCGCGACTCGCTTAACTCGGCTTGTTTTTTTCACGTTAAAAGAGAAAAGAAACCACCCGACGCTTGCGTTGACGCGCGTACTGTTTATTTTCAAATTTTGACGAACGCGCGCGTATCTCGAGCGTGTGCATGTTGTAGAAAATAATAATATGAAAGTCGTGAAATTAATTAGAAACGCAAAAGTTCGACGAAACACTGTGATATTTAATCGCGTTAAATTATACATGAAATAATAATAATAGTAATAAATAAACAAAGCCGTTCAGCGAACGAAAGTGTAAAGTTCCTGCGAGTATTTTCGCATACGGGGAAAGAATAATAAAACGTATACAGCGTATATAAAAAACTCCGCCGCCGCCGTTCCGCGTAAAGTTGTTTGCGTTTGGTTCGCGAACACATAGCGCACGCATCGATGTAAACATTTAGGGTATAAAAATATATTATTACACCGCGTTTTATTACCATACCCGGTAACCGGTTACGGCGTAGCTGCGGGGTTTATCTACGACGAAGACGGTTCTCGAGGTTTATGTGGCTGCGGGGTACATAAAACACAGCTCTATATTTCGTTGCGTTTTATCGATAAAATAATGTAATAGACCGAAAGTTCGCGGAACAACGAGATTCGGGCGTAATTTTCATCAACAAGTTTGTTAATATTTTGTCATTTTGATTATTTCTGAGATAATTTATTATGTGAGGATAGTGCCGGGTACTTTGGTGTGGTGTTCATGTAAGGGGCTCAAACTCTTAAAACTCACAACACCGTAGTTTAAAGGGACAACAAGTGAACGACACGGTACTTACTTCGACTGGACTTATTGATCAAATGATAAGCACTTTCTTATTGTACACCGACGGACCACATTTTTTAATCAATTCGGGCTCTTTGTATGGTTTTCCAATAGATACCAACTCTTGAAATTATCTAAAAACGAATATAAAATACAATAACAATGAAATATAACGATAATTTTATTTTTATCATTACATTATTTTCCAAACCGTCGTGTAGATGGTCGGTGTGACGCTCGTTCGACCTGCAGCGGTGTCCGCGTACACAAAAGTAATATTAGATCTTCGTCGGCAATTACTATGATTGTACGTAGTCTCGAACGGTAATAATAAAAGAAGAAAAAAAACGGCGGCGTCTCCAACGGAAATCGTATTGAGATTGCTCGCGAGTCGTTCTCGTAATATTATAATAACGTGACGAAAGAGTCGCAAAATAGTTGGCTGAAAAAAAACACGTTCGCAGATTTTCGCGAAACGTCTGCTCGATACAGCGCTGGGGCGGGCACGAGAATGATTAATATACGTTGGCGCGTCCAAAAGCCCCGGCGGCGGCCATCTTAATCGCGTGTCAATTTTAATTTGCGGTCTCTTTCGGCGGCGGCAGACGATAAAACCGATGCCCCGGCCGTCCGCCCGTAATAACGCCTCGCGGTCCCGCAGGAGTGTACCCATACGTGGTCCTGTGTGCGGCTCGTGCGCGTGCGCGAATCTCACGGGCTGGCAATGTTGCCGAGTGCACGTCGCGCAATAAATCCGCGGCCTTTCGCCGGCCCCGGCAACGTCGCGCTACTCCCTGGCGGCGCGCCGAGTGATTCGAGCCGTCGGAACTGGTCGTCTCGAGACCTGGCCGACGCGATTCGTACAGAAATACTCCTCCGCGCAGAAGTCGGCCGTCGATAAGAGTTGACAGACCCGGGGACCTAGCGACGGGGTCCCGGGGAAAATCGAGGCGCCGCCGGAGCTTCGTAACGGATCGATGCGTGCTCGTCGATTCGGCGACGATCTACGTTCGGGGTTGACTCTTCGTTTCGTTTTCTCTCCGAGAAAAAGGTCATCGCTGGCCAGCCGGGAGCTATTTCACATCGTTCGGACGAAAGGCATCGCCATATACGCGCGTACGAATTTGATCCGTCAACAATGTGCGACGAATTTGATAACTAATCGTTTTAGCGCGTCCGTCTTCTCCGCGGTCTTCATTGTCTTCCCCTTCGCGTGATGTGAACGAGGGCGCGTGCTCGCGGGTTCTCCGATCTTACGTCATCGACTGCCCTATACGTACGAATAATCGTATAATACGACGCATTCGAAATACTTTCCGTCCGATTATGAATTTTTATGCAGCCCCGGCGGTCGGGAGAAGGAACTTTTCCTCTTTTGATAACTTTTCCGTTCAATTCGCTATTGTGAAACGTGTAAAAAGTCAGACTTGAAGTTTAAACGTACCTATTTATTCATACGTATTATACAGTGTGCGGCAACGGGGTCGGTCGATCGCGCTATATTATGTATAGAATTTTAAAGCTTTCGCTATTGTTTTAAATAAGCGCGTTTAGATATTTCCCGTCGCGACTGCGTACCGAATTATTTTCAACAAACAGTTCTCTCGTCGAATAGCAATATTATTCACTAGAATTTTTAATATTTCCCAGTATTCTCAACAATTTCCCTAGAAATTCGTCGCTGTAGCACGTGTGAAATATTGATTTTTGGCATTACATGTCGACTACGCGAGATGATACGTAGTATACTATAGTAACGCGTATAATTATTTTTCCAATATAATATGTGTTATGTACGCGACGACGACCTCTTTACATACTGAAAGTCTGCGGACGAAACACCGTGTTTTATACACATCTTCGTGCCGCCAATAAATCGCGTGTGCCCGACAATGCTTTATGAAATCGTGTTTTATTCGATCGATACTATTACGGCATATAAAATATGTAACGCGACGTATTATCATTATTATTATTATTGTATTTGTGCTCGCGTATTCCGCCCTAGCCGCCGCCGCGGTTTTAACGGCATCCGCTCGCGTTCCGCCAAATCTCGTCGTAGATCATTTTAAGCCGCGTATTCTCTCCCTGAACCCACCCTCGCCGCACGTCTTGTTTTCGTCCACACTTATCATTTTGACAACAATATGCATGTTGTATACACGTCCCGCTCTCCTCTTTTTATCATCGCGCAAATCGTTATTTATATTCTTCTGGTAAACGTGTGCGCGCGCTTCCCATCAACAACGACTATATAAAATATAATAATATATTATACTCGGTTTCCCGCGTATTCGTAAACACGCGCACGCGCGGACAAAAAAAAGTACAAAAAACAACGAAATAAATCATTTAACTTGTATTCTACTTTATTTATATTATATATTTGCTTCTCTCCCGACGGTTGTTCGCCGAAATTTGAAATCGTAGTTTTAATTTTTAATTTCATTATCACGGTCGTTATTGCGTTTTAATTTTTAATTTCAGTGGCACTGAAATTTGACCTAAATTGTTTTGTAAATTGCTCTTAAAAAGAGATTGAGAAAGAGAAAATAGTCAGATTTACGTATTCACCACGCGGTCGACCGTCGGTGATTTTTATCATTCTATGGGAAATCATCCAATTCCTAATGCGTTGAATGAGTTCTCGTTCGGCGTAATGTCATTAAAACCGGGTAGCAAGTTGGTTAAAACATAACATTTTCTTAACGCACAATTTATAATATTATTGTTATTTCGCGAAGCTTAACACGGTGTACCCAGATAAAATGCTCGATTTTTCGATTCCTATTCGAGTCGGTCGTGTTACAACGGTTTGGCTTATCTATGACTAAATCAAATGGAAAATTCGGCGCGGAGAATAAATATTCAGCGGTATTATATTATATCGTATATTTGCGACAGTATATTATTATCACAATAATCGTAAACGCGGTTAAATGTTATTCGATCGTAATAATAGGTTATAATCCTAAAAAACCTGTTTATTACATTGTAATATGCATTATACGATCCGTCTGGAAGGTATTCGAAAACGTTAAGTCGGTATAAAAAAACCACTGGAATATATGATGCCGTTTCATTTCAAAAAAAAAAAAAAAAATCTAAAATTCGGTCCCGACGACGTTTACTACACCTATATATTATCTACATGTATATATTAAATTTCAAGTATTATGTACGGATAATATATTTTTTAACTTTTAATTGCCAAGTATAAAAATAATTTTGTTATTTTAGTGAATCATCGTATTATAATATGATATTATATCAATACGCAGATAAACCTCAAGGTTTTTAGTGATAATATTATCTTCGTGGATTATGATAAGTCCGGAGACACGGTTAGGTAATTAAATATAGTTAATTAAAAGTAGCCAATAGTCTAGTGCGGTACTTAAAATTAGTGAACGGAATACTTCGATTGTGTGCCCCCTACTACTTTATTGCGTGTATATATATATATATTCCTTATACTGTCATTAAACATCGTGTCAAATGGAAAAAAAAAAAAAACCAATAACTCGATAGTGAGAGTTTAAAAAATTAACCGTATCAAAATATAATATCGTTTAATTAAACAAGTTATTTCGAATTGATTATTATGTACGAACGTTTTCAATGTTCTTTCTACCATTAAGATTTATCGCCTAATTGAGTAAATACATTTAAAAACGTGCCTAATAATAATAATGATTAAGAAAATTCGCCATAATATACGTGTACATACGTGTGTGTGTGTGTGTGTACTCACGATTAAAATTAATCAAGTCGTAGCCGTTCAGTTATGTAAATTAACTAAACTATTAGCAAATTATACGATCATAATTTGCGAGATAGCACATGTGATAATGGACAGCTTTCCTCGTGACACGGCCGATTTCAACATTGTCGAACTGGTATTGAAATTCGTGGCGAACTGTAAAAAAAGTTAACGGGTTATTTATTTTATTATCTAAATTCGAAAAACGGTGTCACTATCGGTTTAACTTGAAACGCGCTATTAATACTTTTATTGCTTTATTTATATTACTCGTAAAACATGTAAGCAATTAATATAGATATGAATTATTTATTTATTTTAATTGCACACAATGTTGTTGCCTCTGTTGGTTCTTGTTTGCGCGAACGCCGATTATTTCGATACACAACACGTAGGTGTGTACATTGTACGTGGTTCGCATTTGTACGTTCGGTTTGAACCGTCGACCTTTGGCGAAAAAAAAAATTAATTAATTAATTAATATAATATCTCATAAAACAAAAAAAACAAAACAAAAATATTGGGTACCTAGTGTAATGAATCACCGCGATATTGATTTACGCGTTTTAATTTGTTGCGTTTAACGCGTTAAAATAATATTCGAACGAATAAATAAATAGAAAAAAAAAAGAAAAAAATTGTAAAAACGTATGATAATATTATACATATTATTGCGAAATTATTATATTTTATTGTTACTTCGGTCTTGAACTTGTAGATAGTAGAACAAAAACAATATCACGTATTCGTCATAACAATAATAAAATAATCGACGACCGCAACAAACAACCGGCGGAATTATGTTGAAAAAAAAAAAAAAAATAAAAATAAAAAATGATTTCATTATTTTCCAAACGAATAGAGCGTTACGATTATAATATATACTCTATATTAAATGAATATTATGAATAATTTTGTTGTTTTCGCATATATAATAGTCGGTGGCTTATAAATTTATAATAATACGAGTCGAATACTTACAACAATACGCGGCTTTGGCGACGACAATGATACTTTGAATATATATACGTATGTACGTATGCATAAACGCGATATTCTCGGTATCCCGCCGAGTGGTGCATATATATATTGTGTATACCAAACTTGCGCGAGAATTGTTATTTCGTTACCGAATCTCATAATTTCCTTACGTTTGCACAACGTGCGTTACACACACGCACACACACACACACGTCGATAAGACTGCTTGTTTATGTAGTTGTATATAATATTATACTATACATATTTATAGGTTCACACACGTTTATATAATACGTATTATACAGGTTAGGTACGAAAGCGATAGTCAACACGTTAAAAAACAAAAACCCATTTGTTTTTCGCGCTATGATTTTTTTATATTAGTAGTTTTTTTTATTTCCGCGGATTAATACGTGGGAGTAGGTATACTTTATAAAATCACCGGCACCGGTCGTGGCGAAAATCGATTTTAAAATTTAAAAAAACCATCGGAACAAATGTGTATCGAAACATAATTTTCCCCGGTCGCACCCTGTATACGTACAATGCGATTTCTGGTATACGTGCTTCCCGTCGTCGGTTTAAAAACCGTACGACGCGATACACATTTACTCCTGCTGCTATTGCTATTTGCTTTATACATATATATATATGCCGAGACTTGATAAGGCCTGCGGAGAAGGATTTTTGGTGCGGCGGCCGGTGGCAGGAGAACGCAGACGGCGAACGTGCGTGTGCATAGGGGAAAGTCAACGGAGAAAACGTGCGGGGCGACCGATAAGCCGTCCCATATAACCACCACGACTATGACGCCGCCGCCGCACGTGTTGTTATTATATATATATATATTTTTTTTTCTCTCGCAGAAGAAACTTCTGATTTCACACGCGCGTTTTTCTTTTTCTCTTCTCGCCCGAAAAAAAGTTTTTCTCGCCGTTTCATTTTTTCCGAATCGCTATGGCGTGTGCAGTTAACCGCTAACGATCCGATACGTAAATGATGTATATCTACGTCGGGTACTCGTTTTTTTTTTTTTTTTAATCGTTTCTGTTACCTACTTACAATTCAATACATAACTGTCTACAATCCGCTATAACGATAAACGCGATTTTTTCTAAACCAAGTAGGAATATGGAATGATTAATAATCTCGACCGAATATCATTAAAATTAAATTAAATCTCTAAGGCACACGATTATGCACACACGACCGGTGTCGTATATAATGTGTAACGTTCGAGTAAAATTGTACTATTCGCATATTGTATATATATAAACAGTTACACACACTATATGGTTGCACACACTCGAGTTACAGTGGCCGCGGTGCGCGCACAAAATATTAATGAAAAGGGAATTGGCGTATTTCCGCGGATATAAAACGCGAGGGGTCTGTGGCGGCGGCGGTTGCGGCGACAGGGGAGAAGGGTATCGTAATTTTTGAACTTTCCAATTGTAAAAAGCTTCGGGGGTCTGGGGAGATGAAACCCTATGTAATTCCTGCGGCAGCGTGTATATGCGCGCCCGCGCGTACGTCTCTGTGTGTATACGCGAGTTGTTTGGTCTCCAGATTACATTGCCAGAGTTCGATCCTCTCCCCACCCGCGGCCACCGAGCAGGTTCGACCGGATAGAGCTTATAAACGACGGGCTCGGGGTGGCGCAATGTATATGTCTACAGGGGGATGAACACTAGGGGGTGAGTAACGCGTTCTATACTGGCTGGCCGTGTGTTGTATAGCGCACTGTGTACCTGCAGCGGCAAGGCGGCAGTAGACATCATTGTTTACCGATTGTTACCTCGGGGGAACCTGCAGGATCTACTCTATCCTGTCGCCTCTCTCTCTCTCTCTCTCACACTCGCCTTTTCTCCTTTCACTCATATACTTGTAGTTCATCCGGTAGCCAGTACTGCTGCTGCAACACCACCGTTCCATCTCAATCAAATCAATTTATATTAAATTTACTCTACCGTAAAGGTAATACGCGATTCTATATATTGTATACACACATATATAATATATATAACGACGGTAGTAATAATGAAAAAAAAAAAAAAAAAGAAAAATATATCGAGTGGGAAAACGAAAAATTGACTCTGTCTAGAGAAAAGGAATGAAGGTACAAGCCGTACTATATAGATCGATACACTGCAGTCGCCGTCAAATATTGTAAGCGTGCCTTTTATTAATCTGTTGAAATCCCATCGCGCGCTCTCAAAGATATGCTCGCAATATATTATGACGGTGGTTTTCGAATTTTTTTTTACTTTAAGTTGTCTGCAATTTGTCGATGTCGTCGTTAGGTAATAATATAAAAATTGAAAGTGTACAAAACATAGTCGTTGGCTTTTGCGGTAGAGAATAGAGTATATTTTGTTGTGAATATATTCGACGAGTGATAATATAATCTATTATGCTTTGTTATGTACGGCGGTATACGAGTGTATTCTATTCTCTCAATTCGTTCGAGATTTCTTTCATTGAATTTTCGCCGCGGAATTATTGTCGCTTCAGTGAGTTTAAATTCCTACATAAAAGGTATATTACGTATATAATAATAAAATACTTTGTTCTGCTTTTGATATGTTGTAAACTACTCGTATGCGAAAAGAAGGTTAGACATTATCAAAACGTCTTGGCGAATATTAAAAGAGCGGAAATAAAATTATGTTTCACTTTAAACTCTCGAATATACGTAGTTGAGATTATTATTTATTTTTTTTTATCTAAAAGACCGAAACCTCATTTACATAATATCGAGTAATCTAAATTTTCCACCGCGGGTACCATTTTACAACGTATAATAACAATCTATAAGAACTTAATTGAACATTATAAAATATTATTATTAGTGTTGTCGATATTTCTTTAAAAATTTTTTAATTTTTCTTTATATAATTATAATAATGATAAATTGAAAAATATTTTACTATAAAATATACATTTCAAGTACGTCGCAATATAATAACGCGTATTGTTTGTTCGTAAAGAATATTGAAAAATAAAAAATAAAAATAGGTTGTGTAGTTCACAAATTGCCGCATTCCGTATCCGTATATTATAATGCCTATCACTTTCGATAGCGTGCGTCGAGACTTTGAGGGTTATCGATTTTTCATACAGTCACGTCTAGTCACTTATGCGGTCACAATTCCGTAACAAGCAAACTAGTGTGGGTCTATAGCGTTAAGTGTTGGGTTGTCGTATGTATTACACTACGGAAATCTGAAGAGACCCACCTCGGGGCGTTTTATTTGACATACTTTTATTATAATATATGTATACACGAGTAATGAATTATATATTTATATGTACGTATATAAATACTGCGGTTAATTTTCACTATTATATATGTGTACTCGTAATGCTTCTAATGAAACGATGAAAAATATTAATTTGTTGTTGTTTTTTCTTTTTGTTACAGGTAATTTTTGAACATAAGAATTTTCATCCATACGTTATATTATATACTCGTAAACAATGCAACGTGAGAACGGTCACCACCTGGGTAACGTAAAATATACTGATTTATAGATAAAAATACAATAATCGATCGCCACTCGCGCTACTACCGCCACGTTTACGTTTTAGATTAGTAGATTTGAATTTTGCGGGACGTCTTTTCCTCGAATCAGACTATTCCTCAGCTCGCAGGAAATAGGTAGTATATTCAAATATCCTCTTTGTCATCATTTTTTCCCCTCCTTTTGATTATTTACCGTCGTCGTCTTTGCCGTGGCTGCTGCGTATATATATACGTAGTACTGGGAATCGACCTTTAATTCATCCACCGCGGCGATAGAGGTGGCGGCGACGTTTGACTATACCGTCGAAGTTTCGCGCGCGCGCGCGCGCGCGCGTGTAATAAACGACTGTTGGGCACAAAAAGCTTTTGGCACAGGTTTCTGTCACTTTGCACAGAACCTTCTCGCTGTTTTTTTTCTTTTTCAATCTCTATATAGATAATTGAAACCGAAATCCTGCCAGAAATTCGCAGTCTATATCGTCGGGCCGCGCGCCGAAATCGTCCAAGCGTCACATCGCGCTTTTTCCTGTAGTAATGGGTTGTTTCCTATTGGCGCCGCGGCGAAGGGGGTAAGTGCCTGTGCGTAGAAACTACTGCGGCGTGGCGGTGGCGGGTGTGAGATATATAGCGCGCGCACAGTACCTTATATACCGAAATAAAGAGAAGAAAAAGTTTCCTCCGAGTAAGGAGAACGAGAGACACAGAAGTCGATCGGCTGTGAAGTGACCGTTTTAGAGAACGCTTCAACTCCTTACTGGTGGAAAACCAGACGCACACACGGTCACGCTTTTATACATAAAATAATATAATATTATGCCCGTGTACCTATGCACGTGCACGGTCTTTTATTTATTACGTTTTATTATGACGAGTGCTTTTTTCTACCCCTCGGACGAGTAACAAAATAAATGAATATGATAAAAAATAACGCGGAAAAATTGAATTTTCAAAACGTCCCGCGCACATCACTCCGCAGTACACACGGTGACGTTAAAGTTTTTTTTTTCTTCTCTTTTTTTCACATCATATTTGTATATGTTTCTAAAATTATTCTAGCTCGTAGATTTATTCTTTTTATTTATCATCACGCGTATTTTATCGGAAGGCACGTGTTTTAACATGTCGTCGGACGGCTGCTGATCGACGAATGCCGATTTTCTCTCGGTGGTATCCCTGCGCAGAAATAACATTTTATAAATACATTTTGATACGTATCATACCAATAATATTATAGAGACGCGAATGACAAAATACGACTGTTTGTAGGTTTTCGGGAGGCCGGAATTAAAGTGGGAAAAATACAAGTACCTATACAAATGTACGAC
This sequence comes from Drepanosiphum platanoidis, assembly GCA_948098885.1. Lineage (NCBI taxonomy): Eukaryota > Metazoa > Arthropoda > Insecta > Hemiptera > Aphididae > Drepanosiphum > Drepanosiphum platanoidis. The sequence goes on along the minus strand of OX402534.1, from coordinate 13,924,995 downwards.
CGGGCTTCCAAACGGCGCCCCTTTAATTACCGGTATTTGCAGCATACACACATTACTGGTATTTTACACACACGCGAAAACATTATTACATTACGTGCGGACCTATATATGTTGTGTACGATAATGTATAATAATACAGCGCGGACGGACGGCCGATATCGAAACGAGCGCCGCCGTTAACGCGCACCGACCGTAACTGCAGACCGGAAGCTACCAATAAGCTTTATTAGTATTCAATTAAATGCGTTTCGCAAACACACGATTTTACGTGTCCATTGGAAAAACTATGTGCAATTCTGTTTTTAAGGTCATCGCACACACCAGTAAATTCCATCATGCCGCCGCCGCCGCCGCCGTGTAAATAACTACTATACGTATATACGGTACTCATTAAAATATGTCGGGAGGAATTCACATTGTGTGTACACGTTAAATCGAAACACGCGCGTTTCATAATAACAATAATAATAGTCATAATAATAAATTGGACATCGCGGAAACGTTGAAAAAAAATTTAATCGGTCCTCGCTCCCCCCCCCTCCCGGAGAAATTCCACAAAAAGTTAATGTTGTTTAACGACGATTATCGATATCATACGCGACGGCACGTGTTTCGTCATCGCCTCAATATAGAATATCCAAACGGTACGTGACATACCCCGTGGCGAGCAGATCCCTGCGAACTCTGTAGCGCGTCGTTCAATACACGTTCAAATTGCCGTTGTGGTAATCGATTCGATTAGTTGATCGATTTCGTCGATAATTCGTATTCAAATGTATCGATTGGAATGCGATTTTCATGTTTGCTGCGCGATTAAATTGTCGACGTCAATATCCTACGCTAAATATACGTATTCTAAATCCTGTACAAACAAAACCACATTATTACAAAATAATTTATAGCGTGGTCGTCGCGCCAACTACGTATAATAAGCAAACCGACGATTTTGCTACGATATGTATTTTTCATCAGAGTATATTATTATGTAGTCGTGAAATATTATGACGCCTTTAGACACTCGGGAACTTTCCGACAGACAAGCCGGCCGCGGCGTGAAACGCGCAGATAAAACTTTATTCAACGGGGGAGGGGGGGAAGGATAACAACAACAGCCACTCGAGACGAACGCCGCGACGACGGAGCGGTCTCCCGCGCAATAATAACAATAATAATTGGGTCTACAGGTAGCATATTATTCTACTATACGTGTATACGCGCGCATTGTCCTCGGAACGCTTTCACACGACGACGTTGCTGCGTTTTGTGTCGTGAAAAAAATAAAAAATAAAAGGTTTGATTTTTCCATAACGGTTCGACGGAATCGTATTAATATATCGTGCACATGTGTGAATCCACCCCGCGGACCGAACAAAAAACGATCTACCTCTCTCGTTTCCGGACAATGTTATTAGTGTTGTGGTGCGCGCCGTTATTTTTCATAAAATTTATCATTTATAATACCTGCAACTGTGTGTAAAACGTTATATCCCCGCGTCCTAGTCGTGATGTGATGATGATGATAATAAACACGCGGATGTAGTCTATTAACGATTATTGTATGTGTGTGTGTAGTCGAACACGCGACGTTGGAAAAGGTCGCGAGGCGAGTCCGCCGCCGCCGCCGCCGCCGCCGCCGCCGCCGTATTTCGTGGATATAATAGCGCGCGCGCGGTCTTGTTTTCGCAGGACCCATCGGCGGCGGTATTCGTATGCTAATCATTGTGTACAATAATTATAATAATATAATCATTCAATGTCCCTCGCGCAGCACACATATCGATTATAATATGACATCTATACGCGTACAATAATAACACGCGGGGGCGGTAACAACAACAATAACAATAACGATCCGTAAGGACGAATTTCATCGCATTATATTATACTAGCTTACCCGGCAAACGTGGTTTTGTCATATGTTTCTTGCGAGTTTTGTACCTACTGTAAAAAAATAATTAACTTATTGTAAGTATGTACCATGTAGGGACGGCCGTCTATGATTGAAAGAGGAACGGAGCGCGCACGTACGCAATTTCGGTAAAAGTTATGTAATAATATATGACGTTGCGAAATCCATACCTTTTGCGTAAACATCGTCGGGTTTTCGCTTTAATTGTATACGCCCATCGAGCTCACCGACCAATGACAATAGATTTGCGTGCGATCGTATTCGACCGTCCAATGAAAAAATTTCTATTGTATTCGTTCTGTTGTTCATCGCACGCACGCAATTTCGATAAAACTTATGTAATAATATGATATTGCAAAATCAATTATACTTTTTGGTAAAGATCGTCGGGATTTTCGATGACATAACAATCTGTTTATATAAAATGCAAATTACCACGCACTCGCTGACAATTTTACCCTTTCTAACCTCCTTAAGGGTTGAATTTTGGAAAATCCTTTCTGACGGGGCCTCTGCTATATAAAACGAAACTATTGACCAAATTTAATACCGTAGTACGTCGTATTAACATACATATTATTTTAATATTTTACCCGTGCGTTGTTTATAATGTAACATTTATTATTAAGGGCGTGACGCGTTTGAGAACGCGGAAACTTCAATTGCAAATACGTCTGGGTGTATTTAAACGGGCGAAAAATCGCGGTAACCGATGGGATTAGAAATATCCGAGTGCTTTATGATGTGTGTACCATATTATCGTACTCAATTATTATTAAATTATACAGACATATTGTCGGATGACTATTATTGTTTCTCGAGTAACGCTAATACGTTTAGAATTATTGTATTATGCGCTTAGATTTAGAGAAATATCAAGCCCAGACGTTGTATAGATTTACGCCCTAAAGTGTGTTGTGTTTTATAGAAAAATATACCCAAACGTATTCCTTCCATTTTATTGTATTATTATCGTTGTTGCTCTTCGTGTGCAGACACGCGTGCACTCATATTTCTACAGTCACGTTTTCAAAAGAATAAAAACGCATTCCGGGGCCGTAGTTTTCCTTATGCAATCGAATAATAATAATAATGATATGCTGTCGACGAACACGGTATATTTATAAACTGTACGCGCCGCATGGGCGGACAGGTGTACCGGGAAACCGGAATTTTTCTCGGGGGTGGGTGGATGGGGAGGTGTGCATATTTACATGAATTTTTGTCGCTTTGTTATTGTTGGGCGGTCGAATAGAGTGTGAACTACGATCAGGCCGCGTCTAATATTATTCGAGCAACAAAACATACCGTATTATTGGAAAGAAAAAAAAAAAAAATCGAACGCCAACTAGCGACTAATTAAAATCTATACCTACACGACTAGGTCAAAACGTATTATTTGTATTCTCAATGTGTGTCCGAAAAAAATAATAACTATGACCTTATCGTTATACTCCTCGGCTATAGTCGTATTCGATTGTTCAACGATCGTAATGGTTATATTATTTTAGAATGAATTATTGATTTTATTACATTTTCGTAGGTATTTTTCACTGTATCGTATAACGTGGGCAATCGTATATTAGTATACATTTATATGTATATATTGTGAAATAGAGTAGTCGGCAATTCGATAGCAGCTTTTTTTTCGGGGCCTTCTTAACGTTTCCCGTTGGGCTAAAAACAACCTATCCCCCTCCCCCACCTGTGAATTAAGCGCGGACCGTTATATTGTGTTGTGCCGCCGCCGCCGCAACAGCATACTGCGCGAGTACGAGGGATTTGTCACCGACCACTGGCGCCGATTTCTGGGGGTCGCTAAGGGGACGTTGATTGTCAGAATATTTCCGGAATCCCGGTCGATCCGTGTCCCGGCGGATAAAGCATGAACCTGTCGTGTGCGGTGCACGGGATTAAAACGGTCGAGCGCGATAGTATAACCCGGGGTGTATATTATGTATTTACTTTGCAACAACGTTCGTTTTCTCTGTCAATATAATATTATATAATATTATTATTATTATTTAGCGCGCGCGCGCGCGTTGTTTTAATACAAGTTTGAAATATTCATAATGCTTTGTGAGACTTTTAGCAAAAGAGAGGAATAACGATTTATCGCGACGAGGGATTTTCAGGACATTCTTATATTCGAATACCGGATACCGTATTATTATGAGAATACGCGGTAGCCAGTAGAAACATAATAGTAGTTATGAACGCGTCATACTATTAAAAATATAGTTTGATAGCGGAACGAAGAAGCTCGGAAAACGGTTTTTTTTTTTTTTTTTTATTCTAGTGTTTTTACTACACACGCACTATATTAAACGGTGGAGACCGACGAGTATTATATTATTCGTACTACTTCGTTTTAACGAGCATTCGCTCGATTTCTATCGTACCGCGCGTGTGTGTGTGTGTGTGAGAGTATTTAATCACATTTCTCAAAAGGGTTTCGTTTCTTTGTTTTTTTTTTTTTCTCTTTAAAAACGAAACTATTTAAAATGTATTACTGCGTGACAGCTGGTTATTGTGTACCGGTCGTATAGATGATAAGAATTCTAATATTTCCTGAACGCATATTAAATAATTATAATACATAATAATGTCTGTCGTCTGTATAAAATAAACGCACTGTCTCCTCGTCATCGCTGCCCTGAAAGTGATTTTGCGTTGTGCGCACGACGACGCGGCCATGTAATAACAGTCGGGGATTATGAAATTATTATAACGTGTTTAAAAGTTTAAAGTCGATGTCGTGTAACCAATTTTCAAGTTGTGATTACGTTACTCCGCGTAAACGTATTATATTATGCGAACCAAACGTAACGCATGCAGGTACATATTATACTGTATAACTAAAAGTCTAATTTCAATATTCTCCGAGTCCGGGAAGTGGATTTTAGCGTGCTAAAAGTTTGAGTTGATCAATTTTTTCGTACGCTTTTGTAGCGTTTGATCAATTATTATTTCATACGTTCTCGCGTTATTTCGCTATAATATAATTATATTATCGATTATGATTGCGAAGAGTCGTGTTTTTCGTCGAGTCTGTCGCGAAGGAATTAAAATCGTTTACCAAACTATGGATATTATCCCGTGAATTTATCCTTAGATCCTTATTTAGGTAGTGTGATATCACGCTTTGAAAATATTATATCTTCTAGAAAATATAATATACTTCTGTTTTTCGCTGCATCTATGGAAGTCCGTACGGGCCATGAAAATATATTATTTACAATCCGATAAGGTTATTGAATCGTATTTGTACCGTTCTGGTTATGCGAGCTGACGAATTATTCCGAGTACGGTTTGCACCATAATAACGTTTCTTCTGTCTGTCACAAAATGTTTGAAAAAAAAAAATCGATCGCGTAAATAACACTCTGACTGGTATTATTGTTGTTTAATTTTATTCATAGAATCTCGCGGCAGATACGGGCTTATCTCGAGACTATTGAGATTAATCAACATGCTTTAATTGAATTGAACTATTAGTTATTGGCGTATCAGATGGTTACGGACAAAAGGGTTCTGCGCGCGCGCGTATACGTATGGCGGGTGAACACATTTATTTGTAATCGAATTACGCGAACAGAGCGGTTGTGACCGCGCGCGTGCGGGTTACTACGGCCGCGGCGGCGGCGGCGGCGGTCGGTTCTCGAACCAGGATCTACCTGAAAAGTTTCGCGGACCGACTACTGCCTACACTATAGAAAATTATTATCGCGAGTATAGTTAGGTAGTGCGGCGATACGCTTTTCAATGAAATAATACGATTTGCTCTCGCCGTAGTCTGGTGACGCGCGCGCGTACGATAAACTTGTATTTTATTTAACGCTATTTATTCGCGCGAAAATCATATCACTGCACGGCGTATATATTTATCGGTTATTAGTCGTATCGATACCACGATTTCGAAATAACTCCGACGCCCAAGTCGCCCGGACAATATAGACACCCACCTCGTGCTAAACGGCTCACGGTCATCGTTGAATTCGATTTAAATTTGAAACGTGTATTCTGATTTCAATTCATACGTTTGAATGGTTGATTTTTTATTTCCAACGCATAGTTTTTCCACTCGACGACAGTATTATTTCCCATTCTGAAACGTCAACGTCCTGCGTATAACGTCTGATTTAAATAAATTTTATTTTCATTTAGTTCGTCAGACTTATAATATATATATAGCAACTGTCATTTGAGATTCCAGGCTTATCTACGAATAACGCATATTGTGACCCCCACTTTTCAAATCACGGCGAAATATTTGATAGTATTTAAATAACTCAATCATATTTTATGGTCTCGATAAAAAAAAAAAGAAAAAAGTCGATATCTATATTATGACGCAATGGATGTATAATTGTAGAATAATGGAGTCCATTATAATTATTATTGGGACACGAGTGATGATATTCATCCGAATCGTTAAATGACATACGAACGCGATCAATAATAAACCATATTATCGTTCTTGCTATAATAGTTCTGATCAATATAGATCGATACGATCTCAGACGTGTAGCTAAAGCGTAGTCTAAACATTTTTCCGGCCACTTTGTTATATTATTAAAAATTCTTTAGTCTCGGTTAATGGATTTAATATTAGTTAATTTTTAAAACTTAAATATCATATTTTTTAAGGAGTTCGTGAATATTGGCTTCTCTTTATAAATGTTGGCCACTCCAATTGTGTACTCCTGTGCCTATGTGTCGCTGAATAAAATATTTTCGACTTTAGTTTTTAACAACACTCGATCGTCGAGTAGTATAATACCACCGTTTAATTTAAAAAAAGTATGTATCCAAAGAAATATGTTATCGTAGGTTATTATGAGTGTAAAATGCAGTAAAACAATTATATCGTCATCGGCCGTTGCCCCGTTGCCCGCCGCTGACATCACGCGTAATGTTTAATTATCCGACAATGTTGATTAAAATAAATACGCTGACATATTTTAAACCGATTTAAAACGAAAAAAAAAAAAAAATGAAATAACATGTTCGAAACAATTGAAACAGCCGTGTAGTAATATGTGTCGGGCGTATGAACTACGTCGAAATCAAAAAGGAAATATGATTTTTCTGTATATCGAAACGGGATACCATTACGTCGTCGGTATGTTTTAAAATATTTATATATTAGGCGTGAAAACAAACGTCATGTTTTATTTTTTAAAAACGTTGTCTCGTCATATACGCGCGTACCAAATGTACCAACCTATTTTATTGACAACGCGCAGCTATGCACACCGATATCTAATCTAATTCTAATTTGGTAGTGGTATGTTTTTTTTAATAATATTCTCTTATCCGCGTTGCGTTTGTCGGTACGACTTGCCTAGACACATTTCTCATAGGTCGGCCCCGTCTTTGACAGGTATGTTTTAATGTTATAACGTACAGTACATAACGAGACATGCGATTCCCAAGTCGATTACAGGTCGACATCTATCGGTGACGCGTCTTTAATCCGATAATTTAGTTGATTTCTACTAGTTACGAATGACGATCGTAAAATTTCAGCGAAAGAATAACTGTTCCGTCGAAGCTTCGCCTCACCGAGACTCAACAAGTATTGTGCCGGACCGCGAGTTCGGTTTAACGCGCCGAACATGCTACGCATTTTTACTCGTATTGTATATAATATATATGTTTATAATAATATATCATCACGTTACAATATAACACTCCAACAAGTGACTTGCGCCGAAACGGTTTTTTTTCCCTCAAGAAATCCGCGTATCGCATGCGATCGGTTCGTTTATAGAACGCCGCATGTCTATCGGTTTTTTACGGGACAAACGGTTTTTGAAAACGGCCGTGTCATCGAATCCGGCGCGTACCACAATAATAACGCGCACGAACGAGGCTCTATTTAAAACGAGAACTCGCGCGCGCTGAAAATACTGAAGTTACGACAAATGTGTGTGTGTGAGTGTGTGTGATTTCACTCTCGAATATTGCAGCACGTAATCCCATTAAATTTATCATCATATTTATATGATAAACACGTAATATCGCGTATAGAAACCGTGAATATGACGACGCGATGACGTCAATAATATGGGAACTCGATGAAAGTGAATTTTAACACGCGGGCTCGTTGCCGTTCGACGTATTGCAGTCTAGGTATTTATATAAATATATATCGTACGCCGATGCAGCACTGCACGTGCAGCGTGTATATTATACGGTTCTGTCTATATTTGTTCGAATATATTTTATATACCGTATTATGAACCACTGTCGTAATAATAATAATAGTAATTATTAGTATTGTTTGTCTATAAAGAAAAAAAAAAAAAAAAAAAAATGACGTTGGCCGGGGTCGGTTCACGAGGTGTCCCACGACAATTTATATGAATTTATCGTGGTCGGGGAATAGGTTTTCATTATACTCGAAAGGTTTTCAAAACACAGTAAATCCCCGTGGGACGTTCTGTACACACGAAACCAATTATATACATTTGTACGTTAGGTAATACCGCGGCATAGACGGGCGTGCGTGCGTGTGGTTTTGTTTGAAAATTTAATATTTTTCAATTTTTCTTCCCTCCCCTCGTCTGACTTTGTGCCTTTATATTTGTCATGCGTGCGTACAGCGATTGATATTGGTTGATCACTTATAATTAATACGACGACGCCGCGCCGTTTAATTAAATGATATCGTACAAAGAAAACCAGTCGCGTCGCGGGCTGAAGTCTTGTGTTTCGACACGTCGCGCTCGTTTAGGCGGGTATTATCTGATATCACATATTTCGCCGTTTAGAGGCCTCTAACGACGGTGTTCGACCGGCCGGACAAAATCGTAAAACTAAAATGGACGTTATACTATAGCGCGTTATTACCTATCCCGCCTCGTCGTGCGTTGGAACGCAATAACAACTACGGCCGGACGACGACGACGACGACGACGACGACGACGTGGACGGATTCCGCGCGTGCCACATACGCCTCTCCGCCGTCGGAGCAACTGCCGAGTTTCCCGTGTAGGTATCATATTATTATATATATATATATGACTATATGTTCTCGAAAATGATAATATTACGATATTAAAGACGGCCACGCGCAACGAATTGTTTGAATACTTGATATTTACGAGCGCGCGCGTCAAAAGGACAGGTATATTATTATATTATAAAGGTTGGGCACCGGTCACATAATCCAACTTCTCCCGAACCCTAGTCGTCAACCGCCGGTCATTTTGTATACGCCGCCGCGGAGAACGGCCAGAAACGTGTGTGCTTTCCAACAACAACCGAATTCGGCTTTTCTTCGAGTTTTTCCAACGTTTTCCGGGTTCGAAACATCGGTTTTGCGCCCGGCGCATCGCGATAATCCGAAACAAACGTAGTCCACGGCCGTCGCACCGAGGTCCTGGCCACTCGAAAACGACGCGGTTTTACGAACGCGAGACGGAATTCAAAACAATTATAACATTCGGATCGCCGCGTTTCTATCTTTAAACACATAATGTATTTTATATACTCTATATATACGTATATGTTTAACGAACAATATATCTCGCACTAAATTCACCGTTGACGAGCAATTACACGCTGCCGACGACAATGCGTACTTGAACGCGCGGGGGCGTTTTCGTCCGTTTGTCGTTTTAACGTAGTGCTCCATTAGTATACGACGGCGTATACGGTGTATATATGTTGTTATTATTATTGTTTTTGTCGCGCTCGAGAGCCGCGCAGCAGCACTTGGTGCGTGTTTTGTTGTTGTGTTTGCACGCGCGCGCATGTGTCGACGGCGACCGAGCTGACGTGACGATGTTTTCAAACGCTTTCTCTCTCTCTCTATATATATATATACACACACACACACACACGTATATATGTATTTTTTCCATCTTTCTCTCTCTTCGTCGCATGCGCCGCCGCCTGTACGGTCTGCCTCTGCAGGAGACTGCAGCAGTTGACCTCTCCACGTAAAAACATCCGAAATTGTTAAGTCTCGCTCCGCCGTGGCGTTAACGACGGTAAATCGTAAAAAACCTATGAAAACATTATAACGATAATAATTCTATGCGTTTAAACGTTGTTTTATTTTTTCTACGAGGTTATTACTACATATACGTATATATACGTATATATTACTACTATATAACTACGCGAATCATACGTAGGACGAAATTCACTATGATAATCTGGAGAAACCCTACGACGATCACTTAAATCGAACCGTCTACTTTAAATAATAATCGTGCGTACAGTTTTTGAATTTACTACCAGTTTTTTGTACAGTTTAAAAGCAAAGTAATAAAACTATTGAATGTCACACTATAAAGCATTAAGAAATATTATCCGAATAATAAATATAATTCATTGTATGATCTAATATGAATAATATCACCCGAAGTATATATTGTGAATAATTATTTAATTTTTTAATAATTGTTTATGAGATATATGAATATCATAAACGAGTGCTTTCGATTGTCGAATACAAAACAAATGTGTTGCTGCGGTGTGTGTGGGAGAGCTCTTAAAAACTTTTGATATCCGTCGCTTCAATCGCGATACAATACACGCCGTCTCTGTGCCGCCTGTACTATAGTAACAGAGGAAAATCGTGTCGTTTTTTATGATCCTTTTACAAAAAAAAAAAATATCTGGCTTTATATGACAATTTAACGTGCAAACGCCCTGAATTTAATCGTCTCGTCCGTCGTATGATATTCTTATATAAAGGAATCTCGAAAACTAGATACATCGAAGTCTCGTGAGTTTCATTCTCCCACGTTATCATTTTTCCTCTCGTTGTCTATTCACTTTTTGACGTGTGTCGCGTGTACGATTCATCACCATTATATACGCCGCATACTGTTTTTCCAATGTTTTTAAATAATATATGTTCGTCGTAATAACGCCGCCACAGTTTGTACATTTCCGTCCGCGTATTGTTCATTTAATGAGAACGTTTTCCATCGTTAAAACCGACTCTGCACATATTGCGACGTAATACAATATTTAATAACTAAATACGTAGACATTATGTTATAATATTATATTTTGAAACCGCCGAGTATAACGCGCGCACGTCATCCGCATCCACAGTCCGTTTTTTCCGCGAGACGTTTTCATTTCTTAAAAAGAAAAAATTAATTAACTTTCGTCTTGTCATTTGGTACTATGATATGATATAGGATATACGAGAGGATATATATTTGCCGTCAAGAGTACAAAGTAAGTACAGTTTATATGAGAGCAGAAATCATTGAAGTGGTGTCGAATGAGAGAGGAGGACAGAGGGAAAAAAGAGAGAGAAAATTTATCCGAACATTTGGTCGCAAAATCGCATCGAGATAAAAACGTACACTCAGAACGATGTAATAAAGATAGGTACCTACTTATATATATATATATATATATACGAGTATATTATTCACTATTATTGTTTTTATACTGTCTTGTGCGTGTAACGCTTGTACACAAAGCGAAGAATATATTATAATAAAATGGCGTTTACGACGTTTCGTCGTCACATACTTATATTATAATATATATATATATTGGGATGCGATAATTACTAAACGTTTCGTCACTAGCAATAAACGTATTTATATTTTCATCTCGAAGCCTGTGATGGTATGCGTGTGTGTGTGTGTTTAACGACAGTTACTCCTCGTCCGTTCTTGCCATTGCATGTACCTCCATAGTAGTATATGTTGTATGCGTCGGTGACAATCGGTGTTCGCATCCGGCGCGCATTTCGTTTGCGGCGAATACGGTGAAATTTCGCGAATAATATGCAAAACGCCGTCGGAATAATAATATTTTTACCCCGCAGCGCGCGCCGTCGTCGGTATCCGATTCGGCCGCTGGTCCGGCTGAAACGCGGTTTACGGTTAGGGTCGGCGGTCGACACACCGCCGTATTGAAAAAAACAAAATCAATAATAAATATTAAACCGCGTCCCTTGTTAATACACGACGACAGGCGGCAGCGAGAGGAAAACATTTAATCGATACGGATTCGAAATTCGTCGAACGCTACGTCGACACCACCGTGTGTGTCACTGAAACCCAAACAAATCTATAAACTCTTTGGTACGTCGTTTTTAGATATTCCTATCTCGGCCGCGAACAAAAACAAACAAAAAAAAAAAAAAAAATAAAAAATAAATAGTCATATTCTATTGTTTACCGTGTGGCCTATTTTATCGTCGTTGAGAATAATATAATATGTGTTTTCCCTCATTACGGGATGTTTGCACGTTTCGACATAAGCCGCATTGAAATTTTCAATGGGAAAACGTTGTGTTGCAATAGTCATGACGTGCTCGCGAGTATAATCCGAGAGAGGTTACTACACTGTTTAGTTTTTTTTTTTTTTCGAAAATAAAAATCTGCAACGCGCGTTTTGTAATAATTTTCAAATCGATCGATTCGTCGGAGAATATGTGAAAACAAAAAAAAAAAAAAAGGTCAAAATATTAAAATAAATAACAATTGCGGTTTCGTTGGTGACGCAAAAGTGTAAAATTAATTTGTTACATACCGGTGGTGGGTCCCTCTTCACGACCGTTGCAGCAGGCAACGGTTGCTGCGCCGCCGCCGCCGCTGTAGCTCCGTATGTTTACGCACCCGCACGCGCGCGCGCACACACATGTATAAATATATTTGTTTATCTTGGCTCGTTGAACAGCACTTTAGACTCTACGAGTCCTTTTAGCTTAGGGTCTTTCGGTGATTATTTAAGTGGCTGACGACGACGACGACGACTACAACGACGACGACGACGACGGTGTTTTAAAGTTTCTCTACGATAAGGGTGCGAGCAAAGACTTTACGTACAAGTGTGCATGTAGATATATACGTTCATACATCATAATATTATATACATATATATATATATAGAGAGAGAAAGCCGGTGCCGCACAAAACGGCGTGTTCGAAATTGCCTCCCCGTAGTCGTCGACCGCGTGTGCGGCGGTGCAGTGTTTACACGGCCAATTGTCCTTCGTCACCGCTGCCTCCTCTTGCGACTGTTCGCCGCCGCCGCCGCCGCCGCCACTCGCCCGCCAGTGTTTTAATAGGAGCTTCGCCGCCGCCGCCGCCGTATTCGCATGTTTTATTGCTCTCTCGAGTGAGCTCGCCGCCACCGTATCGGTCGTATACAGAGTGTTCGAAATATAACGTAGACTGCGTTCCGGGTACGCCTTATAAATAATATGCGTAATGAGACATTAAGTATCATATCATTATACTTATTATATTGATTACGAGTATATTTATTGTATACGTGATTTCCATGCCGGTGGCGACGCGAAGTCTCATCAAATTGTCATTGCATAGACACTCGGATGCACTCACCGTTATCCGTGGCAAAAGTGTAAAAATCCGAACGCAAAAAGTCATAACGATCCCAAATCGTGTGGAAATATCGAACGAAATGTTTTCAAAGTCATTTTAACAATTATTCCATTTTAATAAATTTGACGTGGTTAATTCGCGTAGCAAATCTAGCAACGGCTTCGTGTTCAAACACATATTTTCGAGCGCTGTTACGATATAATCCGCGGTCTATTTCTGTTGTTCAAACATATTATTATCACGCCGCGTATAATCATCGACGTGTGGTACACTATTACTTTTATGAAATCACTGTGATAACGCGCACGTCGAAAAATCATCGCCGACTCCGAATGTTCGCCCGCACGTCCTGTTTTAATTGATAAAAATTCTGTTTTTTTCTTTCTTTCTGTAAACAACGTTATCGAAAACCAACCCCCCTTTGCGACGCCGCCATAGTTTTGCGCAGGCCCTCTCGCCCTCTCGCGCTGTCATTGCGAATAATTCGCGCGCAAGCGCACGAGCCGGTACGGTTAGGTATAGTAAACCGTGTGCGTGTGTGTTTGCTCGCGCGCGCGCGCGTGGGACGTCATTAAATATTTGCCATTCAATGTCGGTTCATACTTAACGAAATGACCTACCCTGCCTGCATTAAAAGGCTCCACTAGTTGGGCGCACTTTATCCTATATAATATATTATATGCGGTGCACACACACACGTGCTCGCGCGTACATACGCAGCGTGTGTTTGTTCAACGCATTAGCGACGCCGACCTAGTGAGTGCGCGAGTGGAGTATACATAAAACCAATCGACACTGGTCGGCGCGACGAAAAGCGCGCGCGGCATTCAAACCCTTTTGTTCAAGCACAAAATTACATGATAAAGAAGTGATCCTTTACGGTGGCGCGACTAGGCTAAGTCGGGCCCTATAGTGTCGTTTTGAAGGAAGGGCCCTATAATTGATGTTTTTTTTTTACAATAATATACATACATGTATACTATACTAGCTGAATCTACCCGTCTTTGTCGGGTTTAAGTATAAAAAATGTGTATGGCCCAAATAATAATAATAATCGACATTTTCCCGTTATCAACTGACTGCTATTATTATTTAATAGTTTATTATACAAACACACAATATGAATATTATAGATTTACAATTTAAAGGGTACAAATTAATTTTTACCGATCGACCGACCGACTTCGGTGTGTGTGTGTGTGTGTGTGTTATAAACTAACTAACTAACTAACACGTAAAAACGAGAACCGAGGTATACTGCTGGCCTGATTTGCGAATTTTTCTAGTTTCACCCTTTTCACACCCCATTTAACCCACTTACGAGTTGAATTTCACAAAATAAAGTTTATAGACAATGTTTATTCGTGTTATAGAGTATGTATACTTAATTTCAGAAAGATTGGAACAAAAATTTTTTTACCCCGTTTTTAACCCCGTTAGAGGTGGAATTTTCAAAAATCCCTTCTTAGTGCGCGTCTACGTGATAATAGTTATCTTCGTGCCAAATTTCAACCCGATCCCTCTAGCGGTCAATAGTGTTCATTCATAAACATTTTTTTTTTTTTTTGAGTCTTTCGAGTCATAATAAGTGTGTACGACGTATACATAATGTAGGGTGGGCCATCGTGTGTTCTGATTTTTCCCATCGTATACTACTTCCCAGTTCCCATATACTAGACAAAACTCACGAGAGAACACACCGGGACCATCTCTGTAAACCGAAAGATAATATAATCACGTGTAAGTAAAGCGTAGCGAGATGTATGTAAGTACGCGCATAACATGCATCTCAGTCGGTACATTTGAGTTTGTGAAATTTAACGCGCGACGCATTAGCAAATTATTTTCGTTCTATATATCCCGTCGTCGCGAGGTCACACGCGCGTCATCTGTTCGTCCAAAGTGCTGTTCCATCGTGTGTGTAAATTAAATTTTTCTTACGTAAAATGTATCCTTTATTTATTATTTAACATCTTAAAAAAACAGTCGCCGTCATTCGCGATGTAAAGCGAATTCGAAAAAAAATCCCATTCCAATACAAAAAATAGTATTTAAAATATTTAAAATTATTTACGAACAAGTATGTGTGTAAGGCATAACGCTTAAAGTTTTAACTGCGAGAAAATGCGAGGCGAGACAGTCGACTGCCGATATTTATAAGAGAGAAAAGTGTTGTTTTAAACGAGAAAGATATTATGAGAAAAATAAAAAAATTAACAAATGTCAGTACAATGTGATGGAAACCTACGTATGTCCTAACAGTTAATTTATTCAAATCGCCGATAAAATTATTTCATATTTATAATAATGTACGTATAGCAATAATATTATACCGTTAAATATAATATAATCAGGTGTTGTCGTATAGTTTCTGGCCGCAGTTGGTGTTTGACATTCCGAAATGAAACACGTCCGTCCTTGATGCCCGTACAGTGTACATTATGCGAACACATTTATAATATACTCTAGGTACAGATAGTATAATCATAACCAGTGCGCGCATGTGTGCGTGTGGCGTATACAATTAATCTCGTTCTACTTTATTATTATGATATCGTATTGCTTTTCGTACATGTCCAACCGAGGTGTATGCAGTGGAAAACAACAATTATTATTATTATTATTAATCACGCATAATATAATATAATAATATCGTGCGACGTGGTAAAAAGTTTAAGAGCTCAGCTCGTATAATAAATATTTAAAATATATTATATATTATTTATAAAATAACGGTCGCGTGTTATGTATATATGTGTTTGTTAGGCACTGTTATTATACTTATACGATCACATCGTGGCGTTTATGTGTGTGATGTGCGCCGGCGGTTTTTCGCGCGCGCCGTGTAAACGCCGCCGCCGTTCTAAACGTTTTTCATGAATGAAATCGATACTATGACGAGTACGTAGTGTGCGTGTATATATCTTGTACATATACGTTTATTATAATGCGCGCGCGATACCTCTGCACGGCGGAAGAGTTAAAAATAATCGTGAGAGGCCGACGACGAGCGAGCGAGCGAGTGAAAACCATTTCTCATAATACTGTGAGAATTGAACCGTCGTTGTACGTATATTTTTTAGTGGTATTATTTTAGGGAGGCCTCTATCCGAATTCTGAAAATGTTTTGCGGTTCAAATATTATATCGTTTTGTCCCTCTGGATGGCTCCGACAGTGTTGAAATGTCGAACCTTTTGAAACTTAAAATAAAGTAACAATGCTCCAACATAAGAATATTATTGTACTCAGAATACGTTTATTTCACATTTCTCCCGTTTCACAATATATATTGTACAACAATACGTGTACAACGAGTATATCATAATATGCTCTCCATTAATTATTTTATTCCTTTTTTGAGAAAAATAAAGCGGGCGTTTCGCGAACGAGTTTCACTCTTGTTTTCCGTATAAAGTAATAATTATGTCGTTTACACAACATCGTTAGCACGTTAACAGAACGCTATAAATATGAACAATGAAAGAAATCATGATTTGAAACAGCTATATGCTGCTCACTGTCTCTGGTGTTCCCATCAGTTTTTTTGAAAACGTGCTAAGCATTGCCTACAGATGCGTGGAAACGCGTATTTTTCATTTTCGGTTAAGCACATAATACGTATAAAGTGGCGTGATAAATATATAGACGAAAATTAAAAACCTATATATACGTTTGGATTTCAAAACTTTTGGGATAACTTTTTGGGATACTATTGACTTTTTAAACGGTCGATAATTGCCTCCTTTTTTGTTGTTGTTGTAAACCAAGTAAGTCATGGGTATATCTCATTACATATATAATATCGTACCGACGACTGTTGTCACATTTTTGAGCATGTCCAGTGTAGAATTTGACGTTTCGGAAATTAATATTATTGGAAATAATTGCCACCCTTGACTGCAATAGTAGTAAAAAGAAACGCCAATGTAAATATTATGTCAATATTAGTTTTTGAAAGCGGCAAGTCGTTAAGTGTATTTACTCGTTCGTTTTCGTCGTATTTTTATAGTCTATTTGAAGAAACGATTTTCTCGAACCTTTTTATTATTATTATTTTATTTTATTTTTTTTTTTTGCTTGATATATATATATATATATATATATATATATATATATATATATATATATATATATATATATATATATGTTTGTATATCCGGAAAGCTTTTCAATATTTTCTTTTTATTCGGTGCCATTGATGTTACATCGTGCGACTGATTAAAAATACATTTTCGAAAACCAAACCAATCCGCGTCGTATATTTCTTATTTGTAAAGGAAATAAAAATAATATCGACCGTACTGGTTTAATAATTTATGTTTATTCTGACGGCTGTGCGTTATAATATCATTATCGAGCTTGTCGCGTGTGCGTTTTTAAATACTACTCGCCGACTTTTGTATGCCTATTTTTATCCAAAACAATAATCGACCGGGCATGTAAACAGAATAACATTATATTATTATATATTTAATGACTTATGTTTTAACACGCTGCGACCGACGAACCACAAACAATATTATAATAATATACGTATCATAGCGCTATACTACGGGTTATCGTTTCGGTTGATATCATATTGTTACATAATTTGAGCGGGACAAAAGTACCATATTATTATTATACGTCTAGTAACTGAGACGTGTATAACCGCAAACGATCGGAAACTACTGTTTGTCAAGTCGTAATAAATATCTATATTTTACATAAACGCATAATATGTATGTTCCAATGAAATTCGTTAATTATTCTCGGGTAGTCGATTTTGCGGTCGTCGTTCGGTGTGAAAGAACGACGCTTCTCACACGCGGAATTCGGTGTGTCGATTTAGAATCTCTGCGAGATTTCATAACGTAAAAGATTAACGTTGAAAATGGAAAAAAAAAAATACATTAAATATTATTAAAGGTGAACGCTCTAGGTTTTTTTTTTATCGCATATTTATGAGCTGTTGTGTTTTGTCAGTCGTTGTGCCATGCGTGTAAATATAATATAACAACAAGCATTAAAAATATAACGCGTGACGCTCGTGTGTTGTATACCTACCAATAATAGTTTATCCGACTGACGGCGGAATATCCGTTTCATCGGTCGCGTCGTGATTACCGCGACTTTCGTGAACATTATTGTCGTTAATTTTATTATTATAATAAGTGTGACGCAAAACAACTGTGTGCAATATCCGTTCACGTTCGTCCATCATAGTTATCGTTGTTTTTTTATTTTATAAAAGTCATTGTTATCGTGTAATAAACATAATACATGTC
The DNA here is from genome assembly GCA_948098885.1 of Drepanosiphum platanoidis. Classification (NCBI taxonomy): domain Eukaryota; kingdom Metazoa; phylum Arthropoda; class Insecta; order Hemiptera; family Aphididae; genus Drepanosiphum; species Drepanosiphum platanoidis. Next base: position 13,906,479 of record OX402534.1, on the reverse strand, counting down.
CGTCAGACCCGATAGCGTTAAATATTTTCGCATTTTTACATCATTTTTTGCATTCTTCAATAGCTGACCATCGACAATACTATATAGTATTTTATCGTCTGTTCTTCGCGCATATTATTGTTAATTATTTGCGTCATCGTTTATGTGTTTTATCGACCGATTGAAAATAAAAACGTTTTCGGACATGTTATACTCTTTCGTTATACGTATATAATCTTCCTAAATACACACTAAATTTGAACAATTGATCTTGATAAAAGTTCTAATGAGAAACGACGAACACTGCACTTTATATACGGCTGTAATCGTACCCGGAAGTAAATTATTTGTTTTAAAAGTAAACAGGAACATGTATTCATATTTATATGAATAAACGTCTTCAGCGTTTATCTAGAAAATACTTCGTCGACTTTTATTAAAAGAGAAAAAAAATGTACAACGAATTGGAACTTAGACTCGATAAGCTGGATATTTATTAGTTTATTACTATACGAGGGGATAATGCATATATAAATTTTATACTTTGGAATAAATATTTATCTTAATAGGGTTGGAAACTCGTTAAAATAAGGATTAAAAAGGTATAGGTGAGTTGATTGCATCGATAGCAAGGGGTCGGCGAGTCAGTGGTTTTATGTTAATTTAAATGCTATGGTATTATAAACATACACTTAACATGTAATATTACCGCTCATCGACGCGACGCTATCGGAATAGAAGTTTAGTTAGAAACTTTAAAATAAATAAAAAACTTTTCACAATCATAATGATAGTCATTTGAGTGCAAAAAATTGTACACAATAGTCGTGGTTAAAGCTGCAGTAAGTAACGCGTAAAATTCTGAAAACGTTTTACCGCTGGTACGTAAAGTCTTGAAAATTATATTTTTAATCGAATATCGCAAATCATTTGTTGTTGAATTCGTATCTAAACGTTGAAAAAAACAACAATAATAAATACAATATACCGCGGACATAAAGTATCTATGGATTTATAACAATAATTTACGTTTACATTCATATAAAAATTACTAAAAAACACACACGAGATTAAAATACTAAGAGTATCTTCAATCGACACGACACTGCTCGTCCTAGGAGATGGATTTAAAATTCAACCGCGGCGGCGACGACGACGACGACGACGGTGTCGTAGTTATTTGAAATTCGTCGGCAACGATTGCGTGCGATCGCATGGCGGTATGTCAAGTCCGGCAAAACATCGTCGTCGAATTCGAAAACAGCCGCCCCCGCCGAAAACCGTATTGTGTACGACGCGCTCGTTCTCGGAAACGTCGACCGTACGCGAAATAATTAAAACGCCTCCGAGTACACACTATAATATATTATTATTATATATCGTACGCGCCATACACATTTAGGGGCGCCGCCGTCATAACCTCGAGTGTGACTACCATTATAATATAATATAATAATAATAATAGTGGTAGTAGTAGTAGTAGTGCGTTGTCCGCATTGTTGTCCGGTGGCCGTATCGTTTTCATCCCTCGGCCTTTCGTAATAACATATAACGCGAGAATAAATAAACGCGCGCGCTTATATTATATATATATGATGCGTATATACACCCTCTTTCCGGTGTCATTGCGAACCGCGCCGTCACTATTTTTCCGTTCTTTTCACGCGCGATACGTTCCAAAGATTCGTCCGTCTTTCTTCTCTCTCCGGGAGCGAATTCAACGCGCACCGCTGCACCGGTCGTTCGCTAATTTGCACTTTAATTGCCGTGTCATCGGCACGCACTGTGTATATAATACCGAGCGGTGCTCCAACACACAAAACACATTATGTATATACGCGGCGGCGGCGGCGGCGTCTATAGCGCGTTCAATTAAATTTACGCCGAGCGAAGCGCGTTCGGCGTCGGCGGAAACGCGGGGTAGGTCACAATATTATTAATATACACGTCGTCGTAGAAAAGGAAAAGCGAAAAAAAGACCCTCGTTTTCGTCGTCGTTGACCGGGAAATGCATAAAACAAACTACTCTGTGATGCCGCCGCCGCCGCGAGCAATCACTCTAAAACGCCGCGACAATTATACCGTTTTAATTTCGACTAACAACTCCTCCCCCCCTCGTAGTAACACCTTCGCGTCTTCGCCCATCATACCGTCTTTTTACGGACGACTTTGTCAACATACAATACTTGCGTGTCGTATGTATTGTGATAATATGTTGTGCGCTTATTGCATCCAGTGCGTTCTGAACAGATTTACAACGTCCGTTTTAACATTTGATTTTGTCGCTTTCAACTTCACTCCACGCAATTGCCTCCTCGACGAAAATTCATCGTTTAAACAGCCCAAGTGTATGATCCGGAGACTAAATAATATTTCGAGTACGCTTGTGATTTCCACGCGTATTCCGTTTTATCGCGTTGAATTCGTACCCATGTCTGTAGCTGGTAAACGGATTGTAAATATTCACGTTTTCTAAAAAAAAAAATAAAATAATCCGATTTTCGAAAAAGTGTGAAATCAGTCACTTTGAACGTAAAGTGCACATGCCAACCTCAACTCACACGTAACTACGCGAGAAACGTACATATACGCAAGCAGCAGCAGCAGCAGCAGTAGAATCAAACGCGCACACGGGCAGATACCTCAGGCGCGGACGGCTATATGCGCGTGACTGGCGTGTAAAAATATATATTCTGCCGCGTCGCCTTTTATAATAATATTATATATAAGTTATCGTATTGTTCGAAAGGATTTTGACGGGGAAACGTTTTCAACGCGAAGACGACGGCGGCGCGACGACGATGAAACGCAGAATAATACGACCAACCCCTCGCCCCACTCTCCGTGTCGCGTATCAATATATTATTATTATTATTACTTTTCTTCTGATAATCCGATTTTTTAATAAATATATATCTATATACTATATATATATATACACTCGGGGTATTGGAGTCCATCAAAACGTTTTTCGATTTCGAGTAAACGCGATTTAATGAAAATCGTGTTTGGCATTCTATTCCCGTCGTCGCCGTCGTCGCCGTCGCGCGCGGGCTCTCTTTATATAAGAACTGTGTATGGGATTCTGGCGGCGTTGAACAGAAAATAAAAAAAAAAAATACTAAAATCTCATAATATTTTCTCTCTCGTTATGGCGGACGATTTTTTCGCAAGAAAAACGCGCGCCAGACGGGGATAAATAATATCAGATAAATAATATTATTGTAAGTGCACGGATTGCGCAGTTTAATATTTAAATCGTTTGAAAAAAATTCTCGACCGAGTGGAATTTGCATTGATTGTGTTATAATATAATATGTAGTCTGGAAATTTTTACTCGATTTATAGAATATATATTTCTCTTGTCGTCGTCGCGACCGGGACGTTCGCTTCAGCATCGAGACTATTGTCTATTTTAACGCGTTACGCAACTTTCTGAACGTTCCGTTTTATCGCAATATTATTTATTGCCTATTTCGTAATGAATGCTGTAAAATTTCGGAAAAATTTGGAAATGATTCGATTTCTTTGGGTACACGATCACGACAGATGGCAGATATAATTCATTTAACTTCTTGATACGTCGTCGATAATATCGTTTTGACGCGGTGTAATTATTCGTTCGATATGAACGAGAGACAAAACAAAAACGACAATCGCGTGTATTGTTCGCTCGCGGTTTATGATCATAAGTCAACTGGGTATTATGCGACCGAGTCGTCTCCGAGAATATAATATATTGTTCGCAAATTTAGGATTTATGGTCGCGCTTACTTTCTTTCAAAAGGTATTGCGTGTATGTATGTTATAATATATGATAATGTACGCTCGAGTAATATGATTAATTGTAATCTCGCGGATCGATATAATATGTACACACACACACACACACACACACATACTCGTATATGTATATAACCATGTAACTGATTTCTTTGTGTTATACTTTATGATTAATATCGAGTTTGTGACTTTGGAGTTTTAAAAGTTGTACCTTTTACATGGGTTTACGCATACAATATGTCCCGGAAACAAGATTGACACTCATAATGACAAATATATTTTTTTCCTGCTTTTATACACGTTATATAGTATCATATTTTAGCTTTAAAGGGATATGCAATTTTCCTCATAATACTGTTTAGTTTGAAGATAATGCGAATAATAAGCTCGTCAATCATAATATATACATATATATATATATATAGGGAGGCATATATAACACAGGATCGTTTTATATTTAATACATACGCGTTATTTATGTATCGACGATTCGTTATCCTTTTGTAATTCAATGTAATCCATATTCTAGATCGTGTAATAAAGTACTGTAAACATACTTGCTACTGGTATAACGAAGTGGAATGGTTAATGCGTATTCTAATATAGAACGCGCGTTCCGTATATTATTGTCACGAGATACTTGATCTCGGGATAAAACGTATGTCGTTGTATGAGCGGAAAACGAACACGAAACCGAGACAATTGTTAGGGTTGACAAATATTGATGAGACACTAAAGTGCAGGCGAACGTGTCCGGGTGTGGTTTATCGAAGCGATGTCGATAAAGCTCGCAGTGAACCGAACCGAAAAAATCCGTTCTTGGTGTGTGTCCATCGTAGTAATCAGTGGCATATTTCGGTGACGTTTGAAGGGGCGCGATTATTCCGCCGTTTACATTGTTCGGCGAATGCGTTCGGTCCATTTTCCCGACCCTTTTCCTATTGAACTCTGACAACTGATTTATTCAGTAAAGATAAGTTATTGTATTCATATTTTAAATAATCTTTATATATTTTAAACGTTATCTGAGGATAAGTCGAATTCGTATTTTATTTTTTATTTTTCGTAATCGGAGAATATAATAGACACACTCCCTGCCTTTCAGATGCACCTAGCTGGACTATATTTTAAGTATACGCGTGCAGGATTTGAGAGCGTAACTTAACCTAATTTTCTAAAGGCGAACGCGTTTGAAGGAATCGTCTAATCGATACGGCTGCTGTACGAGCACGATACGCACACGTACAAACAGTATAAACGGCAAATATATTATACCTTTTTGATATTTCAATTATCACGCGATCAAATAAATAATTATTTCTCTCGAGCATCATATTTATCGATATTATACGCGCATAGGACGGAGAATAAAAATGAATATTATCCGTCGATGCGGGAAACGAAATGTAATGTTTTTATTACGGGGGAAAAAAAGCGAAACCCACCTTTTGGGCATGACGTTGATGAATTAAAAGCAATAACGGCGTATACGAATTTGTATGCGTATTTTTCGACAAAAGGTGAAAAACGGCTGGAAGAGAGAGAGAGAGAGAGAAAATAAAATAAAAATTAAAAAACATATAAATAGCGACGATATTTCGCAGATGTGAAAACGATGAGCAATTTCCTGTCGGCTAAACGCATATAATTATAATATATTATACGCGTATGTACGACGTGTATCTCGGGTGTATATTTATACCAATACGTATTCGTATAATATGATCATTGACGACGGTGCGGCGGAGAGAGAAGTGGCGGCGTCGGCGGCGCGAGGACGAGAAAAAACATCCGTTTTCGAGGTCGCGCCGCGCGCGCACACAATACGATATGCATTATACGCGTCGATGAAACGTTAAAAACGAAACCCGGGCGAAAAGTCCGACGCGCGCGGCGGGACGGAGGCGGCGAAAAATCGCGAGCCAAAGATAGAGGAGAGAGAGAGAGTGACGGGGACGACCGAAAGGATATAACATAATATACCGGGTGATCGGGAACCGGTGGGTTGTTATAGTTTTCTAAGACCGTATGCCAATCGCTGTACGATGTCCGTCGATGGCTTAATGCGACTTTCCGCGATCATAGAACGAGTAATAGGATTTTCGGAGCCCCGATTTTCCCCATCCCGTTCCATCGATAAATCGAGGGTTTAAGACGTTATTCGCTTGTTCGTAGTTGTCGTCGCCGAAAATCTTTAATAATTCTGTGGAAATATACGTAATAATATGTGTCACGTCACAACGATTTCAAATAATAAATTTAAAAGTTCCTCTTTATTCGACGACGGCTAAAAAAAAGAAACAAAATGCTTTTTACTATGTTTTTTCTTTCTTTTAATCGTGTGCGTTTTGAATAACTTTTTAGAAAATCCTTAATATAAAAGTCGAAGAGTTTTCAGTAACCAAAATTTAAGTGTGGAATTCCAAGTGAAATAGAAAGTTTTTTTTGTGAATTTTCCAACGATTGCGGATTTCTTTTTAAAAATTATTTCACGCATTTTAAGCGTTTATTTGAGTACTTGGAATAACGTTTTGAAGCGATTTCGAGTGCTTCGAGTCCTGTCCTCGTCGATAGCAATTACATGGTGTCTGCGGCAAAGTACCCGGATAGGCTAATTTGTATAGCTAGCTAATAATTATCGATAATTTTCAATTTGTAATTAAAGACGACTGTGATATTATATAATATCGAGTATAGAGGACTTTTTAGTTAAGATTTCGAGTGCGTTTTGAATTTCCATCACCCTATATATACGTAGATTGTATATGTATATATTATATTTTATACAAAGGACGCGGCGGCGTTACCAGTCTCGGTGGCGAAAAGAAAGGAAGAGGAGGTATGGTTGCGTCTGCACAAAGTGATTGCCCGTCATGAATCATTTAGCAGGCGCCTAGGCATCTGCGCGCGCGTGCGCCACACACATACAACACTTACACACACAAATACTCCCACGAATATTGTGTGAACGGCGTCGGCGAACGAGACTTGAAGATACGGTCGCACTAAACGTGATTTGCGATTCCGGCGCGCGGGGCCGTTCACGCATTTTCGTCGTATTTATGCGACTTTGGTTAAAATATTCTCGTCCGAAAGTTACGCGCTTCGTTACAGAAGTCTGAAACGTTTATACGAGCGTCGTCGTATGTATACGAAAGGGCGCACACGAAACCGGCGAAACGAGAGAAAGCGAACGCGAATAATTTCACCAAAAGCGTATTTTTCGTTTGATTCGTCGCAGTATTTCCGTTCGGCACTTGGAAAATAATGAAAAAAAAAAAAACTGCAGCGACTAGACCAGACGTTATGTTTCGGTTCTGTCGGCGTTGATAAAAGCGATTTTTTCGTAAAAACTCGAAAACGCCTGGCGTGCAGGGCGGGGACGTACGTACGTGTTTACATAATATTATTCCACGTGGTTTTTTTTTATTGAAATCGTATAAGAACGCGTAATCACTAGAATCGCGTTCGGTCGCACCTTATGGACTGCTGTTCGAGTACGTAACCTTTTTAATTATTCACTTGGTTTTTTTTGCGCTCACTCTGTATACATCACGCGTTCGTTTATATTATGTGTACTCGTATATTATATATATATATATACACGACCTTAAACCACCGCGCACCACTATACCTTCACTGCTGACGCCGCCGCTATATAGCCGGCGCCTTGGACCATTTATCAAGTCAGACCGACCGATAAACTGTGCGCGCGAAGGCTTATAAACAGGCGCGCGCGCACACACACAAACACACATTTATACTTACATACACACACACACACACACACACACACACAAATACTCGCGTACGCACGTACGTACTTATTGCGAGTCGCGAGAAAAGCGTCGGAGCTGCGGTGAAGGGTTAACAGGTGTTCGAGCCGGGGTTGTTGCGGGACGAAAATGGAAGATTTTAAGCGGAGAAAAGCGTCGGCGGTGGCGCGGGCGAATCGTGTGTATATAATCCGTACATTTTTTTCCATTTCCTTTCATATTCCCGACCGCCCTTATTACGTAGAATATACGGACGCGCGGCATTGTATACGGTCCGCGCCATACGCGTACGACGACGCGCGTCCGTCTCGTACGGCCGATGATCAATCATCTATTATATATAATACGCTATATACTTCGCACCGCATGTGCGCGAACCCACGAAGAAAACGCGCCGAGGCCGTGCCGATCTCTCGCGGTGGCGCCGCTATATACACAAAGTTCCTTTTCGCGGAGACGCGCGAGTCGTGTGATTCGTATGCTCGCGAGGTTTTCCTGTCTTTCTATCGCGGGGGGGGGATGGCAGAGCTATTATTATTATTATTACACATGACCGTGTATACACGACGAGACAGATTTCTATATTACAATTATTTTATAGTCGTCGTTTTAATTTATACGACGCGCGTAGTAATACCAAACCTTTAGTTTATAGAGGTTACCAACCTTTTTATTATACTCCGATCCGCATTTTCAGTTTCTCAAATGCACCGCGTGCGCCCCCTTTATTAAACTGCAAATTTTTCCAAATGACCTATTTCGTATTCTGAGCAGAACGAAGAAGGTACCTTACTTGGGGGTTTTTTTAACGATGCTTATTTATTTATTTTTCTTTCGTGTACATCCTTCGACCAGAAGACGTATTTCAATCGGTATACGTGTACGTATGTGTGCCCGTTTCCATTAGGAAATTTCGGTGCTCGTCTATATTTGATACCTGCCCGGAAAGATATATCTACACCGAAATATGGTTAGTCCATAAAATACTTGTACACCTAATATTATCGCTATTACAAAGGAATAAATCGCAATATCCGTAACTTTATATGATTCATTTAAAGTTCACACATATCTGTGACCATATTTTTAATATGTTTGGAAAAAAGTGAGAAAAGATATACCTATTCATCTATTGAAACTATTTTTAATAAATGTCAAAAAAAAATTATCAAACTTACTCGTGTGATATAAGTACACTTCTAAAGTATAACTATTATGATGTACGTATGATGTTGTTCGGAGATGTAAAGTAGTCGGCTTTTTATTTTGAAATTTATTTTACTTAATCGACGATTTGACGTTTTTCCTGACAATTCAGAACTATCAACCATGTGCATCTTTCGGTTTAGGAAACGTTTCTCTGAAATAGAAAAGACGCGCGCGGTAACGATGAAAACATTTGGATATGTTAGGTATACGAGACGTCCTCGTTTGGATGTTAGAGGCGGATGGTTAAAACGTATGTGTACTCATACGCTTACCACTAAATACGTGCGATTAATATTTATTACGCGTCTCTCCTCGCGCTGCGTTCGTATAAATATTTCAATAATACAATTTGGTCGGATATACATGGCATGAACTATACATTCAATGTAATATTGTGCACGTGCGTTACTTGAACATTTTTTTTTTTTTTTGATAACGCGAGAGAAGTGACGTTGGTATATAATTGGTTTTTTAATTTTCTAAAAAGTCAAGAGTGGGTCTTTTAAATGTTCACGGGGGAGTGAGTAGACCACTCTTCTCCCGGTTTGTGCTTGTGATTTTTTTGCCATAAAACGATGATTGTTTCGTACCGCGCGATTATTTGACCTGTGCGGCGGCGGCGTGTCACTAAAATGAGATTCTTATCACGGCAAAAAAAAATACATATTTCAACGCGATAAGTCCGCGCGCGTGACCTAATCTTGCAGTGACGTTTTTGTGTCAACACTTTATACACATCGTTCAGAGGTAGTGTCGGTAATCGATCCGAACACTGATATCGTATTTTTTTGTTTGTTCAGACGCGCCTATACTCGGAGTAGTTGTTTTATGGCGCATAAATGTGCGTGACATTTTGATTCGTCTGCAGATGTCTTTTTGTGTATATATACGTATTTGCAGTGCTAGCCGAACAGTAGGTAAAAACAATAATTTTCATCACATTAATATTATATTTTTACGCGTGAATGACAGGCTCTTCATCGATTATTATTTCGTGTCTGATATCTCGCTTGGATTCCCGCCTGAACACTTTGTACGCTCGACTAAAAATTTGCGAGAGTCGTTTGAAGCTCTTGTTTTAAGCGATATTTTGATAATTCAATTTATATAATATGTTATTGGTATATTGGTTATTTATGTTGAAATTCGTACGCCTTTCGACGAAATTAATTAATATTATGATGACGTTACGAGCATGGTAATTTACCTATATTTTTTTCCCGCCGAAAGACAACGAAGTTCCCATATTATATTCATTACAAGTCAAATGAAATTGTATTTTACGATGTTTGCTGTATAGATGGGCCATGTTCTGTAATTTTATTCTATTTTCAACACAGTACACGGCGCGGCGCAAACGTTATAATATATGGGTTTGATGTTATTTTTTTTTATTGAACACGATTTATGGGATACTAATTTGTTATCATTATTTCCAACCGTGCTGACATTGCTGTACGTTTATTTTATAAACACATGTTTGAGTCGATCTCGTGAGTAAATTAACATAGTCATCGTATAAAACTCTCTTAAAACGTAATATAGAAATGATTGTGTGCGTCAAAGCGTTTTAAAATAAATAGTAAAAAACCCGCAATGTCGTATTTTTATGTATGAAAATAATATATGGACTAAAATATCTCATTGGACTTTTCCCTCGGAAAAAAAAAAAAAAAACAATTAATTACTTTTTTGTATTATAATGGTACACCTAGTATATACTTTAAGTTGGTTTATGGCGGAGTTTTGGGTTTACCGAGTTAGTAATGTTTACCAATCCAGAGAAAGCAAGACGGACGGACGGTCAGGTTAATTTAATTTTCTTGTTCAAGCTAATTCCGTTGAATTACTTACTCAGAGTTCACTAAAACTTATTAATTGCAAGACTAATATTCTAATAATACAAACCTAATTGCTTTGTTTATGTTTAAGGCACTATAGTTAAATGCTTGTCACTACGCGCAAGTACGGTTGATTAAAATTAATTAACGTATAATTTATGGTAATTTCTATTTGTTAACGAAAATTAGACATTTCGAATGCTATTTCTATTAATAACTTGAATAGTAATTATAATTACTCCGAATGAATGATTTTTTTTTTTTTCAATTCTATTTTTAAGTTGAAAGTTTGAATGTCTACGACGACGTTGACTCCGAATGACTTTACCGCGCCGCATGACCATTTGAGAAATACAAACGAACCCAGTGGATTTAATTTATTTGATTTCGAACACGAAAAACCATTTATTCGCGCATGTATCGGGAACAAAAAGACCTCAAGCCCGAATTCGATTCCCTACTCCGGCTCGGAGATTGTGATTTCGTTTTGCCGAGCACCTTTTACGTATATTTCACGCGTTATCTCCTGTACCAGTGCGTATTGTGTATTAAAGCGGTTCTTAATTTGTTCAGCGGAGTAGTAGTATTAAAAAAAAAAAAAAAAATGTACAATATAATATAATGCTCCGAATATGAAAAAAAAAAAAAGAAGAGTCTACGCCCCTTCCCGAAACCACCCCCCCCCCCGTACGAATATTCGTTTATTTTCGCAAAACAATTTCAGAAATGGATTTAAGTCGTGTCGGCGGCGGGGAAAGGGCTGTTAGATTTGCGAATTTTGAACGTATTAAACGCGCGTAATGCATTTTCCTTTGAATATATAATGTATACACACACACACACACACACACACACACACATTTGTGTGTATAATAATACGCAAACTTGATAAAGGTATGACATATTTTTAATTGACTAACGGCAGCCAACGCCGTCGACGGCGCGGCGTCGGCGGTGGCGGCGGCAGCATCGCGGAGATATTTCGTTATTATCTCCCCGGGGCCCAAAAACGCGAGATTGAAATATTGTCCGAAAAAATACCCAGGTTTTCCGGTGCGCGCATGTGGTTTCGTTTATTATTATTATTATTATTATATAGTGGCGATGACATGTACCTAACCGTAAAAACGAGGAAAAAAGTGTGTGTATATATACATATGTGTGTGTAGTATAAACGTAGTATATTTATATAAACGAAAACGAAATTATCGCGTGCGCTCGGACCTTGAGATGGTAATTCGATTTGCACTGCCAAAATGCGAGCGTGTATACGTATTTATATATACCTACCTATCTCAAACGCCGTATACAGCACACGATATAATGTTGTTTGTCCGGCGTAAAACCTCTGGGGGAATTATCCTTCGGATTAACCGTCGAGTCTGTGCCTCGTCGTACGGTATGTGTATTATATACGACGGCGGTGTACACGCACGTCCACGCGCCTCGTAGACGTAAATACATACAGGGTGGTGTTTGAGTAAACAAAAAAAAACAAAAAAAAAAACGGGAAAACGCCGCCGTGTCGCCGCACCCTGTACAGCGCACGCGCGGGCGGGCGGGTCGGCTGCAGGATCGGAGTCCTCGCGGCGTTTTCTATTTGTTCGATTAGATTTTCCGACACGTGTACAACCGACACGACCGTAATACGCCTCTTCGGTGTCGCTGCTTTTACGGCCGGCGCGCAGTGATTTCCGGAGAAGAAGAGTAAAATCGAAGGGCAAAAAAAAAAAAAATCTTTTATCGCGGTCGTCTCCCCCGCGAGAGCCACATGTTATACGGACGCGCGAAAATGATACCCAGAAACAGATATACTTTTATCGCGGTCTCGGTGCGCCCCCCCTCCCCCGCACCACTGGCGGCGAATTCTCGCCTGGAGAAAAACTTTTTCCGACCAGCTCTCTCTCTCTCTCTCTCGCGCGGCTTGTTCCTTCTAATGTACGTGCGCGCCCGCATGAAAACTTTCCGGTCTGTTCGACAAACTTTTTTAATAATTCGTCCGAGCAAATGTGCGCCCGCGTCTAGACAACACTTGAGTGTACAGTCGTGTGCGCCCCTCGGAATCACCGCTACCGTTACGCCGCTCTACGTCCCGCTCGTCCGGCGGTTCTCTACCCGGAAATACGTACACGCGCGCGCGTGCATCACACCGTATGCAGTATATAGCGTTAGAAACGATGGCCCGAGAAATGATTGCCGCACACATTTATTGCGCCAAAGTAACGCCCGTAATAGATATTTGCTCTACAAAGTTTAACACTTTGTGCGATTTTACCGATCCTATTTCTCGCAAATCGTTCCGCCTCGCGAGTCCTCCGTCTTCTCTCCGCGTACGGCTTTGGGGGTCTATCTGGGGGGGTGCGGGGTGCGCGGGAAATCGCCGCTGTCGCCCGCGCCGCCTCCGGTGCATCCGTCGCCATACCAGAACTTTATACGAGAACAAACACGGATTATCATCTACACACGCGATTACAGTACGTGTATACGTATTTAAATTATTGTCGTAGGTATAACAGGATAAACTATTATATTTTTATATAAAGTACGCGAAATAAATAATAATTATCCCACTCGGAAGCTATAATATATTATCGATTTCCCGTCTAAACAATCGAAATGTTTGAACTTTTCGTTTGGGTTTGAATCTTCGGCTCTTCTCAAGCCATCCCTCCCAAGTTCTCACCTTGTAAATCCATCACTGAGCAGTTATCTAGTATATTATAAAAGTATATACGGTTACTGGCGTTACGTTTATATGATAAACACGTCGATTTGATGAGTTTTCGTTGGGTGTTTTTTTTATATTTTTCCGACAAACTATCGCCGTGACTCTGATTTTTCCGAAAACGCACATCGCCGCCGCCCGGGCTCGCGGTCGGATAATAATAGCCGTTATGATAAAAATACAGCGTATACAAACGCGCGCCGATGACGTCACGGGGAAAAATTACACGCGGTGCAACGTTTTGTCGTCGTCGTTGGCACACGACCGCACGCGTGTACATCAGCTGGGCGCGAATAAATGCACGTTTTAGTTTGGTTTTCGCGAAGCGTCGCGACGATAACGATCCGGACTGCAGTTACTCTTGTTTTTCATCGCCGTTAAAATATACAATATATTATACAATCGTCGTCGTCGTCGTGAGTTTTACGTAATACCTTTATTGTACGCCAAGATTGACATTTGCGAAGAAGAAAAAAGGGCGAAAAAGCATCGTCTGTTGTTCGTTTTCTACGCGCGTCACTCGATCACATAGCGCGGCGGCGTCTCCTTCTTCCACGAGTTCCCCGTCTACTTATTTCGTACGCTTCTCGCCACGTTCAAATTGTTCCGCATTAGTTGTAGCCGCCTTTGTTTCTTAAACCGTTCTCAGAATTTGCTAGTCGACAAAAACGATCCAACTACTCTGCGATTCCTCTCGCGATTTCAAAATATCGGACAATCGAACGATTACAAATAAACGATTCATTCGGAACGACTCGAAGGGACTCGGTGGCTATAAACGTAATAACACTTAAGTCGCGGTCCATCGGTCGGCGTGGAACTCGACCGTCCAAGTAAATGGAAATACAAATATACGACAAGTGAAATTATTGTAATATTGTATTATTTGAATTCGAAAACGATCGTCGCCGCCGCGCCGCCGACCGGTTATTGAAATAATCGAATGAAATTCGGCCGTCCATACGGTTGGGGGGAGGGAGGGGAGTGAGTGGGGTAAGACGAGAAATACACTTTTACTCGACTTTAAAACCGACGTTTTACTATTTTATATGTATATATTATGAAATGCGGGGGCGTGCTGTGTCGCCGTTTATTCGCATCTAAAACGCTGTCTACGCGCGGGCCCCGAGAGTCGTAAAAACTATATAGAATATCGTGCGCCCGTTCGGCGGCGGCGGCGGCGGCGGCCGGGGGTTTTACAACGGTGCGGTGCGATTTTGCCGTCGTAAAAAGCAGGGAAAAAAAAAAAATTACCCACCCGTTATACATATACGGTCTTTACGCCGTAATATAGTGCGCCGTAATGATATTAAGACCTATTGGTTCCGAAACGCGGCGCGAGCGGACGAGCTCTTACGACCCATATAATATAAAATATAATAATTACACGACTAGGTCCAATAACCCGATAAGAGGTCGTAATACTATATGTATAGTTTAACATTTATCTGTACCGCGGAGTTAATGTTTGACACTCTGTATGCACGTTGTTGTACTTCCGATTCGTTCAATGTTTTTTTAATTTCAATAATTTTTTCCTTTCCTTTTTCCCATTGCGACGTTATCGCATAACGCGACATTGTTGCGCGGCACATTTTACTCGAGTTAGAGTTGAAATGTATTGGATAAACTATTATTTATCGTGTCGCGCGTTTGTATAATATACGCGCGCGGCGCTTCCAAGGCTCGAATGCGGTTTGATTCGATTGCTATACATATCGTTAAAATTAAGTACGATATTGATTTCGAAACGCGTCATTAGACTGTTCCGCTTGTTATTCTATAATATCATACATTGCTCGAATATATCGGTCATTATGTCATTACGTCGGCCGCGGCGTGGCTGCGAGACCTACGTCAATGTTTGTCGTTTAGAATATTTGCTAAAATTAATTATTGATTTGTAAATACCGATTAATAGAGCGACGTGACCAATAATAACATAACGTCGACGATATTGATGACGATAGTAATAATAATTGCTGTAATGTATTCGCGCCAGACTATTATAGTATATAATATATTATACGTATATTATGGCGCAATGATAAATGTCGTGTTAAAGGAAATGTTTTTATGTTTTTTATGTAGCGACTTGGGAGGCGTATACTGTTTTGTGTAATAAAATATTATTATTACTAGCTTACCATGCGAATTTATAACGTCTAAAAAAAAAAGAAAAGAAAAAAAGAAAAGGCTAAACGGCCGTATCAAATTGCTTTCTAAATGGCTGCAGAGGCCAGATAGTCTATAGTAATAAAATAAATGTGAATTATTCTAATACCATCATCGCGAGCTTTATAAATAATCTATACGTTCACAGCACAATAGTGTAATGTCGCAGAGAAATAAAATACTTGACCGTGCGCCGCACGCACGCGATATTATTATCGTAACGTTCTGTTATATTATTCGTATAATAGATTATAGATTTTGAACTAGTTCGTGATTTATACAATACATATATTTCAATGCATTTTTTTTACGTTGGGTATACGTTTATTTTACGTCCAAAATACAGCTTTCAATATGTGTGTGTGTGTGTGCGAATAAAATCACTCTGCTTCATTATGTTTTGTATTATTAATATTATCGCATAGGTATAAGGTGTTCTACGATAATTATGTACACTTTAAATTTGTTATTAACCGATTAAAAATGCGTGCAACATGTACAATAACACATATACTATCGCACTGTTCGTGAAAATTATTGCAGGTTAAAGCTATTACACGCTGTTTATTGAACCTTCTACGAGACCTTAGGTTTTAAAGAACTCATAGTCTGAGGTAATATACGTTTTCATATGCCGAACTCGCCTGTTTTTTTTTTTTCCGAATTGTTATTTGTTTATCCTACACACCATTACGAATAATCGTTTTTTAATCGTTCGCGCAGTATATTACGTAAACTAAATGTTAAAATTATATAACTCGTCTGATTAGGCTCGTTTACACGTTCGGTTAGGTACACACTGTAGCCTGTAGATACCGATTCAAGTCTGCACGAATTGTACGAGCAAACAAAAATAACATACGACTGTATAGTTCTAAAATGTCGGACTGCGCGAGTTCAGATGAGCAAACTGAAAAAAAAAAAGTGAATTTTTTTCTCCGTCTTCTTATACTCGAGTAAAATATTAATTGTTCGTTATATTTTCGACGAACACTGTAGTAGTAGTTGTAATACAATAAGTGCACAACTTTTACACACACGTGTATGTACACGTCACGATTGTTAATGACAAACGTAAACGTAAAAAATACTCATATTATGAATGAAAACCGCGGTTTACGCGTGTATCGATTGTCGCGTACAACGCGCACGCACGTTAAACGAATTATTTAAAAACGCAATCACGCGAGTCAATCGAACCGTAATGATTATCACACCCCGCTTTAAAACAAAACAATCGTCGCGACCATCTGCTACGGGCTTTTTTTTTAATTTAATATATACGTACGTCTGTTGTTTGAGCATTCCCGAAAGTCGCAGACGTTATTCGCGCGTATAAAATAATCTCTCGGAGACCGAATACAAAAGGATCACCTTATTACCACGCAAACCGTTGTTGTCGGTGTTATTATTATTATTATTATTATTACTATCAACATCATCGTGATCATCATTATCATCGCCGTCATCGCGGATTCGTTGGACGGTGTGGTAATACGATTTACTGGTACTTACGGGTACGCGCGCTTATCTCTGATAACAATAAGAGACGACTCCTCTTCCCCGTGCTCTGCTGTGCAGGTTATACGTATACCGTGGGCAGCGGCAGCAGACGCCGCGCGTCTATGTGCAGCGAGAAAATTACGTAGGCGCCTTTAAATGTAAGAAGGTTTGTTTGCACAGTTAAATGTATATTATAATGTGTACAGTGTATTTTATCTTCGGTGTTTATAAACGGTCGGTCTCGACGTTGCATTTCGTAAACGAAATCCAGAGAACAATGCAACCCGTTTTCCGTGTTTCTGAGGAAATTCAATACGGTATAATTTATATCCGACGTGCAGTGTGTATTCAGTGAAATATAGTTTGATCGCGAAAACACTAATAACTGCACTTTCGAACGGCGGCGTTTTTATTATATAGGTACATCGCATTCGACGATTATCCCAGATATTTCCCTCGCGATATACCCACCGTTCCCGCCGAGTCCTTCAAACAAATTAAGATAATATTTGAATAGGTATTGGTTTTCTATATACATTATACATATATATGCGATTGCATACTCTTACATCGGGCTGGAACCTTTGTTCTTTCCATTTCGCGCGCGTACGAAATCGGTAATACAGACAATACAGTGTAATATAACCGATCGTATCGCGACCGGCGAGAGATCGAAATTTCGCACGAAAATTCTACTCGATAGTGATGTGTATGTCCGTAAAACGTCTCGAACGATGCTAATCGTGTCGTGATCTGCCCGTCGTCTATAATAAAAAAAACATATCATATTACGTTTCAAGAAATTAAAAGTGACGATCAAAAATATAAGCGTATCGCTAGATGATAATACGATATAGTCACATGTGGGGCCGCTCTCCTCGGTCATGCGAATTTCGTTTTCTGTCCCGAGTATTGATCATTATCATTCAGAAGTGTAGGCGGCACTTATCGCGTCCCGATCGGTACGGATTATATAATATTTCTCGTGGAAAAAAATAAACGCCAAACTCTCCGTCCGCAGGACAGAAACGCGACGCGATATTCTCATGACGTAATCCTGCGCCAGAACGTTTATCGACGACATCGTACGTATAATATACGATCGCTCGCGTCGGATAATCTCCGCATATATTATAAGAATATTCCGTTGCGGCCCACGGCCTCGCCGACACTTCTTCTTCTTTTTTCCCGCTCTCTCGCTGTCCGTTCTCGCCGAACCGCGTTTCGTCCTATTCTCACCGTCGTCGTCGTCGTTTCGTTCGGCACCATTTTTACCATAGTATTGTAATTATATTATTATTATTTATTTATTAACGAAACGCCCGACCGGCGGCGGCATGGCGTCGGCAAGTCTTGCGTGCGCACACGATCACACTGCAGACGGGCGCCCGGGTGTCGGCGGCGGCGCTGACAAAGTGTGCGCGCGGCAGGGGGGTTTGTGTAGGATACGGCAAAAATGCGAATGACCTTTTTTTTTTTTTATTTTTATTATTTCTTTTTTTTTTTTTTCGACAAAGAATTAATAGTATTGTTTTTTTCCCTCCGTTTCGCGAACGTGTGGGATAATAATATGAATAATTTAACGGTGTCCAGTGCGCGCGCGCGCGCACACTCACTCTGCACCACTGGAAACCTGCCTCGTATTATTATTTCTATACGCGCGTGTGCGCACACTGGCAAATTTTTTACATTTTTTTTTTTACAATTATTATTATTCGCGAACGAAACCGGCTGCACTTTTGATTTTATCTCTCGTGTGTCGGGCTGTGTGCACGATGACGTAATGTGCACGTTGCAACCGGCTTGTTGTATGCAACGCGCACTAGGCTCCACTATATTATTATCACACACACACACACGTGCATAATAAACGCGGCGTTGTGTTATAATATTATTATAGCCTAGAACCTGTGTCCGGCGCGCGCCGACCGACTGTTCCGTTGCCAATTCGCCACTTTCCCCCCCTGACCTTTACGAATTTTTATAATCATATATACGCCGAAACAAACGTTATTTGCACCCCTGCGGAATAATAATAATAAAAAATTCACGCGCGCCGTTTCTTTTATAATTATTATACGCGCGCTGCCGTGTATTATTCGTGCAACGCGTAGTCGTTAAAAATGAGATGTTCTCGTGTCGTTGTATTATATTTTCCATACCTTTCACGCGTTATTGTAATAAAATATAATAGCGCTCGCGTTGTCGTTGTTTTATATCGCTTTGGACTTTTGCAATATTGTCCATGTAGGTTAGGTTCATAATGAGTATAAATAGCTGCAGATACGTAAAGTATATCGTTTTTTTGAAATCGGTCCGATGTTTTGTCAAAACCGTCGCGTTTCGTAGATTTTCTAGAAAATTTCCAACGATCGTTATCGTCGTGTGTTATGCGTTAGCGTACTGGTATGTAATAAATTATAACTCCGCGGTAAACAATGAAATCGTAATATTATACGAGTTAACAACAATCGAGTGGTCGGCAATAATATTTTCGTCTGACATCGTAAATAAAGAGAAATGCAAGATATTCGACGCAGGTAAAGTGCATGATAATATTTGAGATATAATATGACAAAAACATTACTTTTACTACGTCGTCGACCTGCGTACTGAGATCAATCGGTAGTTCGTTCTTGCGGAAGACGGTCAGAAAGTTAACGTATGTACACTGGTTTTACAACAAAACTTCTTTTTTTTTCTCTCTACAATTATAATACGACCGCTGTACATATTTTGTGCACTCGAGTTATAACGCGCGTGAACGTAAACGTATAAATACATATATAATAATTAAATCTAAAACGCACGAGTGGACAAAGAGAACCGTCGCAGGTTCACTCCGCGTGTTTAATTCTTATTATTTTCGTTGTCCGTCATATTTCATCGTCGGCACGGAGAAGGAATATTATATTATTTCAAACATTTTCTCGTGCCGTTTTCGCCCGGAGACGCCTGGAAAATACATTAGAATCATTAAGATTGTTTTGAGAGAAGAGAAAGCCGAATCTAATAGATTTGAGTGCACGTTGGCTTTTGCATGGCGTCTTAAGTATAAGCGTGTTTGGCGGTTTCTTTTACACAAGTTAGCAATTTCCAGATGTCCGTGTGATGTTCAAATGGAAACGTATACAACGGAGCTTTTGATACTTTTCTGGGGAATTTTCCAACGTATAATTAATAAAAACACGGACATAATCGAATGTGATTCATTGTTATTTAAAACTCGTGTCGTATTCTCGTCACATATTATCATTATCATTCGGCGCTCGAGCTTTCTATTTCTCAATAAATAAAAAAATAAAAATAATAATCGCAATCTAATCCCCCGAAATAATCCGCTTCTCCTAGGGCGTTTACTATTATAATTTGACCTTATTTGAACACAACGTTTCGTGCGGTAATCATACTATACAATATTTGCATATAAATTACAAGTCAAGTGTGAATATGCAGCGTATGAGTATAACGCGTCTGCCGCAGCGTGGATATATGTTTAGTATATATTATTATTACAGTATGTTTAATTAAAATTTTACTTTCTTATTTATTGTTTGAATAACGCGATGGAAATAATACGTTATTTATGTCGGTTTTTAAAATTCGCCGCTTTTTTTTCTTGTTTTTTAGTTATCGGTTTGTTTTATTATAATATACGTACAAATGAAATATATTTACGCGCGCACGCCTATAATAACACGAATAATGAATATTCTCGGTAGTAAATTTCGTTCGATTAATCAATGGCCAAAGCTCGAGCTGAGTGAGGAGTGGCTGACTCAGCCTTGCCGGGATGTTTCCGATTTCCCGTCTCGAGAAGCTATTTTATTACCTCTGATTTCGAAATATTCTATCAGGCATTGATGTGACCGATGTGTGTTTCGCGATAACCCCCGCGGCGCGCGATGATTGTCGAATCGACTTTAATTTTACGGCTAATTATATTGTTATCGCGTACGGATGGATATTGGTGTTGTCTGGCCGACAGACGAACTTTCGACCGAGTTAAAACGGCGGCGGCGGCGGCGGGCGAACAATTTCGGCAACAACGCGACCGCGGAACTCTATAAAATAATAATAGATAACTATTAAAACACACGCTAAACGACGGGGACCGCGCGTGTACGGCGAAAATAACGTGTATAATAATAATATGACGTATATATACTAACCGCCTCCGTCGGCGTCCCTGTAATTACGTATACCCTTCCGGGGCTCTCGGCTCACAGCTCCCCCCGAGTGTGCTGCTGTTACTGTCGAGATATAACGGCGGCGGCGGCGGCGGCGACGACGTGAAGGGTCGTGCAGTATTTCAAAGGGTGCAGATGGGTACGCCAGTCGGGGTGCCGCACGAGAGGAACAACACAGTTCGCCGTTTCCGAAATAACAATAATAATATCGTACCTAACTAATTGCCTATATATTATACAATAGAGTAGTCTGTATCCCTATATATATACATGTAACTATTTCGTTAATGTTCGTCCGCGGGATTACCAATTGAATTATTTATTATCGTAAGACGTTTCGCCCGCGTACAATAACGTTGTTATTATTATAATTATTAGCCCGATCGATCGATTGGACGTTAATTTCGAACGTATTCGATATCGTCGTCGTCGTCGTCGTCGTATTATCGTTATTATATTATTATAATATTGTTACCGACTTACCGTCGAGTAATTTAAATTTGTCTACTATCTACTGTACACAGGTGCGTTTGTGCGCGTTGTTTGGATTTCGATTAAATACTACAAACGAGTATGATTATATAATATCTCGATGGTTTTGTTTTCGTGTAAGACTTTTCGGCGGGATTAGACTTTTTTCTCACTATCATTGTATCAACAACATATTTCGTGACGAGTCTGAAGATAATACTATTATTGAATTCGATGATTTCGAATTTACAGCTAGTTTGAAATACCGTCTAATTATACCGATTGTGTAAACTGCCTTTTAGAGTAGGCAATACGAGTGAACGAGTGTTCTACGCACTGTTTGTAATGATGTAACATCGATTAAATAATATTTTAGTCTGTCGACAAATGTTGAAATCGTAATAAATAAAGTTCTCTACAATTTGAATTCACTGCAGTTTAAAAATATCGGAGTTTCGTGGGCACGAATTTATTTTTATTTTTTTGGAAAGCCTTCGAATGATTCAATTTCTGATGGAATTCTATAAAACCACGAACCTATTCAAACTTTCGGTGATCTAAATTCATAAAATATTCAATTTAAATACTCAAGTAGACGCTAAAGGGAAAACGTTACTCGATTAGGTCTTTGAACGACAAACATATGATTTTATATATTATAAAAGTTGGCGCGATTGACGCCGAAATGAATTAATCGATAGCAAATTCAATAATTAATTGATTATTATAATGTTGTACTGTTATGAAGACGTGTTTTCAATGCGTTTCTGATTCCCTTAAACTGTTATATTTTCTGGATTATGCGTTCGTGAATTAATTCGCGTGTGATGGGTCACGGCTTGCGCTTTGTTCGAATCTACTATGTACATTTACTGTCACAAACATATATTCATACTTAGAGCTATTTACGACAGACAACATTCTAAAACCGACCGGGTGAAATGAGTTAAAGCATATATTCGTCAGAAAAATTTAATTTGTAAACGGTTTTTTGCGTTTACGCGAAACGTAAATCAGTAAACGAGAACGAAATGCCATAAATATATATATAAAATGGTCAGTACTCTCCGTGTCCTTGTCATTGTTCGCCAAGCCCGTTTTGCTAAGAAAGAATATAATCTAGAACGAAATTTTTTCAACACTGTCGTGAATGATCACATTTTATATTAAAATGAACGAATATTTTTTCTAATCCCGGACTGACTGCGACCCGGACCAGTAGGAATAATCGTGCCCGTGCTGTCGAACTCGGCAAATTTAACTAAATTAGAAAATTGTATGCCGACGCGCGTTTTG
This sequence comes from Drepanosiphum platanoidis, assembly GCA_948098885.1. NCBI lineage: Eukaryota > Metazoa > Arthropoda > Insecta > Hemiptera > Aphididae > Drepanosiphum > Drepanosiphum platanoidis. The sequence goes on along the minus strand of OX402534.1, from coordinate 13,883,531 downwards.
GTATTGCACGACGACGACGACGAGAAAGCGAAACCGCTAAATAGCAAATATCGATAAAACCCGTCGTCATTAGTTACTACAGTTTAACGTTTTCTGTTTTTTTTTCTTCCGGAAATAATTTTAATTAAATCGTGTAAATATAATTTGTAATGAGCTGTTTTAATGACGTGTCGTATTGTTTACAAATCGCGTGTAATAGTCCGCGGTCCCCATAGTATCCGTTAACGTTATATTTCATTATACTCTGGACCTCCATGATTGTATTATTGTAATACGATGGTAAAAAAAAGAAAACGGAGTACTATATACGTTTTCTGTGCCGAAGACTATAAAAATTACATTTTCATAATAGTTTAGTTGCACGGCGCATTATATAATGTGTAATATTGATACGAATTACCGACAGGACGACATCGAATCAATTACAACGTATATTTATGCGATTTAACGACGACGGCTGGTCTAACGCTTTGGTCGCGTTAAAGAAGCGCTAAATCAATATCTCGCAATAAAGACGATAATTATTACATTACCTATATACATATAGTTGGAAGTGTCGTGTTTATCGACGAGGGCGACCGACGCGCTGTGTAAACGACGGCTTTGTTTGTTTCTTAACTGCAGCGTGGGAGCAGCGAATAACGAATCACCTCTTCCGCAATTAAAATATTCCCCAAAAATAGTGTTTATCAAAAATAATGAAATACTACAACTGTCGAAACTATACGTATATATATACGTATTATGTAGGTATATAAAGAAAAAGGGGGGAAAAAAAACAAGAGTAAAAACTTTACTTATAAACATTAATGAGTGTAGTTTATATAAATATATACGTATTATTATTGTACATAAAGAGGAAGATGGGGGGGGGGAGGGAGAGAGAGAGAGAGAGAGAGAGAGAGACTAAAGGTTTCTTTTTATTGCAATTATATTAATGCTACCCTGAGAAAAAAATCGATCTAGATGAAAGGGAACGAATTTAATCAGTGACTTTATTAGGATGTTAAAAAAAGAAAGAAAAAAAAAAATTAAAAACTCGTGGATGGGGCTGTGTGTATATACAATTTATTATACATTATGAGGGCGAACGCGATTGAATTGAGTACCTATTTCGCCCGCAGCTCGCTTCGCATTATATTCTAATCGAGTCTCGGTGAAAATAAAACGTCGTCGAAAAACAACAATAAAAAAAAATAAAAAAAAAAAAATAATAAATTAATAATGACAATAAATGAAGAGTTTTAAAGTTTTCATGAAAAGAGTACTCCCCGCGACCTGTATTGTGTGACGCGTATATCTCGAGATTCACCGCGGAGACGTGCTTTTCAGAAACGTCTGCGAGTCTCCGCCACGACACTAATAATAACTATACACATACTGCAACCCCCTGACGACGATCCGTCCGTGAGACCGCGCGAGACGACGACGACGACGACGACGATTTCATACGCGTTTAACGATTTCAATTACGCGTAATCGTTTTTAAATTGACGAGCTGATTTTTCTACGTCTGCGGACAATTTAATACGTCCGATGACCTAATTGATCGCGAATAAAACCCGTATAATCGGCGGTCGTACACGTACAGATTTGAGCGAATCGTTCGCGGTCGAATGTGAAATTCGAGTTCGGCACGCCGTGCGAAATTATCGGCCGCGTTGAAAACCGTATACTTTAGAACGCGAACCGCGGGCCGTTAAGCTAAGTTAAATCGATATTTACACGTTTCGAACGAATATAACGATATTATTGGCATAGTCGCCGCTCGTATTATGTTCATCAGCGAACGTCCGGTTTATTATTATTATTAGGAGAAGAATATAATATGTAATTACAACGAGCCGACGATGGTTCACGATTCGGTACGACTCGAGAGATTATTGTCGAAATAAATGATCGAGAAAAAAGAAAAGAAAAAGACGACCGCACGAATAAACTCCGGCGCGTCGGACGAGTTTTTCGGCCAGCAATAATCGCTGTAAATCGCTGCGTCTCGTTCTTTTTGGAGAACTAGTATATGGTTTTATGCTCGCGCAGACACGATTAATAGCTCTATAGATTTATTTTATATTATCATTTAGTTTGTGTTACCGAGGCGGTCGCAAAGAAATTATTTATGGTACTCTGGCAAATGCGAAAAGAAAGAAAACTCTCGGAGGATAATTTATTTTCTTGAAAAAAAAAAAACCTATAGCGTATATATTTCACTAGCTGAATCTACCCGTTTTTGCCGAGTTTAAGTATAAAAATGTGTATGGCCCGAATAATTATAATAATTGACATTTTCCCGTTATCAATTGACTGCTATTATTATGTAAGAGTTTATTTTACAAACACACAATATGAATATAGATATACAATTTAAACGTACAAATTAATTTTTACCGACCGACCGACTTCGGCGCGTGTGTGTGTGCCAAATTTCAACCCGATCCGTCCAACGGTTTGAGCTGATAAAAGCACCTTACAGTTATATACATATAGAGATTATATTGCAGATGTACTTTTGATTCAATAAAACTACTAACTGTCGTCCTACTACTGATGAAATGCGAGCGAGTTCGTTAACCGTGTTAAAGAAAAAAATATACCTTTAGTATACCTTTATGTTCTTATATATTTTATTATATCGTCTCCATAGAAATAACGAAATTAAATTGTTTCGTTAAATTTACCAACTTATATTTCAAGTTTATTATGTAATATACCAGAAGATATCTTAATTGTAAAATAAATCGATAAAAAAAAACCGCTATAAACTTAGGTATCGTCGAGCGCGTAATAGCTAGACCATGGCGACGATATTGTTCTCTTTAGTAGCGCGGGTACATAATATTATCGTCGATTAGGTAATAATAAATTGTATGCAGTTTACCGCGTAACACATAACAACATCATTGCTGCGCCCAAACGTTGTAATTATTGCGTGATTTGTTTTTGTTAAACTCTAGAAAAAAAAAAAAAGAAAAAAATTAAAAAACATAAAAAAAAAATTAATGATAAAAAAGCGTTTCGGATAAATTCTCCGAAGACAAAACGAGCTTTTATTTAAGTGCATGTTTTCATAATCGCATTTCATTGTATAATTGTATTAAGCGGATTAGATAATGCCACCATTGTTTACATTCGCGTGCCGTACGTACGCGCGCGCATTTCTATGAAATTCTAGTTATCAAATACAAACAGAAACCTCGCGCGACTCGCGACCGTATATAATCCTCTTATTCGACCGTGCTCGCGCGTTGTGTTGGATAAATGTGATTTTCGTTCGGTCGAAGTTTGCCCCACTCGGGGTACGGGGGACAGAGGCGTAGAGGAAAAACGCCCGTCGGTCAACAGGCGTCGCGTCTTGAATCTGTGACGAGATGGATTCGATACGACCGACCGCACTCGTGCGGTTATTATTATGCATAATTATTGATTTATCAATGTTTTGTGATAAAAATGTCATTCGATGGCCGGCGAGATAAAGATATTCGAAAGTGGGGGACGTATGAAGTTACGGGGAAGAAAATAAGATACTTTTCGTATCTTTCTTATTTTTTTTTTGAGGATATTGTCATAAAAACCTATATATTATAGTATATATACATTCACAAATCGATCTTACTTAAAATCTCAATCAAATTATTAGCCACCGAGACGTTGTTTTTAACCACTCGTATTTCCTTATTTGTTGTTCGCCTAGCTTAACACCCCCTCTTGTATACCTGGCAGACAATAGCCCCGACGACGACGGACGCCCGTTCGAATGTCGAGGTGACCTCACAACAAGTAGTATACTCGCATAACAATAATTGCAATGATAATAATACAAACGAGACGTTCCCTATAATAACGACTAGCGATTACAATCGGAACTAGAGTTTAAAAACAATGCGGAAAAAATATTATGATTTCTCTTTGAATCGTCGTACCGTTTTCGAACGAACAAAACGGATCATCGGGTGGGTCAGTCAACGCTGCAGTTGATCAGGACGTGCGACGCAGGAGCGTATATAATTTCACAATAAACCCGGCGAGCGCGAGTATATATAGTTTATTATCGGCGTTGTGCACAACTAATATATGCGTGCATCGCGTTGTAATCGGGGTTGTTATAATGTTATCGCGTAATTTGCGCTCTACACACCGGGCGGTGTACGTTTTTACCATCGAAAAGTATAACCGCGGCGAGACGGCGGAAAATATTTACCTTTGCACACGATGTAATTTATATACGTATATTATATGGAATCGTATAATACTGTTTATGGCGCGTGTGTAGACGATGTGTAGTAGCGATAAAATTCGTTTTGGTGTGTTGGAAACTTTTTAACGTGCAAAGTATTTGCAGGCCTATCGGCTGCGGCGGAGGTTTCGAATGCGCGCGTTGGCGGATGTTTAAAATGCCTCTCGTACAAACACGACGAGAAACGGTCCTACATACACCGGAAGTTGTGTGCCGGGGGCACATATACCTACATTTGTGTGTATATATATATAATATACAACTTTAAATATACATACATATATCGCTGAGAGAGGAACGAGAGTAGGAAATGTGTCGCAATGGCGCAGAGGTTTGTTTAATCCCTTGCGGTCGAACCTTTCGGCTTTAATTACCCGTGTCCTAGGGAAAATGGTAAACGCTCGTTATTCGTTGTATACAATATTACACGTATATTCTCGCTTTAGCTGCGCGCATAAATATATACTTGTACAACGTACATAATATATATATATAGAGGGTTCGCGCGCCTATTTCTTCTCCGCGAGGGTCGTTGGGGGTGGTTTTTTATTTGCCGAGCGAAAGAAAGTAAAAAAAAAAAAAAAATAGAAAGTTTTTCCTCGTTTCGCTACGCCTGCCTAATTCGTTGCCGTCCTTTAACGGCCCGTCGTCGTCGACGAAAACCGTGACATCCGACGGAATTCGTACGCCGAGCGCCGCGTAACGATACTGCTGCTTTCGGTACACTTTTAACAACGCACTCCAGACCCCGGCGCGGCGGCGACACTCGACCGGAATGCGTTGAAATATTTATCGAATCGTTATTGCGCGGATAGTCGAGGGGGTCTCCAAACTTTCTAGACGCGGCACTTTCTGCAGCACAGCGCCCGGTAATAGTCGAACATGGAAATAACGATGATATTACGTCGCCTGTGAAATTTGATATTTTTTTCCTCCGCCGTCTATATGGGTCGTATAAGTACGTACGTCCCACCACGACGTCGTCGTCAAACTCCCCAGTCGTTATTGTTACGACTAATTATTATTATTATATTATTATTATATTGTATATTAATTACCCGCGTGCAGAGACGCGAAAACAACGGTGGTTTTTTTTTTTTTTTTTTTTAATATTATTCACACCGACTTGCCCGTCCCCCCGCGCGCTCCCCAGTGAATTTATTATGTACACACCTACGTGCGCCAGTCGGAATTACATTGTTTTATTTTTAATTTAATTTTTTTTCTTTTTTTTTTTTCGCTGTTTCAGGTAATTACGAAAATTTGTTACACAGCACTATAACACGCTACAGTGACGGTTTTATGCGATCGGGATTTGCGGTAACGTACTTATGTGTTTATATTATATATATGTGTGTGTGTGTGTGTGTGTGTGTATAGGTATATACGAGTATATACGTATTATGTATGTACACGCGTATACAAACAAAATACCGTGACAGCGCACATTTGCGAGATTAAATTTTAGTTGAATTATATCCAATCGAACAATGGAACGAAATATAATTCCTATAAAGTTCCGTTGACAATAATCCGGTAGTTTTATTAGAACATTTACGGCTTATCGTAATTTAGTGCTTGCGGTATAATTAAAAATTAATTTTATGTTAACAGCGCGCGCGCGACGTTTCGATTAGATACGAATTATACAACGGAAGATAATAGTGTAGGGCCGGATAATAGCGCGATGGCACGAAGTGCGCGATAAATCGTTGATCGATTTTGTTGTTGTTTTTAATACATCGAAATTTCTGATACGGAAATCACGTCGTCACGCCATGAAAACGAAACCCCGCGCGGTCCGACGAAGGGACCGCTTAATATTACGTATATAGAGAACGCGTGTCGACGAACGAGCTTTTCGCGTATACGTTTAAGACGAACATTATCGTATCGTAACCGATCGCGTAACATTTGTTTTTAATTCATTCTCACGAGAGGTCATCTCTAGATCGTATCGGTTCGGCAGGTATAATATGGGTACGACGCGTGTTATGCGTGCACGCTGCAGCCGTAGAACAATTCGCCCGCATTTATATATATTCTGAATAAAGCGAAAATTATGTAATTCTTTTTTCTATTACTTGAAACTTTTATAGTAAATTATTATTTATATTTACTATAAAAATGAATTGGTATTTATTAAATAGCGGGTCATTTTATGTTTTTCTTAGTATTTTCAAACTTTTAATTCCGAATGATTAATTATTTTCAACCGATTCGCGTGAGTGATTTTATTACGTTTGAACTTTTGTTGAAATTAATTTTTACGATTGAAATACTTGTACGAATTTGTTGTTTCGTCTTAGACTCGTATAATGTTTACACGAGTGTGAAAAAATCTTTCGTTACGCGTCGTACGACGATTAAATCACAATTATTATATTATTACATAGAACTATAGATATTTAACTTATACAATATTCGACCGACCTTGCTTGGAGAACGCTTTTTTTTTTTTTTAATACGACGAAATATCAGTAGAATGCTTTCTAAACTTATACTATACGTATACGAAGGACAAACACTCGGTCTCGAAATGTCTTATCGGCTTTGTGCGTGATCCAATCGCGTCGTTCGTTTTCGACAGAACGATGCCAACAACAGCGCGATTTTCTTTTTATTTCACTACTTTTTTTTCTTTTTTTTCTTTCTGAGCCTCGTCTCTTTTCCTTCTATATATAGGATCCGTAAAAAAGACCATCCGTCACACTCGACGGTTTTACCGAAAGAACTGTATTACCATAATGGTTGGTAATCTGTAAAAACGGACGTAACGTGATCAAACATTTCGTTAAAGGAAAGATTTGCATGAGAGACAGACGGACCGACATTCAGACATTCCGACAGACAGACAGACGGACGGACGGACGGCCCTGCACAGAGATTTAGACTCGGAGCGGTATTCAGTGTAGTTTTTGAACCGAAAAAGCGGCAATAATAATACAATGTTACTCCTTTTCCGCGCATTTATATATTTATATTATACATCACAAGTATACGAGGCCGAAAAAGGAATAATATCGCCATACACACACACACACACGCACACTTGGCTGACGTTTTTCCCTTTCTCTTCTCTTTTTATCCTTCCTCGTATAGCACATTAATATAGTGGTACATTAATTAATGGCCGGCTAAAAAGGGATCACTCCGGCGGCGGCGTGTGTTCGAAAACCTTTCTGGCGCGTGCACACAAACACAAAATCGTACACGTGTACGTTGAATTATTGTTGCGTATCCGCGGCACGTCAGACGGCAGTGTAGCAACAGTGTACATTATCGTATATATACATATTATATAAATAATAGTGCGGCGCGTTTCGAGTTTCCGACCGCAGTGGCGCCAGGCTTTTTCCGTTGTTTTTTAGTTTTTTTTTTTTTGTTTGCCTTTAAAAACCAAGTAGGACTCACGTGAAATCGTAGCCAATTCGGCGTATATACGTAACAGCGTTTTAAAGGCTTCGACGAGAGAAGGCACGAGAAACGATCGAAATTTTCAGCAAAAACCCTTGCAGGAGTTGAAACGTGAATTTTTTTTTTTTGCTCTCTCAAACACAAAAGCCACATTAATAATGTAGGATTTAAAAACGTCCCGGGACGTAATAATTTATTTATTAGCTCTGTCGGTGCGTGTTTTGAAACACAACAACATTACGGACGAGCACGCTCCGAGTATCACATTCGAGTGGCCTCCGCGTATTACGTACGTAACAACGTTATAGTTTTTGATTTTTACCAACCAGTTTTCGGCGGTGCACACGCGATGTGTGTGTGTGTGTGTGTGTGTGTGTGTGTGTGTGTGTGTGTGTGTGTGACGACCACAATAATGGTTTAATCGCGTGGTTTTTTTTTTTTTTGTTCTTCTTAACCTCGAGGTAAAACGTTAATGGTCAGCGAGAGTGACGGAGGATCCACCCCCAGGCGCTTGCACAACTGCAGCAACTAGCACCTATTATTTGTAGCAGCGTTTTGTATTATGATGTTTCGTCGTGTTGATATCGTTCGTCGTCGATTATTACAATATTACCCGATTTTTATCGCACAAAAACGTAATACGTATGTATTTTCGCTCGATCATTTTTTCCCCTCCTAAAGCGTATCACGCACAGAAGTCGATCGACGGCGTGCGAACTATGTAAATTCGATTTTTAATCCGAACGCGAAACCGAGTAAATAAACGCGCTCGATAAATTCGTCCGCGGACTCGTTAAATCCTCGGAAGTTTTTCACTTGGCTTCGTCGACTCGCATTATATACTATACACACTGCAGGCCGTAGTTGTGTGTAGCCGGATCGAGATTGGACTCGAGTCAACACGACGTAATTTTGGCGGTCGGCACCGGGGTTAGCCGCACGGTGGCGGGGAGTATACTCTCTGTACACACGGGGTTTTCGATGGGATACATCATCGCGTCGTTCCACGTGTTCGGTAGTACGACGGCGACGTTTCGTCAGCATCATTATACATACCCTCGTCCTTGCCCCGGCATGACTCACGAGCGCGTGTCGAGTAAAACAAAAATCATGGTTTAGAATAATAATATAGTTGTTATTTTGACGGCGGCGAGACGTCTGCTGCCCCAGGCGTCTAATAGTAGTTCACAATTTTTAAACCGAATCCCATACATTATAATATAATCACTTCGAATACAAAGGATACGCAGCAGGTTTCCGCGGAGCTCGTGAAATATCACAGCAATAGTTCGTCCGGGAAACGTAGTTCAGACTTGACGTCTCGCGTCGCATGCGAGTAACGCCGCCGCCGTAGTTTACCGAGAGAATCGAAAAACGGCCTCTCGTCTAAAATACCTTTCTTCTTCTCTACTAAAGGCCTTGCCTTGTCGTTGCGAATCTGGTTCTCCATTCTTCTCTATTAGAAGCCAATCTTTTCATTTCTATATATCGACTACAGCCAGCTTGTTTTATCATTTCTTCTATGTATGCTTTCCTCGGTCTGCCTCTTCCTTTGTAACCATATTTATTCGTCCCTCAAATATATTCGTCATAAACAGATTATGCCTAAGTAGATGACCGAACATTTTTCCACTTCTTTCTTTTATGGTGTTTAATAAAATTCTCTTTTCTCCTACTTGGTTTAATACATCTACGTTACTTTTCCTTTCTGTCCAGCTGATTTTTAACAGTCTTCTCTAAAATACCGACATATATATATATAAAATACTATAAGAGTACACGGTTTTTGTGGCGGTGTCCGATTTCCGATCTAATGAGTTTTTCTGTAGCGCGCGCGCGCGCGTGCGCGTTAAACCCGGCGTAATTTCTCGCTCTCGCCGTGTCAAAGCGTGGCGACGCCGTCGCGTCGAGGGCGAAAGAAAAACACGACCGTCATTAACGCCACGCCACCGCTCGGAACCCGAAAATAAATAAACATTACCCGTCTTCACCATGCCGCACATGGAGCCTTATTGAACATTGTACTCGTGCTATATATACACGTATTACTACTACAACGACACTGTATATAAATAAATAGAATTTAGGGTAAAGTAGAGAGGGTCGGGGAGCCCTCGCAGAGAGCTGACATTTTTTTAAGGAGATGAGTTTTTTTTCGATTTATAGGTACACGTTTCAAACGCTCTATGATGGCCAAATTTTATCATTTCATCTGCTTCGTGGTATTAGAACGTCCAACGAGCCTTTAAACCGTTTTCTATCATACCATTCATACCTATGGATAATACAGCCACGTTAACGCTGCAGCCTTTCTATACGTATGCTACTAGAATGTAAATAATAACGTTGTGCTCACTGTATACTTTTACGTGTTTACATTGTTCAAAACCGGACCGCTCGCCCCCCTCCCCCTTGAAAGGGTGACGGAATTTTTTACCTCTCCTCGAGTGGCGCCGAAATTCCGAATACACGGTTCTTCCGCGTCGCGTGTACGAGCGCGACATTGTTTTCCCGTTATTTCCTTATGATATAATTTATCATGAATACGTTGCGTCGTGTGTTTCAAAAGCGACGTGTTTTCTGTAATATGCTCGTTCACGTCCGTCTGGCGGCGGCCGTTTCCCACGGTTTCTCCGCGTCTCGCGATCTTCCGGCTCGGCCGCGGTGTGCGTATCCACGCGACCTGCGTGTGACCGACGAAAAGACGCTCCCGTAGCCTCGCGCGATCGCGTCGTGTATTATTTTTTATATAGGAAGGCGAAATATATATATTATATATATACCGGTACCGCTCACCGCCTAGCCGCGACTCGGATGCTGCGCGAACGCAATATCACATTGTTTACTGGTTTGACTTTCACGAGCCATCGCGCGATTATTATTATAATTAATATTATTGAACACGCCAGACGCGCGGCGACGTATAAATAATATAATAACGATCGTAATATACAGGATATCCCGCGGAAAGCCCACAAAAGCCGCGCCGTTACTCGAAATCTCTAGTTTTCGTTTTATATTTATTTTTTTTCAACGATTGACATACTTCTGCGCTATAATAAACTTTTACGCGTCGATCGTAAGGGACTCTCGAAATTAAAAAAAAAAAAACAAAAGAAAACCGTACGATTGTGTTCTAATTATTTTGCCATCCAGACGACCGTTGCGCCGATACGATTTTTTGCTCGGTATCGAAAACTTTTAATTAGGTCACGACATTAGTTTTCAAACAATCGTTGAAGTTCGTTCTCGTTATATCCACCTACAATCAATGCTGTGATCAATAACGCAGTGTTATTAATACACGCTTACCGCTAACGAAAGAAAACATAACAATTTTAGAATCATACACGCATAAAACCTACCGATAAATAAAAATATTTATACATTAGGTATATAATTCGGAAATTTTGGACTTTGAAAACAAAAATTAGTTTTTATCATACCTAATGTTATATAACAACTGCAGTGTCGCTGAGCTACGTATATTTATGTTGGCTCTGTATCGAAAACGAAAAACTCGAATGTATTAATTGGGATCAAATGGTTTCGTTACGAATAATATGTGTTCAGACCTCCAAGGGACACCCTGTATGAGACTAATAGCCGTAGATTAGACATATTGTGTCCACCCGAGCTGTTCGAGACCGACTGCGAACGACGTTTAACCTCAATGTAACATAACGACCCGCACGCGCACGCGACGGGTGAAGCGAGTACCTTTCGGTAGTGTGGGCGCGCGAGGCGGCGGCGGGAGGACCCGTAGGACTGTATGAGACTTTTCTCCATGAGGGCATCTCGCCATTCAAACGCAATTAAACCGTTTGATCCGTCGTGTCGCCGTCGTCGTCGGCGGCAGCGATGACGATATAACGGTGGCGGAAATCGTTTAAATTAATAACGGTTCTCTTTTTTTCTTTAGTTTTTTTCATTTTATGACGAGGGTTTTTAGTATGTTTGCGCGCGCGCGCGTGTGTGAGAACGCAATCAAGACTGGACGATCGATTTTTCAAATCATTTCAACTCGTCCGAATTAAACATTTTGTGCGTTTTTAATTATAACAATACGATGTTTTACGAACGCGCGGTATAGTTTCATATTATATAAACGATCGAAAATATTATAGTAATTCGGTCGCACAGTATTAGTCAATATCAATCGAAATAAATGAAACGTCGGGTAGTAAAAAGTATATGCATACTTATTTATACATCGCATACAATTATCGGAATGAAATTCCGCAACAGTCGCGGTGGCGGTCGTGTTTCCATTTCGATCGCGTTTTTGCCTCATTTATCGCATCCGTATAAATCCCATGTCGTAATGAGACTTTTTTTTATTCTCCCCCCCCCACCCCGCTTTATTATTTTCAGTTATTATAATAAAATATCTCTCTGACTTTTTATAGAACTCTCTCTGTATAATAATAATAATAATATAATGTCATACAAATGTTCGTTTGACGGTTCGGATATTAATTTTTATTTCATTATTATAAATAATATCACGCTGCAGCGCTGCGCGTGTATTTACATAATAATAATATACGGTTTCGAATTAATTATTCTTTTTTAATAACTTCTCCGCCACGCTCGCCCTATAGGTATATAATATTATAATATTGACGTTTATGCGTTTGGTTTATTGAACATTTCGCGTTCGCGGAAACCCACAAACAGAGAATAAGTTTAAAACGTCTAATTTAGTCGAACGCGCTGCTTTGAGGTAGCGCTCGTACAACTTTTAGTTGCCGAACATCGTACAAGAGCTACACGCATAATATCTTATTACGCTGTCGGCCGTACGCGATTCAAAATTATACGCATATAAATCACTATTTATCTGTTCAATCAAAATGTTTAAATGTGTAAATATGTGCTCCTGACGTGAGTCTCGCTGCGGTCGGTGTATATATTATACGTATAGTAACGGAAACTCGATCTCTAATAACCTATAGCGGGGGGTACTCGCATGCACACAAACGCGCGCAAAACGCAAGTACACACGTGTAAAGTATAATATGTAAATATTATATAATATATAATGCGACGTGCGAAAAGTCAATCTTATAAAACAGTTATATGTGTTCGTCGAGTTCGACTAACGAATTCGACCGACTACGCGCGCGCGCGTAGTGTTTCTATACCACTAACCGTATGTATGAATCGACAACAAAAAGTGAGACTTATTATCATAAGAGCACTGCGTTCGTATGCTTGTATACGGCCGAAACCAACCGTGCGGGTATTTATCGTTATAATTATTTATATTATATACTCGACGGAATGACGCGCGCGTGTAATTTATTGCTAAACGATACACTAATTATCATTACGAATCTACGGTGGTGTGTCGATTCGATTTAAAAACAAACAACACGTGTTATGGACGATCATTGCTACTCATTTTTTTTTTTCAATGTGTATGTTTTTTATTCGTCGACAAATGTTATAAAACTCCTCTGCAAAGTATAGTCATATCCGAAATTTCAACCAACTGTAGTTTTGAGACCTGTCGTTTTTCTAAATATCCATCGTAATTTATTGTTATTATTATCGTCGTTTTTTTTTCTCATTGATTGTTTCACAGATTTACTGTTTTAATTATGTTTTTTTTTTTTTTACCATTATGGTTTTCATTTGATTTGTGAATTTCATTCATAACATCCGTAGGCGTATCGTCGCGTTATGCGTCATCGCGAGACGTATTATATATTATACCTACGGTTTGCCGCATTCGATATTAATTTGAGTCGGTCGCCCAACGAAATGTCGTAAGTTTCGCGTTTATTCGCACGTAAACACAATCGTCCGCGTGAATATGATATAGATCGGTCGTGTGTGTTTCTCCGTTTTCGTCTTTGCACGACGACGTATGAATCCTCGGAAGACACGCGTATACGTACTTATATTATGATATAAAAAATATACTTTCCTACTCGATTCTCCGCCCAATGACTCAATATGCGAGCCCGAAAGACGCGATTACATATTTTAAATTCGTACCGCTCGATATTACGACGATAACGGTCGAGAAACGATATCGACACACGCGTTTGTTAATGTAAAAACGTTATATTATTTGTGCCGCGTGCCGCGTACAATCGCAAGTCTGACGGCTTGCCGAGCCCGCGGCAGTTAATTTTTAAGTGCCGTATTGTCGTTTTTTAATGGTCTTCATAAAACACGTCTGTACATTATTATGACGTATTAAACGCGAATACGTTTGTATAGTTTCCACCGGTTCTCTAACGACGGAACGCGCGGACGGACGGGCGCGTCGTAATATTATATATACGCCATATTTTCTTTTCGCAATCGATTATCGGCCGACGAATAACGGATATATAGACTTCGCACTCGAGAAGTCTGCAGTGCTGTAAACGAAACTACCGCGCATTATTCGAATTTTCATGCGCTCGTGTGAGAGAGCGTATTTTATTTTAGTTTTTTTCTTTTTTTCACACACACACACACACTCGTATATAATAATAATATATAGTCAACAGTCTAATATTGACCGACTCGTCGCCAGTTCAGAGTTTACCGTCCGACATATTTTTTCCGCACAAATAGTTTCAGTGATATTTTTTCCTAATTCGTATGCAATACGAACTGCTGCGGCGCGCGCGCACCCGATAATATTACCAGCACGATTATATCGGCGACCTATTGATTTTATTTCCATCGATTCCTAAAACGGCTAAAACGTACAGCGTACGTATATAATACCGTACACGAGTAAATTATCATCGCGGATTCGTACTCGATAGAATATAAAAAAAGCGAGCAATAATTTGTCCCCGCGCGCATTTATGAATTATTCATCGAGAGAGAAAGAAAGAAAAAAAAAAATTCCACCAGAGACGGAGAAAATAATAATAACACGAACAATTATGACGCTGAACGACTACGTACATTTCGGACTTCTTATTTTATTGAATTTTATATTTTTTTTTTCATTTTTTTCTCCTTAAGTAAGGTTGAGTAGGTATCTCTTGAAAAAAGATTCAAAGTTTCAAGACGTAAAGTGAATTAGCTATACTTTTCCCAGCGACGTATATATTTTACAATAAGTATATTATGCCACGAGTACGTATACTTTTTGTACGTTAATATAAAATTAATTAATTTATCATCAACTGTATTATACCCTTTTCATAAAAATAATTGTAAAAACGTTGTCCACGTTATTTTTCCCGGCAATAACGGCTACTTAAATAATGATAACAATAATTTTATATTATGTACATACCCACGGCAAAAGTCCAATAAAAATAAATAAATAAGTTTTTCGCTGGTTCAAAGACAGAATAATATTCATTAAGTACATAATATACGTATATATAGTGTTTGTAAATATTAAACATGTTTATCTACTTTTGAAAAAGAAAAAAAAAACGAAACGAAAATAGCACTACGTGTATAAAAACACCGTCTCGTTGCGCAATAATGTATATATCTATATGCATGTAGACTAAGTTCTCTTGAAATGCAAAACTCCCCTTAAATTAACGTGTCAAGTCGTTGATGAGTTGACATAGTATTAACTTTTTTTTTCGAGTCATTCTTTTCTTTTTTTTTTGTCACCGAAAATATTGTAATATATAATATTATCTCTCGTTAATTATAATAGATTTCGCGGATTGTGTTTTCTAATTTATTAGTTTATATTTTCCTTGATTATGAAAAAAAATAAATCAAAGATCTAATATTTTTTCATCGCATATAATAATGATGAAAAAAAAAAAAACGTAATTAACAGTATTTATCAATTACTCATAATTTAAAACAAAAAAGGAAAAATATTTACACTTTTTCGCGTATTTTCTGATTATTAACAATATTATACTGTTACACTATCACTCGATTTTCGACGTCGTCATTTATTTTTTCATACCTAACGTGACAAAATGTCATATTCGCTCGTGAGTTATAAACAACGCAAGTGCAGTTTTACGGAACGTCCTACGCGTGTAAATGACACATATTTCTGATCGCGGATCTCTCCCACGAACACATCCGTTGCATCAGCAGTCTCCGGTGCAACAACGCGAATGCATTTTATCACACGAACGGTGCCGCACATATATTATCTATACACACTGTACGTACGTGTTAATTAATAGAACGTCGGGGTTTTCGTATATTTTCTCTATCTTTTCCTCTCCCGAGACGACGGCCGTTTGTTTATTGTATATAATATTGTCATCGTTATTTTTCCCCTGTTTTCCTTAAACTGCAGCCGATGTGCGAAACGCTACGAAAAAACGAGCGTTCGCGTCTCCCCGGCGGATTCCAATTATTTACTCGAACGTGCCCCGTCGTCGTCGTCGGTGCAGTGCGATGCGCGACGACTTATCCCGCGTCGCGGCCCAGTCTCACGTCTACAGAAATTCTCCGGTATCAGGAAAAAAAAAATAATACATACATACATACACACTCTGCTGCAAAACACACACATAATACATTTTCTATATATATATATTTCGTGCGACCACAATGGAGACGCACAATTGAACGGGGCGCGCGCGCGCGGTAGAGGTCCCTGTGTGACATAGAGAATGCATTAAAAACTTCTGGCGACGAGGGCCTGCCGAGACGGTTTCGTGGGCGCGCGGGCCGGGGGTGAGTTGGAGAGAGAGTTAAATAAATTTACTCGTTGTGAAACGGTATATATATATATATAGAGAGAGAGAGAGAGCCAACCAAAGGCAACTATATATATATATATATATGTATATACGCTCGACTCTCTCCCTCCCCTTCATATTCTTTCGTTCTCTCCTCCGCCACCGCTTTCTTTTTCATTCTCTCTCTCTCTCTATGCACACACATATATATAATATATATATATATATTATATCCTGCAGTTTCCACCGCGCGCCACTTTATCCTGTGCGAGCTAGTGTCGGGGGTGCCCCGAAACGAGTGCCTGGGGTTTTTATTTTTATTATTTGGCCCCCAACCCTATACTTTTGTCTCTTTTATTTATTTATTTACTTTTATCTTTAGCCCTTGTCATCTCCCTCCCCTACACTCACACACACACACACACAAACACACACACAACCGTCACCGTCGCATACCCCTCCACCAACAATGCGTCGACACGGCCATCACGACCCGTGGTCCTTTCCCCCCCGCGCAGGTCCACTACCACCGGGGACTTGTTATTCTCGTCGACTACTGCGGACACTATATATAATATAATATACTATTGTCTGCCGGGTAAAAATTCACGAGCACTCGACGGCCGTGTGTGGCTACAAAAATAATAACTTTATTTTTAATACGCGTGCCGCCGCGTGTACGTTTTCTGTGCGCGCGAACACACACACACGCCGCACGTGTGTATAAACATATAAAATGTAGGTTATGGGCCCGTGGGACTCGTCTGTCAATTAATTATGATAATACGTTATTATTACTCTTAAAATATAATTACCGCAGCGAACACGCATCTTTTTGATCCTTTTTCGTCGCCGCAGCATCATCGTTGGTTATCATATATTAAAATATATAGGAAATGTAGTATATGGTATATTATTATTGCAATGCGAAACACATGCGTATCGTATGCGGATAAAATGTATAACTAAAACCGCCGTCGAGTCGTGTTTAATTTGTTAAATTTGTCAACTGATTTTTCAAAATGACCGAACTCGTCGCTCTCTTTTCAACCAGGCAAAATAAAACAATGCCCGACAAGTACCTACACCGTGTAACCCAGTGTCTGTAGAAAGTGTGTTGCAAAGTTGTCGGATAAGCGCCCCTTACAAAGTACTACAACGTTCAGTAATCCAACCTTTTCCCCGTAACATATTATATATTATACATTATGGTTTACCTATAAAACAACGCCGACGACTTGTGCAGTGTGTCATAAACCCGTTCAATAAGAATCGCTTATTATTTGTCTTTGAAAATTGTACTTTACTACGCCGACTCTACTCACAATAATAATAATAATATTATTATTATACGATCGGTAAAAATTTCCGTGCGACTTCCGACCAGGTCGACAACGAGCATACACATCGTACGTATTATAATATTATGAATGAAATGCTCGGGCGCGGGCATTGTTCGATCTCTATTCACGACGACGTAACTCTATAGCGGCGCTCCGGCGCGCGCGCGCCAATAATTTTTCATGTCGGCACGGCGTATCCGCCGGAAAAGAACGCGTAGTTTTATGACGAGAAAATCGTGTCCACGTGCATGCGAAATGTGAAAGTTTATTTATTTTTCGTTCGCAAAACGGTACAGTGTTATCTTCTATTGTCGACCGTGCGTGGCGCGTTGTTCCTCCCCTCCCGATCTCCCCTCAACAACAACAACAACGCAAAAAAAAAAAAACCTTTAGCGAAACGGTGCCGGAAAAAAATGACGCGCGCTAGCAATCTGCCGCAGTCACGGTGGACCGAGTCTCGAAATACTCGTCGTCAATAAAGCAGCAGTTGAAAATCCGCGGCCGGAACAATAATAAATAACCGGAAACCGACGATAATTGCACTTTGAGCCGCGGCGCGCGTTCGGCTCGCGAAACGATATTTCGTGTTTACAGTCCGCGTAAGGTTAGGTTAGGTTGTTAAAGGCCGCGAACAGCGTTCGACCGAATTTCACAACACACACACACACTCCGACACTCGTGTTGTGTATGCCAGAGATGAGTTGATAATTATTGTTATTATTGTTGTAGAATCTCGTGAGTGCCGATTAAATGCACTGTTCCGCCGCTTCCGCACCTATAATATTATCCTCGTCATTACGCCTCGCGAGTACCGCGTAATGTTTAAATTATCATTTTACCGACGTTTATCGTTTACGTTCGTTACTAAGTGTACACAAATGTATACACAACAGTACAATATTATCCACTTGAAAACATATCTGTGTTAATCTGTCTCTCCGAGCTATACGTATACGACTGCAGATAATACCGGTACACGTATGTAATATGCATCTTTTTTTTTTTTTTTATATATATAAGCGATCGTGCGCCATTACTTTTTTCCTCGTCTCTCAAGAATCCATTAGAATAGATTAATACGTTTGTTTTCCTCTTTCCTCGTGCGCGCGGTGGAAAAACAAAACAATCGACGACACCGTCCGTTTACTCGACGCGTCATATTCGGAATACTTCTTACGAGCGATATTTTGTTACTGTGACGTCATTATATTGCCATGATAATATTATTATAACGGTACATAAATTAAATTCGTTGTTAATTAACGAAACGCGAACACAAGGAGACTTGTATATCGATCAACAGCGCGCTGTATTATTATAATTATTATTATTATTATTATTACTATCGTCGTTAAATAAAACGTAAAAATGTCCTCTCGGAAACAACGACCTTTGTGTGTTGTCGTCCACCATTCGAAAACAAACGCGGAATGTTTGTGTAAAAACGTTATCTCGCGCAGCCGTGCGGATTGTGTGTGAATAGAGGCGCTAATCAAACACTGGCCGTGCCCTTTAGAGAGAGAGAGAGAGAGAGAGACGTGTGCATTAATTCCGTCGTCTAATCGATAAATCGTTGAATATTATAATATTATTATACGTATATGGTAATACGCGCGGCGACGATAACGATTTTTAAAATGTCATCGCGCTCGATCGCACGCCGGCGTTGCGCACGCCGTGTGTATTTTATCGATTAAAACGGACCGTCGACTAATCGAATACCGTGGCTACGTGCATGCGAATGCCTCTTCGAGTATCCCACGCCCCCGCACCGTAAATGTGCGACTATGGTTCACAACGAGATAGGTTTATGCGTTCGATAAAATGTAAAAGAGAAAAAAAGAAATTCTCCGGTCAGCGGTAAACGTCACTCGATTACGAGGTTTACTGCGTATAACGATTGTCTACACAGTGGCGTATTTTGAGTTCTCCCAGTCGGGTTTTTTGATAGTAACTATCAACTATCATAACTGTTATGATTTTTCAAAATCATCCATTGCATACAGTGCGTGTATATCTGTTTGTTTCGAGTTATTTTCTCCACACGAATAAAAACGATAATTTGTTTTGTCACACGGTTTCGCGGTACAGAATAAAAGTAAAAAGAAGTTTATTCGCGATTACAATAATATGCGAATTGATCGTCGACAATAACAGTAATAATAATAACAATCGTAACACCTTTCTAGCAGTCCCCGAAGACGTTTAGTATGTTGGATTTTCATTCATATCGGCGGCGCGCTCAGGATTTAAAAACGAGACGAAACGGATTTCTATATTGTATAGGATTATATTCTAGATTATCGTCGCGTGTTTTAAAGTAGAAATATTAAAGGGTGTACGCCCCCCCTGGTTCTGCCGTTCGATTATCGATTTTGACAATCCGCGTAATTTTTTCGTGTCTGTATGAAAAAAAAATCCATACACGAGATGAAAAATAAAAAGTCGAGGAGGATAGTCGACACCCCTGCAGCCGCACTCTCGTGCCGCATTAGACGATTTAAGATTTATCGATACACACAGCTCTTCGTTATCCCCTCTAACACACTCTTTGGCTTTTTGCAATTTTCTCATCGTAGACTGCTGGACATTTTCCAATTTTTGCTCAGACACACATACGCGCGCGCTCGAGGTCGTACCGCGTGCACGTCCGATTTACGATCGATTTTTATGCCCGTATATACTATATAACATACGAAGTGCTGCGCGACTTTTAGGGCCTTATATAAAATATATGCGCGTTTTTAAACATAAAGAGTTGGTCGGAAATTATTTTACGCGAAAAAACGCGAATAGGTTCTCTGAACATTGCGCATTTAGAACCGTCGGTGGGATTAAACAACAAACGTATCGCTATAGACGTGATAATTAAACGAGTTTTTTTTTTCCCTTGACCAAAGACGTTGTTATAGTGATTCGGCCGCAGCCTCGTCGTCGGATGGTTAGTCACTGCACACCGATTATGATCATTATTATATTAGATTCGATATCAAGCGTATTGACACGAGCGTTTCTCCCACGCGCCTCGCCGATAAAATATGTATATTTTTAATGCAATCCAATGACTAATCTTTCATAAAACGCGTATCTGCAAATATGTTTACGCGTGTATTCCCACACAGTATATAACTACACATACCTACGGCGCGTGTAGTCTCGAGTAATTTGCGAAAACAAATTGTTCGAAATGTTTTATTCTTATCGGTTTCGTCAGTTTTGTAATCGGAAACCAAACGGTCGGTTTAATTTTCGGTATATTTTCGATATTGATATTTTTATTTTCTCACTCTCCTTCCCGTACTGATGATGACCGCGTTCGAAATATAAAATGTTACCATTGGTACCTTGAAAAAACTGCCGAATGTCCGATATTATCATGTAGGTAATATTACGCGTCATCAAACGGAATCTTTGGAAATAATAATTTTTCACGGTGATAATAAAATATATTCACGTCAACAGGATTTGACACGCGTGTAGCGCGATTAATTGAAATAACTACGCCACAATGTGTTCGTTATAATTTAAATGTAATATTTATGTATATTGTTATTTTGTTTATTTCTTCGAAAAGATCCAAATGGGCCGAACAGGTTCGCGTGTATATTTTAATTTTTACTCGCGTTATCTTCTCTATATCTATCTATATATATAAAAATTTCGTGTCACGATGTATGTTCGCGATAAACTCCGAAACTACTGAACGGATTTTGATAAAATTTGGTAACCATTTATTATACTATGGTCCAACTTAAAAGATAGAATAGTTTTTTTTCAATATTTATATGTGGCGAGCGCCGAGAATATTCTGGAACGGTTATACGTATATATATAAAAATGGAGCCAAAAATGTAAAACAATTCATCAATTGAGAACGGCTGGGCCGATTTGGCTCAAATTTTTTTTTTGAATTGTTCGTGATTGCCAGGAGAAGGTTTTTACGAAAAAAAAATTTGAAAAAACCCAATTAGGGGAGGTGCTGAAACGGGAATTTTGTGATGTACTTTTGAAATTTTAAATGGTTGCTATTGGTTATAGGAAAAAGTCAGCCCATTTATATCATATGACCCATTTATACATATGTACGTATACCTATACTGTAACCATAGTGACCATTATCATTGTTTATAAATTTTTTTGCGAATCATTTTCAATTAAAATATATATATACGTGTTTCATATACTTTTCACATATACGTACATACTTACAATAGGTTAGTAATTTTTCATAATGCAAAATCCCCGTTTGAGCACCTCCCCTAGGGGGATGTATATAAATAAATCTACAAACTTATTTTTCAAAATTCAACCCTTAAAAGGGGTTAAAAGTGTTAAAAATGAAAAACGTAATTTCTCCCCTCATACCGGGAAAAACTTTTCACAGGCTAGATTTTGAGATGCAACGATCAGCGAGTAATTTGCATTGTAAATGAATAGATTGTTATGTCATCGAAAATCCCGACGATCTTTACCAAACGGTATTGATTTTGCAATATCATAATATATTACATAACTTTTATCGAAATCGCGTGCGTGCGATGAACAATAGAACGAATACAATAGAACTTTTTTCATTGGGCGGTCGAATACGATCGCAGGCAAATCTATAGTCATTGGTCGATAGGCGTATACAATTTTAAAGCGAAAACCCGACGACGTTTAAGCGGCCTATAGACGTGCAATATTATTGCGCAATATCGGGGTTTGTACAATATAATTGATCGTGTGTAGTTAATATTGAAGAGTTGTGCAATATATTGTACGAAATCAAAAAAGTTTGAAATATATTGTGCAATTCGAAAAATATTGTGCCGTATATTGGTAATATTGTGCAGTATTCAGTAACGTAGTCGTCAGTTATAGATTGTACAACCATCAATATTAGCTCTACACGACTCAATTTAATTGCACAAACTCGATGGTTGTACAATAATATTGTACATCTATGGGCAGCCTATAATATATTGTACAATCCATATTGCACAATAATATTGCACGTCTATGGGCCGCTTTACGCAAAAGGTATGGATTTCGCAACGTCATATATTATTACATAACTTTTACCGAAATTGCGTGCGTGCGCGCACCATTCCTCTTTCAAATTTCAATCGTAGACGCCGTCGTCGCCGCCACGCACTTACAATAAGTCAGTTATTTTTTATACTGCAAAATTCACTGGAAATATATGGCAAAACAACGTTTGCCGGGTCAGCTAGTATACATACGTATAACTGTAAGGTGCTTTTTCTTGAAATCCTCCCACAGCTCAAACCGTTGGACGAATCGGCTTGAAATTTGGCATGAAGATAGCTATTATCACGCAGACGCGCACTAGGAAGGGATTTTTGAAAATTCCAACTTTATTTTGTGAAATTCAACTCCTTAGGGGGTTAAATGGGGTAAAAAGGGTGAAGAAACTAAACGCTAACGTTACGATAAGTATTTAAAAAAAAAAAAATTATGAGCGGCGCCGTACGTAAAAACACTAAAAAAAAAAAAAAACGTCTCGCGGCGTTCGCCGTCGTCGTCGCCGAAAAACACGAGTTTGCGAACAAACGCGGTGCGGTATTGCGGCGCAAAAGGGTCGCCGACCGTGACGGCCCGAAGCGTCCGCGGTGGGAAATCAAAACGTTGCTGATTTACAAACTTTCGCGTACGAAATATTATTACCATACGATATTATTATATTTTATTCGCATCGCGTTATTCTATTTTCCTGCCCGTCTTGTTTTTATTTCCCGACCGGCTCGCCGCCGCGCCGTCCCATCGGACACGCGCGCGCGCGCAGAAACACACAACGTATATAAACATCACCTGTATATATTATGACCGAATATTGCATAATTTATCTGCTGCTGATTTACGACTGACAAATCCGCGGCGCGCGCGCAATCTCCCGGCCACGGGAAAGTGAAGATTTCTCGCGGGTCCCTTCGGCTGCAGCAACACCGCCGCCGCCGTCGTCTCGCCAGCCCGCCCGCAACGTCGTCGTCGTCGTTCCGACTATTATATTATACGGGACGTCCCGCGGAGATCTGACAGCTGTGCGTAATAACTTTTGTTCTGTTTAATATAATATTTAAAGTTTTTTTTCTCCTCCTTTAGTCGTGTTACTCCGTCCGACTATTGTTTTGTTTGTTTTTTTTTTTTTTTTTTAATAAATATTAGAATTTTTTTAAAATGTTTTTTCAAAATCGTCACGTTCAAAAATCTACGATCGGGTATTCGCCGTTTGCCGATTTCCAATTCAGAGATTCTATAATAAATGTCCTCTAGCCACGCTATGTTGCGCCCATGGACGTTAGCCAACGTTTGCAATTGATAGACTGTTGCGATGACGTCGTCTCGGCGTGTGCGTCTCACGACGAAGAACTCTATTATTTTATTAGTAAATTACAATTGTTTTTTTTTTTTTTTTTCTTTCCACCGACTACACCGGCGGTGACATTGGAGTCGAGTGAAACTGACGAGACGGACAGTTTGTAATTGATGAGTTTACCGACGCTTTTGCCGCTCGTTGCCGCCACACCACCGTCGCTATTATAGTATTATTATAAACGATCTACGCCGCCGTGTACACGTCGATTCGAAAAAGTCCGATTACAAGCCGTCGTAAGTAGCGTGTACACGTGTGCGTGGGCGCGCGCGCTCCGCCAACAGGTCGTTAGCGCAACGCGTCGAGAATCCTTAATCCTTGTAAATCTCGCGAGTCGTACGATAATAAATTGCCAGTGCGCGGACGAACGGGAGAGAGAAAAAGTCTTATTTGCCGCGACCGTTCTCGCGTGAGAGTTTAATGAGTCCGTCCAGTGCATATTATTATCTATGAATTATCACGTAATAGTATAAACACGACGAGTTGTTCTAGGGCTGTTACAGCCTTTCAGGAGAGTAAGGATAAACCATGTAATAATATCGAGTGACGTCATATTATAACGCAGTGTTTACGGGATTTTATCGTAAATGTTTTTCGACATTAAAATAACGACGATTGAAATTGTCATAATATTATTGAACGTCACGTCGAGTGCAGTGTACGAAATATAATATGTTAAACTGCGCGTACGGTTTGCGTGCGGTTTGCAATATGAATTTGCAATTCTTTTAAAAAAAAAAACAAAAAACAAAAACACTTTATCAGTTTTTTCTCGAAAAAAAAAAAAACGTTTCCAATCGAGGGAGGGCGATGATAAATCAATATATGACGTATTATTTCTGTGAGTCGTTTCGCGCAGCTTATACAAAACTCGACGGGTTTTCTCCCTTCTCTGTTTTGATAAAAATCGTTTTCGTAATATTTCATTAACAAATATAATATGCGCATAAATATTAATATACTACGCGACGAGCAATCAAATCGGAACGATACATGTCGTGTCATACGCTGTACGGCCGAACTGCGCGTTACTTTTAATATTCGCACGAGATGTGATGCATGTCCGGTACGAATCTCGATACAGTACTTTTATTTCGTTCGAACGCCGATCTCGTGTGAATAATAATTATCGTCTATCGCGACGAGACGAAATCGCGAAGAAATAAACGACCGTTTTTTTTTTGTTTTTACACGGATCGTAAAAATTCGAGTTGTTCTCAAATCGTATTCGAGTTACACGTATATGATAATAATATGACTATTGCGTTTACGACGTAGTGTAAAATATCGTTAATATATCGTACGCATCGCGTTCAAATAGTTTTGTATTTCGATCGGTAATTCGCACGATAAGGAAATCGCGTAATACGAAAAATAAAAAAAAACGAATAAATAAATATTTATATATTATGTGTGTGAATACTGTGAGTATACGACGGGAACGAGTCTATTTAACGCACCGTGTAATTTAAAATAACGAATATTTCATCATACTTTACGTGTTCTATATGCGATAGCGCATATTAAATCAACTCTAGTTATTCGTGAATACTCGGGAGAGCGATTAACGCGATTAAATCATTCGTTTCGATCGATCTACGTTGAATTATGTTTTTTCGCGTCCACAAGACACACGTCCTATGGAATCCGTCGGGTTTTTTTTTTTTTTTTTGAATAGGGCCCGGACTTCTCCGCCACCGAATACCGTATAGCGCACATAATATTATACAATTTTTACTCGGTTAAACCGCACCGCGTTTTAAAAGCCCAACGTTCCCGCGTCTCTCGCCCACACCGCTCGCCGTATAAAGTTTGTCGTCGAATTTTAAGGTACAAGTTTAGTACACTGCGGCGTCACTGTGGCGCGCGTAATATTTTGTTTTGGAATAATAAGAGTACACCCGAAATAGTTGAAAAAGCAACCGTCGTCGTCGTCGTCCGGGTTTGAAATTACGGGGTATTCTTCCGGCGGCGGCGGCGGCGGCGGTCGGTCGGTCGATAAAGTTTCAAAATTTAACAAACAAGTACAGACCCTAATGACGACACGTTCCGTGCCGAGCGAACGCCGCGCGCACGTTTGTTAGTCAAATTTTAATTTCGTCCCCCCCCCCCCCCCCGTTTCGCTTTTTTATTTTAATTTAATTTCAAACGACATCCAACTATATAATACTTGGCGAACTATATCGAACCGTCTAACAATACTAGAATATAATAATATACAATTATTATACTTAAATGCGAAAAAAGAAAACCACTCGCGGCTTTCTTTTTTTCTTTCCTCGAAATCATTAATCATGATAAAACGCCAAAGTCTAACCCGCATACAACAACAATGCGCCGCGGTCGTCTTTATCGTAGTTTTCGTTTTCAGTGGAATTATTAAAAAAAAAACTAAGCGGCGGCGGACGAAACGGTTTTATTATTATTATTATTTTTTTTTTTAGATCCTAGTATATAGCGTATATAATATTATCATAGTCTTTGTTATCGTAAGAAATATGGCGCTGTCATATATGTCCATTTCAAAGCAAAAAAAACGCATTCAAAAATTACAATTAAAAAAAAAATAAGAAGATCCGTTTGTGTGCTGAACGCGCGCGCGGCTTACTTCATAATATATATATATATATATATAATGCGGATCGACCGTGTATTTTTGTTTAACAGTTAATTGAAATTTAATCTCGATAAGAACTTTTCATTATTATGTGTACGTTTATAATATTGTTTTATAAATAAAACGCTCGAACCGCGTCGGAAGTTAATTGGAAAGCGATAATTAAAATCCACGGTCGTCAAAAAAAATATTCGCTCGCTCGCCTATTGTAATTTTCGAGCTCCGGTTTACACCGTCAAGAGAGCGAGCGGTTACAAACGCGCGGTAGGTTTACGATAATACTGTACGCGTCCTGCGACAGCTGCACCGATTGAGTTGCCTATTCACTGTTGTGATCATTATTTCGCCCCGGTCAACTCGTTAGCGCGTCTGTAAACGATCGTCGTCGTCGTCGTCGGACGACTGGTATACCCGCGTGTTATTATTGTCGGGGACGTTCGATATCGCGTTTCTTTGTCGACCGTGATCGAGTTAAAATCGAATTAAACGTTCGTTCTCTCGACGCGATCTCGACGGCCCGCGCGTCCATTGTTGTTCAGTAATTAAAATTTCAACGAGGAAATAGCTGCAGCAACGACGACGACAACAACACGCGCGTATTGCACTCGCGCGGCCGACGACGGCGAAACACAATCGTTTCGTTTATGAACTGCGCATAAAATATCAAATCGATTTCACCGTGGAAAGAGGAAAAAAAAAACGTTTATTATGACGTGGTCTTGGGGTTTTTTTTTTCTTCCCATTATATTATGTATATTTATTGGTAGACGACGACGTTAGGTGGAAAATATGGATTAACATTCGCCGCGCTCGCAAGTACGTTTATTACGAAATAAGATCTCCTCTCGTCGTCGTATATATGTATATATATATATTCCTTGTAATGGGATAATATTACGCTTTATCGCATATTGTAATATCTTACACTTGTCTTCTTTCGGACGTTTCACGTAACGATCGAATTACTGTTTGCAGGCACTTACAATTCATATTTTGTCGTATCACAAAGCGCTGCCAGTCGAACGGAATTCGAGAATTCTTACGCCGCCGCCGCCGCCGTTCGATAAAACATATCGTTCCGGACGTTCGCGTAGTACGTTTTCAAGGGTGGACAGGCCCTTTTTTTTTTTGTCACTGGAAAAATGTTTACAATTTTTATTTCATACGAAAAAGAAAAACAACGAATCTGAAACGAAACGAAATTGTTTTACGCGACGAAGAATTCGTTAACTGGGCGAAACGAACGGACTATGCGTCGTCGTCGCGCGGTTTGGAAACGCACACCCGTTCTGCGTTTCATCGTCTACGCACATATAGAGCGCCCGTGGAATTATTTAAAGAAAAGTTTCTTATAATATCCGTCGTTCGGCGCGACCGATCACTGCTGCCACACATACGGCCCGCCTGGGAGAGTGGAGATTTTCGAAGACGTCTGTTGATTTACGACGCGTACGAAAATAACCGCGGAGATCGATCGAAATTCCGCGGCGCGCGCACGCGCGCGTCTGTGACAAACACCACGTTCATATTATTATCGTTATTATTACTATAGATCGCGGCACGTGGAGAACGACGAATTTATTATGGTTATTTTTCTTTTCCCCGCTCGCGTTCGTTTATCGACTCGCGATGGAATAATCACACACACGCGCGCGCGCGCGCCGCGTATCGCCGACGAAAAAATTTGGGCGGCGCCGCGCACACGTGGTTTCACGTAGCGTAAAAATAGCAGATCCGATATTTGCGCGCGAGTCTGCAGCGTATGAGTGTGTGTGTGTGTGTATACAATGACGGGGGAGACGACGAGTAAACGAGATGTATGTGAGAGGAACAAAAAAAAATCGTTAAAGGGTCTCGACGATTGATGGACGTAATATAACGAATAGAGAATCGAGTCGGACGTGTGTTCGCGCGTGGGGCTCTTCGTGTCGGCCACGTCACACACGTGTATGCAGATCTAGGACAGTGCGTTAAACGGTCCGGTGCGTGACTGCGATTGACGGTGGTCGTCGACTGCGGGTCAGGTCGTTTTTCTCCGTTCTCGATGACACGGCAGCAGCGCGCCAAAACGAAAAACATTTCAACCAGCTTAGCTCCGCCGCGCATTTAGCGGTCCGAAAACCGATAGAATTCGTCTCGCGTTGTACAGTATACTACTAGTGGTGACAACGCTCCGGGATAATTCAAATCACTATTATACTATGCTCAGGCGAGTCTCTAACGAATCCTTAAGGGACGTGCGCGGCCGTACGACGCGAAAAAACGTCAAAAGGCGAGAAATGAAAACGTCGCGCGAAAAGAAAAAATAAGCCTACGATTTTATTCTGACGTGCCGCGCAGGTATTGTGACCTGCCGCCTTCGGACGACAACGCGCTCCGAGCCGGTTTTCAGTGAAATCCCACGAGCTCGTACGGTCATATACATATAATACCCATGTATAGAAGCGCTTTCTAAAGGACTACACGGTGTATCGGCTCCGAGAGACGTCGTACAGTAATAATGATAATAATATAACCATTGCGATAACGACGACGACGCGCGTACGAGACATCGACACCGATGTACACGACGACGACGATAATAAGAATAATAAGAATAAAGTAGTTCGCGCGCGCGTAACATATTTTTTACGAATATATTAATATGTCGTTGCATTCCGCGTGGCGAAACGTACACAAGTGGCGTATACCGATATGGAAAGGAATAAATAAATAAATACTCGCGACGACGGACGACGTTTGCCGCGTCGGGCCCTCTCCCCCGGCTCCGTCCCGAAGCACAATACATATAATATACGCGTTATTAGACTGCGGCGTTCGATTTCGTTTTCTCTCTCTCCGCCCGTCTTCTCTTCGGATTTCGAGACAAACGAGTCCTATTGTTTTTTTTCCTCGTCGAAAACGCATCGCGCGCGCGTATTGTCAACACGTGCGTACAAAACTCATAATGTATGCATTATCGCAGCAGCATCGGCTGAACAGACTTGTCTGGAAACCGAGATTTTCACGAAGGGGACTCGGGCCGATTCGATTGTTTGACACGGTTGCACGCGTGTACGGCGACGCGAAATATGAACAGCTGCTCGGTACGAAATCATATTGTCGAGTCGAATTTCAAAATGTAAAAAATTCATTCGAGAAACAGTCGTCACTGACTGTTGGTGTCAAAACGTGTTACGAACGTCGAAAATTATGGCTTTCTCGTCATTTCGATGTGCGAGAATAACAATAAACACCTGTGCACGAGTTCGTAATTATTTGATAACGTGATGACGCAGAAGTATAATATATTGAAACGCTGAATAAATCATCGAGTTTACAAAATGTGTGTTCATTAATTCGTCATTGTTCGAACAGTCGGAAATTCGCGATCGGCTTTATTTCACGATTTTCCGGGGGGACGGAGAGAGAGAGAGAGAGAGAGACTAGGCTTCTTAAATTTACCGTAACGCTGTAGCATCCATATATACTACGTGTTTTCATCGAGACACGTCTGTGTGTCGGAAGCATCGGGAAAAAAACGCAGTGCGACTCGATCGGACGGGGCGGGGGCGGTTTCAATTATTCACAAAATCGGAGTCGTGCGCGCAGTTATTATTTGTTTTTTCGCAGGCAATGCGCGGCGGATAGGTCGTCGATTTAGCCGGCGCTCCTTCGGGACGACATTTGAACGGTCGATTCGATTAAAGATTCATCCGACGTTTGTGTGCCGTCGCGCGAAGCTATTATACGCGTCCCTCAGTCACCGGATTTCTAAACTTTCTAGACGCAAACTATCACTATTATTATTATTATTATTATTAATATTATTAAATTATATCCGCGCCGCAGAGTGCCCGACACGCGCATGTGACGACGATAATGAGAAAATCGACTGTTCCCCCACGCGCGCGTCAGTACATTCGGTTGACATCCGCCGAGGAGACGCACGTTCGCGAAAACTATCGCTAGGTACTATACACGCCGTTATTGGCAAAAACACCGCGTCCGTCGTCGTCTCTCGGCGAATCCGAAACTCCGCGCGCGCGCGCGTTCGCGGCAACGTCTGAGAATTTGATTTTGCCCACGTCCTCGTCCCCCTCATCGCGTCGCAATAATTCGCCGGCATTTCCATAATTTTATGTATACGGCTGCCAGTCGCGCCGCGAATAACTTCACCGTAATGTCATTTATAATACGATCATCGTATGCGCATCGACCGACTGTAGTCGGACGTCATCGTTTATTATGTGCACCGACAGTCGGTGTATTTTAATGGTATACGCGCGACGACGGCCAGGTAACGCGATTGACTCATAAGTTATTTTCCGCGTAGTCCAAACGATTACGTGTGTTCCACGTGTTTGCACTATAGGGAGAGGATTTTCATACTAACTTCAAAGTCAAAAAGACACGAGTACGAATGCACTTTGCTATAACATTTGACAAAATATTATGTTTCTTCGCCAGCGACGTTGACTATTGACTTATTTAACAACGACGATTTGTCGTGATTTTATATCGCCGTTATCATTACGGTCTGCGGAGTCTTGTTTATTGCCGCCTATGAGCTGGAAAGTCGTCGCTCGCTGTTTTAAAATAGATTTTATTCCAAAAAGTAATTATCGCATAGCAAAATACAAGCTATCTATTGTGCCCTATTGTTATCGGATTTCGAATAATTTATTCTAATAAATGCGTACATTTACATAATAATTAATTCGTCCTCTAATTATTATTACCGATTACTCGTGTCTACGCGCGTATTCTTATTTTTTTTTTTACATACCGCGTATTTCTTCTTTCTGCGATGAGATTATTAAAATAAACGTACATGCTCACAACGATGGCGGGACGGGGGTGGCAGGAAAAAGAAAGTGATAAAAACGTTTTCCCAGAGCTGCAGAAAGTTCTTAAAAAACACCAAGCTAGAAGAAACATTTGATGACAATATCGTGTTTCATGTGTACGTACGTTATATAGGAACGGTTTGTCGAATTAAATTGCGTTTCGACGAACGTCGCGCGCCGTTTCCTTTCATTTTATTAACGTGTATTATTTATTATTCACGTGCACGATATAGTATACTATTCCGAAAAACGTGCACACTGTGCAGTGCAAGTCATAATGTTCCCAAGATGTTTCAACAATGCGACGAAAAAAGAATATATTAACGGAAAAAAA
Organism: Drepanosiphum platanoidis; assembly: GCA_948098885.1. Lineage (NCBI taxonomy): Eukaryota > Metazoa > Arthropoda > Insecta > Hemiptera > Aphididae > Drepanosiphum > Drepanosiphum platanoidis. Next base: position 13,851,748 of record OX402534.1, on the reverse strand, counting down.
TAATATAAAAAGCGCCGAATTAATATCTCGCGAGCTGCCGCTGATAACCTTTTGGTAATATCACACGCGACACGACAGCGTGTGCGTTCGCGAGACGCGAAATTTCATGCCCAACCGAATTTTTTTCGTCGCGTTTTCCATTACTCGCAGAGTTTTATTGCCGTTGTCAATATATATACATTTATACATGTATATATGCGCATAAAATCGTTCAATCCGACGGGGAAATCTAATAAAATCTATACAGTGACAAATAAATATGTAGTGCTATTTCACGTGGCACTGGCTGTTCCGCTTAATATATAATAGCGTAATGTCGAAAGCAATAAAATATTACGCACTCTAATATCTTTACGACGGGATACGCGCGCGCGTATATATTAATGTATTGTAAAATATGTCGTAGCAAGCACACGCGGGACGCAATAAAATATTTGAAATTGTCACATCACTCTCGCGGTTTCGAACCCGCGCCGCCGCCGCCGCCGCCGCCGGAGGTATATTATAATAATACGTGCCCGTTACGCGTTCCATATTATAATAATATTATGTCGTATCGATCTCGGTCGTACGACGACGAATACGGATATTATCCAAATTTCAAACGTACGCATTTTACGCATACGTTTCTACGCGTTGCGGTCGTGTGGAAAGAGAACGAGATTTCAAGTATCGTCTGACATCGACTTCGACGTGACAAGGCGCTTTAGTTCTGATATCCTTTTTCTTCTCCTTTCGAGATTTCGCCCGCGAAAAGTCTCGTTGTTAGTAGCGCTCGAAGACCGCACAGGACGCTCGTCGTCGACTTCTAAAAACGCTACGAAAGAACGGTAGGAACGGATTTTTTCCTCATCTGAAAACAGGTACACTCATCGTTGTTCGAGAAACTCGATGACGCGGCCCATCCGATCCGCGACACGTTTGTACGCGCCGCGTGATATCGCGATGAATATTTTGATTTTTTTTTGTTTCTCGCGCAACTTTGTTATTCGAACGTACGAGTATAATATACGAATGAAACGACAAACAATCGTTCGTCTCGCGGTCGTGTTATCGACCTTGCTCGGCGTGCGTGTTTTCGCACGCGCGCTTGATTTTTTTCTCGACGACCAATGCTCCGCACAAGCGTTATTTTAATAACTCACATGTACGTACGATAACGATAGCTGTTTTCGGCGCATTGCAGCGATTTTGAACGCGTATGGGTACGCGTGGCGACGATCGGCGACGGAACGGTAATTAACCTCGCAGACAATCGCGGACGGCGGCGCGCGTGTTTCGAGAGAAAAATGATTGCCCCAATACACTATCCGTACGTGCACTCGCGCGCTCACGGAGTAATTACGTCTATATATATCCTATTGTTCGCGCGTATTGTTTTCCGGTGAGACTGCAAAATTTATCTTTGGCACCACGCGCGCTCATAATACGACTGTAGAATATATATATATTATATTACTCTTATATATCGTATTATAGAGGTATACGTGTAATAAATACATACGGCCTACTGTTCATCGCTCTCGCGGTCTATCGGAGACCTCGACGCGATATCGTTGACCGATCTCTTTCCGCGAGCCCCCCGGGTGGCGTACGGGTTCGGGGTGTGAATGCGCGTTCGGGTCGGAAAGACGCGACGCACGTAGAATAGAAGAGAAAAAGGACCCGTCCGAGGGCGGAAGGGTATATATATACTCGACGATCGAGTGGAAAACTGTCCGACTATTCGCATTATTTTATATATACGCGCGCGCGCGCGATCGGTTGAGTCAATAAAATACGCGAGATAGTGGCTGAGGAGAGGAAGCGATAGAAAAGGATAGGCTGCAGAGAGAGAGAGAGAGAAGAAGGTCCCGGTCGAGTCAGCAGCACACCCCTAGGACGTAGCGTACGCTCGCACTCACGTACATGACTCGTGGTCAGTATATAGACGATTCTATATTTGCAGTATGTATATATGCATATATATATATATATAGACATTTATGTATGATACAGGATGTATTGCCGAGTGTTTGTCCATGACTTTTTTCTAAATTATATTTAATAATATTGTAAATAAAATCTACCCACCGAATTGAAATAGTCACGATTTTAATCTAAATTTACCAGTATACAATCGATACGCGAAGTTCGTGAAATAACGCGCGAAATGTTTTGTTAAATTTTTTCATCGGCTCGTAGTTGTACATACTCAATAAGCTAGCTACCTTTTTTATTTTTTTTTTTTGCATTCAAATCGACTTCACAAAATCCGACGCCCACGTGGTTTTTAGACTTTCAAACGAGGTGGTGAAAATTTAAATTTAAGAACTGCGTGGTCGTAGAAGATGGAATCGGGCGGCGAGACACCCTGTACGTGCTCCCGAAACACGACGGACGGATCGACCACCGTCGCGGGGATGACGGCGTGACGTCGCGCATAGTTATGGGTGTGTGTTTTTGGTATTATTTTATTTTTTTTCACACTCCCTCTCCGCTCTCGACCCGTGTCTCCGCCGGACATCACGTACGCGTAATACGTGAAGAATCGTTATATACGGAGTAGAGGTATTCTCATCTGCGTGTACGACTATATATTTCGTCTTCGAATGTGTGTATTATTATTATGTGTTTCTCGAATGCGTTACGTCCGATATTATATATTTATGACCGTACACGTGTGTACTGCGCACCATTATAATATACGATCGCGATGCAATGACACGGTAGTTCTCGGCTCGCTATTTTTCATTTCTCTCTCTCATTCACGAACACACGATATTCCTATACCGAATTATTATTATTATTATAGCGCGCAGTCATTCTAACGCGCTCGCGCATCGTTTCGAATTAGCACAATATATAATATAATATTAAGGCGGCTCCATTCTTCTTTTCCACACGGCGGATACAATGCGGTCAATTCACCTCGTACGTATTGCGCTACACGTTTCGTTCGGATTCCGACGCATGTACCCTCGCACCCGTCTCGTATACCGCCGAGTTATGCGTTAAGTTATACGCGATATAATACGTATTATAGTTAATAAGTTGTAGTACTCGCGCGTCACATTCAACAAGTTCGGTTCGCACACGAATTTAACTAATACGTTTCGTGCGTTTATAGGCACGCGTACCGTGGTTGGCCGTCGTGCATTATTATTATACGACGACGACGACGACGACGCGACGTTTGGCTTTTTTTCGCGTAAAACCGCGCGATCGTAAAACCTGCGGTCATATTATTATTATAGATAGTGTACGTACGTGTACACCTGCCTGCCTACCACCCGCGGACGGACGTGGAATTACACGATTTTATAGCGGTATTCGAAATAAAACGCGACGGCGGCGGGGCTATAAATTGCGTTTTATCGACGAATTTCTTCTGGCGCGAAAACAGGCCGATAGGTATCCAATGCAAATATAATAATATACACCCATATGGACGACGACGTTCGGTAGACACACCGCTCTCGCGGTGACCGCGACGAGATCCCCCCGCCTCTGTTTTCGGCCGGGTTTTGCAATCGTAAAATGATTTATTCACTCGCGAGTGCGTCTCGGCGCGCATCGACGTGTTGTAAAATCGTTCTTATCCGCCCGATCGAAATATAAATTATTAGTATCGGTTTTTTTTTTTCCCCCCGAGTTTTATATACACCGTAGGCATAACGTGTTTTTTGGTGTTGGGTCGCTCGACGCGCGTCGATCAAACGATTCTGACATAATAATACTCGAGCGTTCCTTGACCCACATATAATTCGACGTCCGACACAACGAAAATATTCGTCGATAAATTTATCACCGTCAGAGACGAAAACACATATTATTCTCAATCATTATTATTTATATTTTTTGTCTACGAGTTATATCGGACGGAGCCGCGTTTTCCTGCGATAACGTCGGAGGAATGTATCATTCGCGCTTACGCTCGTTATATTTATGTATAATAAGTTCGATCGTATCGACCGCGAACTATGTGATACTCTATTATACAAATCAGGCGTCCCGGATGTCGATGAGTTTTTTTTCTCTCTTAATTTCACGGCGGCGATAAACGTGAAAATCAAAATTACTAATGTTATTAATTTTTTTTTTTTTCCCCCGAGGGCCATGCGAGATCGACGGTTGAGGTCAGTCTTGATTATTTAACCGCACGTAATCAACGTTTAAAGTCTCATCGGATAACATTTTCGGTGCGATTCGGAACGTCTATCGCATCGTCGTATAGTTATCGCGCGCATTGCATTATTGCACGTCTAACGAGTATCAAAGTACATTTTCCGCGACGAAATGATACCCAACGAATGTAACTGAATGGGAGATATGATAATATTACGCACAGTATCGGATAAACAAATTGCGTTGGCACCGGTAATTTTATTTTTTTTTTCTCCTTATCGGTATCATATATATATATATATATTATGTTACGTTATGTGCGCCTCGTTTAATTAAATTCTTATGTGGAAAAAAAAAAAAAACACGTTCAATTAAAACCTATCCGGCGATATCAACGGATTTGAATAATAACAATAGCCGGTTTGCGTTTTTGCGCGAATAATTGTATACCAATTATTATCATAATATTGTACGAAGTGAACTGCGAAGTACACGATATATCGTAGAAAATGAAATCCATATGCCTCGACGCACGCGCTAAGGTGTTTTTTAATACTTTTCTCTATCGCGAGTGGGGCCATATGCAATAATTATCTTACCGATAATAATACATAGTTACAGCATATTATAAAAGCGTTCACAATTATTATCGATTTCATAGGTTTATTTATATGATTTTTCAATTAAATTGCACATGTTACCCGTATAATGTGATCGACGATTATATGTTTTAAAATAATCATAAAAAAAAACTGTTTGCACATAGTAGTCCGTAATATATGATTATGTAATACGTTATTAAGTGCGTACACACACCGCGGCACGAATATTATATATATACGTGTTTATGGATTTCGTAAATAAATGGCAATGCAAATTCCGGCGAATAAATTATTTTTAATTAATTGACTACTTTAGTATGTTTTAATTACATTTTTTTTTTTTTTTATTTTCCCGGAGGATAATAACAAACGCGTTTTAATCGCGTTTTATTTCATAAAATAACTTATTTATATTCGAAATGCGAGACGAGTAAAAAAAAAAAAAAATTCCGCGTTTGTAGTATTTATTTTTTATTCTTTTTCTTTTTTTTTCAACTCGCGTTTTGTTTAAATTAAAAAAAAATATTTTTATTTTACAAAGCACATAATTCCATAACTTATACGGTTTTAATGTGTATTTGTATACATATACATACGTATAATATGTTATATATAGTATCGAACGCGATTGTTTTCATTCTGTAGTCGAAAACGATCAAATTATGGAAAAATTTGATTCGACGACAATACTCTTAAATGTAGTGAATAATAATTAAAACGATTTTTCCTCGCGAATTATTATCACGACAAAAGTACATTCAACCGTTTCGCTCCATTGTATTATAATTGTGTATAATGACGAGATGCGTGTGTGTACTCACTTCGGTATAATATAATATTTCGAATTTATTTTGTTTCGATGAGATATTTTAATGTTTCCGCGATTATTAAATTTATTTGCAAATTTTCTATTTTGTAAACAACATTATCTCCGACTAGATTATTTAAGTCTATAGCTTGTTTGTTTTTACTCGGTTTCTCCGACTTGTCCAAACAAACTGCGAAAGAAAATATAATATATACCTACACCTTATATATATATATTATATACCTATGTATTATTATAGTTATCGAAAAACCGAAAAACGGCTTGACAGTTTCTAGTCTATACTTTGCTTCGAATTTGTTATCACAACAGCGTTTTATTATTTATTCGGACACACCTGGAAATATTTATCGGAGAGTAGTTGTACCGTAAAAAAAAAAAAAAGAAAAAGGTTACGCGTCTAGCGAAGTAGATTCTGTTTTCTGAATTGTTGAGTTCTGTTTTTATTTCTGGATTTAAAAAAGACGACTTTACCCGACTGTATTTCTAGCGGTTTCGTACATTTGCAATTTAAAACATTCGTCTCAGACTCGCAGCGGTGTTCTATTTGTTATTTTTTTAGCTTCGATGTTTATTTACGTTTTCCGCGTGTATTATCTTTCGCCGGTCTCTAAAACGTCTTTCGTGTCGGTGGTTTTGTATTTGTATTTTTTATTTTTTTCAAATACGATTCATACGCGTTGTAGTATTTAATTACGCGATAGAAAAGCATTCGTGTAAATATACACGTTATAATGTATATACGTCATTCGGAATAATTTCAATCGTTTCGCTTCTATGAAGATTTTTCATTAAACCGTTTTTATGTCCCTCATTTGTCTCGAAAAAGCGTTTCAGCCCACAGTAAATCGCGTAAGTAAATTTACTGGAAATAATATTGTAAACGTTCTTTTCTTTCACCCGAGAGAAACCCGTTGTTCAAACCTTATATATTCCGTAATCGTTTTTTTACCATTATATTTTTTTTTCCCATTCCTCGGCGAGAAACTAAAATAATCGTCCGATCTCTCGTTTAAATACGAGTGCGACGAATAATATCGTACGCGCGTTGTGTGTACGCGAAATAGGATTTAAGAAATTTCCAGCGTTTTCAAATCTCTCCGAATAAATCACAGTTACCGTTATCGCGTATTGTGTATAATCCCCCCCTCCCCCCCGCACGGTAATATTATAATTCGTCACTGCCTTTGAAACCCGCGATATAATAATAATAATAATAATAATTCGCCATGTACGTTCTACACGCGCGTAGTAAACGCGACGAGACGCACCGATTTCGTCGGCAGATAACGTCTTTGGCGGCAGGATAAAGTCCTTATGTCGGGCTTTGCGGAGATCAAGTCGCCCGTAGCCGTTGTTATTTGTGCGTGGTGAAAAAAAAACAAAAAAACAACAGCCATAAATATTTCTTAAACAAACTGAAAAACCGTCGAGATTTATGCCGCGTTTGTTTTAAATGGAAAAAAATAAATATATTAAAATTTCTCTCGCTTTTCGTAACGACATTGTCTAATATAATAATTACTATAGTTCTACCCGACCGTTCTCGATCGATAGCTCCTTTATCGGCTGTCGGATTTCGCCTTCGGACCGTCCACCTACGCGTCCGAACGGTATTCGCGCGGCATTCGTTCGTTGGTCGGCGACGAAATTTGTGAAAACGCGCGCGTTTTTTTCTCTCCCCGTATACTTTATATTATGTACATATTCTGGCGTATACGCGTCGTGGCGGTCGGCGCACGGGAGACGGGGGACCGAGGGGGGGGGGAAGGGAAGGAAAAAAAGGGCAACGGGTAGACGAGGTGGAAAAAAACATTGGTTTTTACGGGGATTTCCGCCGCAGGATGCAAAACAAACATAATAGCGTATACCCGGTTTTATTGGATTGCGGGGGCGCGCTGTCGTGTCACAAAGGCCATAAAATGGCCGTTCTATTTATCTTGGTCTCGCCCCGGCTTTTGTGAAACGATGTTTCGGAGGTGTTTGAATTACGTCATTACGTAGCGGTAATGCGACTTGCACCGCCGCCACCGCGCGACAACTCCGCCGCCGTTGCCGTCATCGCCGTTAGGCGGTGGTTATACGTATACGTGTATATATGTATATAAATTCGCGATGGCGGTTGTTGCTTTTATTTCCGCACCCGAACGAAAATTCGCATTACGCGTACTATTATTATATTATGTACTTTCCACGGCCGTTTATTTAACGCGCGATTTTTTTTTTTTTTTTTCTTACTTTTACTCGGTAACGTTTTGCCAACATCGTCGTCGTTCGACCGGAAACCGCGCCGCCGCGCCGGCGCTACGTATATATACGTATAATATACGTATTGTTTACATGCGTTGTACGATATACGTTTTTAAATATTATCATAATGATACCAGGTCGATGGTAACAATAATAATAATGTCTCGGTCGACGGTCGCGGTATACCTAGTACGGTGAGCTCGCAAAGTCAAACGCCTCGTTGCCATCGTGAGTCGGACGAGCTGCAGGGTCGAATGATATGGTCAAATTTTTTCTTCTGTTTTCATATATCTGTTTTACGATCTCTCTCGAACTTTTAATGTATATTATCGTTATCAGTCGTGACGCGAAATGAAAATTTTATTATTTCCACTTGATTTCCATCCAATAAGCTCGGTGGCCGTGGACCACAAACAAATGAGACGCGCATTTGACATGCCTGTTCTAGTAGCTATACTACTAAGTTGTATTATTGCATTTTTTTTTTTTCAAATATGACGAAATGATTTGTTTTACAACGTATTTTATACGTTCGACGGCAATTGATATCATATCGTGTGACGTTGACACACATACATTTATATACATATTCAAACGAATACAATAATTACTTACATAATTTGTAAATTATACGCCTAATAAGCGTTGTATTTTTCGTTTGTTTTTGGTGCATACGTTTTTTGAATTTAAAAATTCGGCTATTATATTATGCATAAATATGCATTACATATACACTTGCTGCGACTAAATTATGCAAGGTTTATGGCCCTCGGGGCATTATTATCCTTACCGTCGGTAAACTACGCCGTAAAAGCATTTTAACAACAGCATACTTTTCGTAGAATCTTATTAAATTAATTTTAATCTAATTTTTAACAACGACTCGAATCACACCGTGCGCGTTATTTAAACAGTCGTTCGAGTTTTTTTTTTTTTTAGTGAATACGCGTTTCGCGTTTGATACACATTCAAATGAGGAGTTTCCAAAGTTATTTACAAATTGATAATCTTCGCGTAATCCCCGCGAGTCGATAGACATTATATTTTACTTGCGTTTCTACCAAGTGTGTTGTGTAAACGTTATTATAATATCGATACGTTTGTTTTCGGTTATTTCCATGTGCACAATATGTATAATTTGTTCGTAATACGCGTCCGGGAATAATATCGATCGATACGTGTATGATATAAACACTCGTAATTTTTATGGATATTTCGATGATGCGTGTAATCTCCGATCGTCCACGAGAGCGTGCTCGTTTTCCCGTCATATTCAATATGCCCAATATCGTAATATAGCCATTATATTATGCGAATTTTCCCCCCGCCGCTGACGCAATGCGTATAGTGCTTTTAAAACAAGCCGAGTCCCTCTAGAGTCTAGATTACGCACTTCGGCGGGTGGATTAGAATTCGATTTCATCGAGTCCGTCGTAAAAGGTCGGACGTCGCGGGAAAACAAATAAAGGATATCCGTATGAATATTCTTAATATTTTCTCGGTATTATCCAATATTATTTGTTTGTTTTTCCTTACTCGGTTCAAAGCGTCGTACTCGAAAACATCTGTACCCAACTACATGTATATACTCGTATATATAATCTATAAGGTCGAAGACGGTGCGCGTCGGTTTGTTTTCTTAAGCGTTTCACGATCAATTAATTTATAAACTGGTATATTCATTGTTACTGTAATACGTATATTCGTTAATCAACAAAAACTATCGACTACAAATATACGCGTTACTCGCACTGCCGACGACTTTGTTGGTGTATCCGTTTGTATGTAAATCGCAATGCGATTGACTGGCGATTAAACAATAAACGATAAAATATACGTAAACATCGTCAGTACGCGATTTTCGAATCTCGTTTAAATATTTGATATTTTCATCTCGCGAAAACGCGTGCGATTCGTCCGCGTCTTTCCCGTCGTCCCCGGAACGCGGGGGGCGAGTAGGTTTTCCGTGCTCGCGATTTATCATAATTAAAACGTTCAACACACCTATACGCAGTGTACAACGCTTGCGATTTGCGAAAAAGTGCGCGGCCACATCGGGGATATGACGTCTGCTGCGTTCGATGTATCCGTAATTGCCTCGAGTTTTAAACAATACGTCGGATTTATAATATTACCTCAAACTAAACACATTGTGCGCCGCGAAGAGTATGCGCGCGCGCGCGCGCGAATCCGCGGTAGTTTTCGGGGTTGATGATACGTGTTTTCGATCGGCTCTCTTACACGTAAGAGAGGGATAATTTCCTTAATACAGAACCACTCGACGAAATACGTTTAATATTATATATTGTATACATCAAAGCGTATATATTTTCGAGTACACGCACTATATGGCATTATTTCTACGCGGCGCGCGCGCGGATACATGCCTATAAAGCGCCGTGCGTAATAATACGCGTACGCACACAAACGATTAATTAATGAAACATTACACTCCGGAAACGCGGTTTACGACAATAATACTCTCGTAATAATACGCTATATTATTCGAACGGCGCGGCGTTGTTTGTTATCAACGCGTTGGAATAATAATATACGTGGGAAAACGGTGGGTTTCCTTTTTTTCTCGACGATAATATTCCTTCTCGCCGCGTTATAATAATATGTGTGGTGCGTACGAGTATTATGCGGCGCGGTCGTGAAAAGTACGTCGCCTTACATTATTATAGATATTTTCTAGGCGTACTCGCCGTCGGGAGAGTTTTCGAAAAACCGATAATCTATAATATAAAAATGAATCGCTGAGCGAAATTGCTAAGCGCGAATCTCGAGAGCTGCTGAACCGATTTCGCTAATTCTTTTTTTATAATATTCCTTGAAGTACGAGGATGGTTCTTACAGAGCTTTGTGGTATAGCATTTCATCAGTTTTATATAGCAGAGGCTCCTTTGGAAAGGATTTTCCAAAATTCAACCTCTAAGGGGGTTAGAAGCGGTAAAATGTGTTAAAAATGGAAAACGTTATTTCTCGATCGGATTTTTTTTTGAAACTTAGCATACATAGTAATGAAAAATCTACCAACTTATTTTTCAAAATTCAACCCTTAAAAAAAGGGGTTAAAGGTGTTAAAAATGAAGAACGTTATTTCTCCCCTCATGCCGGGAAAAACTTTTCACGGGCTAGATTTTGAGATGCAACGATCGGCGAGTGCGTGGTAATTTGCATTTTATCTAAATAGATTGTTATGTCATCGAAAATCCCGACGATCTTTACCAAACGGTATTGATTTTGCAATATCATAATATTATTACATAACTTTTATCGAAATCGCGTGCGTGCGATGAACAATAGAACGAATACAATAGAACTTTTTTCATTGGACGGACGAATACGATCGCGGGCAAGTCTATTGTCATTGGTCGATAAGCTCGATAGGCGTATACAATTAAAGCGAAAACCCGACGATGTTTACGCATATGGTATGGATTTTGCAACGTCATATGTTATTACATAACTTTTACCGAAATTGCGTGCGTGCGCGCTCCATTCCTCTTTCAGTCATCGACGCCGCCGCCGCGCCGCCGCCACATATTTACAATAAGTTAGTTATTTTTTACACTACAAAATTCACTAGAAATACATGGGAAAACAACGTTTGCCGGGTAAGCTAGTAGGATTATATTATAATATACGTACTTATATTGTTATAATACGCGCGCGGACAGTAATCGTCGTCGTGTGTGTGTGTGTGTGTTTTTTTTTTTGTTTGTTTCTCATTTCTAAACTACGCGTCGCACACGCGAGGTCGCGGGCTACACTCGTATATAAAGTCTTGTCGAAATATTTCGCAACGTTATTATCTTATCTGTGCCCCCCCGTACGCCGCACGCGGATTGCCGAGCCCAGTAAAAAGATATCGGTTTTTTATTACGCGCGCGCGGTGTTGTGTTCACCTGGAGCCGCCGCCGTCGCCGCGTGATCGCACGCGCTCGTCGTATGCGCACAATGGCGTTATATTACAACGACGCGTGTAGTAGTAGTACAATCGTATATTTTGTTTTATCTTTCGGTTTTTTTTTTTTCCGCTCTTTGTAAAGAGAAGTACAAAAAAACAACTCTGACCGTCGAAAATCGCCAATAAATATCAAAACCGAACTTTTCAGCGATAATAGCCCCACGACGCACACTGGGAGGAATACGATTTCTAGCTGGCCAAAAATAGAAAATTTCAGTATCGAATAATGGTTATTAATTTACAGATATCTGTTTAATACTACTTGGTGATAATGAATATAACAATAAAGATAATAATATTTATGCCAATATGGTAGATTATCACCGTTTAAGTTATTTCTAATGCTGAATTGTTTGAAACAGCACGTTATACAGTCAAGTTGAATAATATTTTTTTTTCATCTGTTAAAATAAAATTTTTATAATTTGATTTTTAAAAATATTAAATGGATACTCCTACAATGAATTTCCAAGGTATGTTTTATTTAAAATTTATTTTTTTATACTTATATAATACGTGTATATGTGTAATAAATTCATAAAAAATGGGTTTTGTACATGTATTAGAGGGGCAATATTTCTTGGGGGCTCTTGGAGGGTAAATGATTTTTTTTTTATAAGCAGAAACATATATTCTTCAAAATATTTTATTCAGAAGTTACCCCAATTTACCCGAAATTGAAATATTTATATTTTTCTAAATAAAGAATTTTTCGAATTTTTCTAGTTTCACCCCTTTTACCCGTTTTAACCCCCTTAAGGGTCGAATTTCGGAAAATCCTTTCTCAAGGGGACTCTACTATGTAAAACGAAACTACTGACCAAATTTCACACCCATAGCTACAACGGTTCCAGCCAGGAGAATTTTTCTAGTTTCACCCTTTTTACCGCTTTTAACTCCCTTAGGGGTAGAATTTCGGAAAATCCTTTCTCAAGGGGACTCTACTATGTAAAACAAAACTACTGACCAAATTTCACATCCATAGCTTCAGTGGTTCCGGCTAGGTGATTTTTTTTCATTTTTACACGTTTCACCCCTTTCTACCCCGTTAGGGGTCGAATTTCGGAAAATCCATTCTCCAGGAGTTTCCGTTATATAAAACGAAACCGCCGACCGAGTTTCATACTCAAAGCTCCGGCGGTTCCGGCCAGGCGAATTTTTCTAGTTTCACCCTTTTTACCGCTTTTAACCCCCTTAGGGGTGGAATTTCGAAAAATAGCTTCTTAAAGCACGCCTACGTCGCTCGAGGAACCACTGTAGAAATTTTCAAGTCTCTAGACCCGATGGTTTGGGCTGGGCGTTGATGAGTGAATCGGAGCGGTCTCTTTTATAAATATAGATAGAAGATAGATTATAATAATTGTTATAATAATTATATAATATCTAAAAATCTATCTATAAATATTGTAATCATATATCGTTATAATGAAATAATTATATAAATAACTTATTATCATAACTACTCGTATAATAAATAAATTATGTGTGGTTTGATACATGCAAAGACTTTTGGCCAGCTAGAACTCTTATTCCTCCCAGTGTGCGACGTCGACGATTTCCGAGCGATTTCGCCTCGACGAGACCCCCCGCGATGACGACGGCGGCGGCGATCGAACGCCGTTTTTTTAAATCACCGGTCGTATTTTATCATTTTTCTTATGATACGGTTTCTGCGCACTTGTTTTGTATGTATTTGCCGTCTACAATTGATCGTCGGTGTTTAATAGAGGAGGAGGAGGAGGCGATCGATTACTCTATATTAGTACTTGTGACTTGTAAAATAACATAATGTGTTTGATAATGTTAAAATCGACGAAAATCAGTTTTTTTTTTTCACACGCCTTTATCGGAACATATTATTTCGATACCTACAAATAAATAAATATTTTCAATATGAAACACCCGTCGTGCACGGCCCCCCGTTTGAATGGGAGAGGATTCGATCGGCACCGCGCTGAATACATTTAATACGTCGCGGTCGAGGAAAATTGTTTCAATATCAAAACTATTTTCCATATAATTTCCGTGACCGATTAGAGTTATAAACTATCGGATGACGACGGGCAGGCAGGGGGGTTTAACCTCATCATAATGCGTAAGCTCGCCCGTTGATTTGAAATTAATCCCCCATTCTCTGCAAAACTCGAATACAACAACCGCCACTGATGAAGTCGGGGGGGAGGGGGGGGCGGGCAGGATTTATTTTTTAATCGATGACGTCCAGATTTCTCATTTTTTTTCTCCACCCCCGTGACGCGCGTCACTCTCCGGTCGGCGGGCGGAGGGATGTGCCTCGTCGTACTTTGTGTGCGTACGGGCGTACGACGTATAATATGTGCGTGCAATACTAATCGCGCGTGTAAAGGAGGGCGAACGAAATAAGAAGAAAAAAAAATGGAAAACACGTGTGTACAATGACGGCGAAAACGTATCTGATGATTAAACGCGCGCCGGTATATTATTATATACCACGTACGATAATAATAACGTACTGTATCGACGTCTGTTAATGAAAAACGAAGGGGGAAAAAAACGTAATACCGGGGTAGAATAGTAATACGATATATACGTATATAGGAGAGAAGAAGTCATCGTCATTACCGCGGTAGTGGTTGTACAGTAGTGACGACTATCCCGTGGTCGAACCTATACACAGTATTGTGATATGTACTCGTCGTAGTGTGGCCGAGCTAAAGACCAAAGGGGATGAAATAATGTATTCAACAACGTCGAAACCGGGAACGGGCTAATACGTACACTTGTTTTTTCCCCACATACGTATCGATAATTTTTTTCCGTAGGCATCAATAATTGTTTTTATAAAAGTTGTAAAATGTATTCCACGGCCGGGAAACAAATCGTTATAAATCTATATCGTCACACCGCGCCGTACCGTTCAAATAATATTTTATTAAAATAACAGTTTATTGTTTTTGTCACTCGGAAAATGCAATAACGTTTCCTCAAATTCGTCAATATATATTATACAACGGGAAAAACATAAAATATATGATGTTTAGGTAGGTAGGTATATACCATATAATGCTCGTGCAATGGTTTTTTTTTTTTTACGTATACGATTACTTTATTTCGGAAAATTCAAATATTTGATATCGTGAGAGGTGGAAAAATGATACCCCGTGAAAAATGTCAAAGAGGAACAAGTGCACTTTTCCTTTCACGATTATTCGTATAGTTTATATATTTCATAATATGATCGTTATAAAACCGTTATGTATCTTGAACGTCTTACATGTTAAGGGTTACTTACTTTCATTTGAGCGTCTAGTGAAATATCAAAATTCAAAAGTTGACTTTTTTTCCTATCGTTTTGTTTACTAGTTTTAGTTGGTTCGATTATGAATTTACTCGTCGTATCTTAGCTCATTTTTTCTTTCAATTTCAATACCTGTAGTATTCGTGACCTAAAAAGATGGTTTATCAATCAGACCGTTCGGTACTCTGTTACCGATAGGTTTTAATAACGTTTTCTCTTTTTCGACTTTCGACGTATCACCCGTTTTTACCTAACCACCTATCGATCCATCGTTTTTTCCTCACAATATTCATGTAAAGGTCTTCTCGCGTTGGTTTTCGATTCGTTCGCGTATGATACACTCGTATACGTCGTGTCGTACACGGTATATTATTTATTGTGTACATATAGTCGGGTACCGCCGTCGTCGTCGTCGTCGTCGTAATTGGTCGGAAGCGGGCGCGATGACGAGCGGACGGAGATGACGCGCGGGGGCTTCGGAAACGTTTCAATTACCACAAAACGGTCGGTCGTTGGCGGCGGCGTTAACGAGGACTCGCCGCAGCATTCCCGTCGGTCTCGCGCGTTCTCCGAACGTTCAAATAATATAACAATCGACAACGGAAGTGCGACGCGATATAATAAATGTATAACGATTGATCGAAAAAGGAATCGGATACTACTCACGCGGCAGATAAAATACGCGCGACTCGGGAGTGCGGCCGGCGCGGCGAGAGGACGGTTTTTTTCGTTCGTCAGTGTAGTTTATAAAAAGATCTCGCAGAAGAAAGTGGTGCGGAGGATCCACAGTCGAACGTATATATTTGTAATACGATATCGCGGCGCTAGGCCTCTCGAGCAGGTCGTCCCATCTCGACGGCGGCAAGTTCTCTGGTGACAACGCGAAGGATTCGCGCGCAGGGCTCTCGTACACACCCGACTGTCGATAAAATCGACGCGAGTCGAGAAACCACCGATATTCGGCTGTAAGATAATATTGTTATATCTTATGATGGACGGCGTTTGCTACAGACTGATTCATTTAAAAGTACTTTTACGAACGAGCACTGCTCAGGATTCATTTCGAAACGAATTGTTTTCTATAGTTTTTGTTACGATAACGAGTTTACCGTAGACGTCATTGAATTCGATTCTCACCGAACACAATCCCCGACACATCACTGTAAAATTCTTTATACACGCGGCGTTTCGGGTGTACGAATATTATATTTACTCGATGGGGGGACACACGTATAACGCGCTTTACGGCAGTAGCCGGATAACGTCTTTATGCAGCGAACGTATGTTTAATATTTATATGTATCTGCCGCACGACTGTGCGGAATGCGCATTATACGACGTGTGTGTGTGTGTGTGTGTGTGTGTTTTTTTAAATTTCCTAAGGGTCGTTATGGCCCGCGCGATTTTTATTATTGTTATTACGGTCGTCTTGCGCGCGTAGAGATCCGTGCAAGTGCTCACGTCGCGTATTTACCCATGTGTGGTGCGTGCGTACTATATGTACACGGAAAATAAGAGAACGACCGACCGGGGTCCATCTCTCCTCTCGTCTCTTCCCCCGTCGTCGTCGTCGTCCCGGCACTCGATATTTCGCGTTGTATTACGCGCGCGCGGCCCCGGACAAATATTTATTACGTCCGTGCGTGACGGATGATGCGTACGTGACCCCGGGGCGAAATTAATAATAATTCACATCCTGCGGTGAAATATCCCGGAATCACGTGTATTGCGATATTATGTGTATATAGGTAGTATAGCTCCGTGGTCATACGCGGTGTATACATAATACGCGCACATGTACCCGAGGTAACGACGACGGTCAACGCAAACGACGTACACGAGCGCGTGTAGTATCGGTTACGGACGAGACCGCGTGTGCCATACGGCGCGACGAGTCCTCCGCCGCCGCCGGGGCCGATTGTAAAACGTTGTGGGCCGTGGAAAAAACCTCGATCGGCCGAACGATTTGCGCACGTGAGGGTCCTCGTCGTCGTGTCCGTCCGTATGCGTGTGTGGTTTTCTCGGAAATCGAATTTATATTTCGACGATGACGGCGCGCGCTCGAATTTATGACCGTATCGTGTGGTTTTTTATACGTTATTCTCGGTTTTTAATCATATAAATATCCCGTCATAATATATTTTCCAGACGTTTAATACTTGTCGTCGTCGTCTACACACAATATACGACGATAGCCTTAACGTCACTTTTTTTTCCCTCCGTCGAAACCTTCGGGGCCGTCGTGTTTGGTTTTTTTTCCTAGTCAGTTTTCTCCCCCGCGTCGAGATTTTCAATCGGAGACATACGCGAGGTACTAAATAATACGCCGCCTATTAATATTAATAACGACGATAACAATAATAATAATAATATTACAGTCGTCCTTGTTTCGGGGAAACGACAATGAGAACAAATAACGTGCCACGCATGAAATTATCCGTAACTTTTCGCATTGGGGTCATGGTTCGACGTATACAATTTTGATATTATTTTTGTTTACACGCGCGTTTTAGCGGCCGGCGGCGCGCGCGTGCGACTCTCCGCATTATATCCGCCGAACGATTGTTTCGCTCCGAATCTATTTTCCTACAATGCTATTATAATACGTATATGACAAAATATCATATATTATTATTATTAATGCGTGTGCACGCGCACCTGATTTTTTTTTTCTAATCACTAGAAACGTGCAGGCTCTACTGCATATAATATCGCGTATTACATACTATATATACACTCGATGCGCTTATATATGTATAAATGTCACGCAATAATGAAAAGTGCGCGTCCGCGTTATTGTATACACTGCCGCGGCGTTACAGACTCGACCTTCCTCCCGTAACTATATTATATTCATGGGAAAAAAAAACACACATATATATATATTATATTTATTTATTTATTATGCGATTTTGAGTCCGCGCGTTTGCGGTGCAGTTTTTGCTACGTACGTAGTGCATATTATGCGTATATTTATCGGGTATTTTCATCCTGCGGTTTGGCCGTGACGGAAAGGATCCTGCGCGCATTATAATCTGTTGCAGCTATAGCGAAGCAGCGCGTTATCGTTTTGCATATTATATTTTCGTGCGGATCCGTCGATCGAACGATACCCGAGCGGAATATAACCTTGTGATGATAAAATAATATATAAACAACGCGGATTGTCATGCGAATAAAAATAATAAAAATAAAAAAGCCCGATATATCAAGCCGTTATCAAAACGACCGCGTCGTTCGCATCTTCTCGTTTGTTAAAAAATACGAATATTTTTAGCACCGTATACAATGTACCGAAGAGGTCATAAAAGTGAATTTAACCTTCCTCACTCTCTCTCTCTCTCTGTGTGGACGAAACCGCGTGATTTAAATATATTTTCACACTTTTGTTTGATATTTACACAATACAAATATAAAATACTAATCTAGCTCGCATTCGCGGTGGTGGTTAATTGTTATACACAATCGTATGCGTCGCGGGTGTGTTTCTCCGGGCAATTATAACGTATATATATAGGGTACGCGAGGATCCGACTAAAACGCACGAGCAAACACCTTGTCGTATGCGGGGGAAGGGGGGCACGGTCATAACTGAGAAATATTTGCTACCGCGGGCAAAACGCACACCATTAACGTCAATATATATATAAACGTTTCGAGGACATCATAGCACGCTCGAACACAATATATACTCTCCTAACCCTTTATCGAACTCTCTGTGTCCCTGCACATCACCGCAGAAGCTGCCGCGCGAATGTACGCTACACGACACTTTATTATATATATATATGTGTGTTTGTACGTTTTCTAATCTAATAATATACGTGCGCGTTTACGGAGCGCGTCTGCAGAGAACGAAAATATTATTAAAGTGTTGGATTTCAGCGTTAAAACGAATAAGTTCTCTTTTTTCTGCCGTGCCATTATTTGCTATATTCAATTGCTTTCTTATAATCGAATCACTCACATATATATATGTATATATATTGCGATTAAGTTTCCGTTAAATTAATTATAATATCGCGTTATTATAAAATGTACCGTTTAAAATGCTGCATTTGACTGTACAGAAAACGATAGAAACTTAAGGGATACAAAAATAATAATCGTTGGGAAACACAATTGAACTGGGTGAATTCGAGTGTAGATAATATTCCGGTCGAAAATCAATTTCAAACAACAGTTTGTCCCGTATTTCGTTGGTTGTATAAAACGAAACGTAAAAAAAAAAAAAAAACGAAACTATCGAGCCGGACGTTAACTAGCCGGCGCGCGGCGGTCCTTAAATAGGAATCGAGCTGCGCTGCGCTGCGCCGCTCTACGATATACTCACTCCGAAGTCGCGCGTTTCTAACCGTTCGCACGCGCTCCCTCTTTCCTCGCGTAAACGTCCCGTAGGCGAATATCGAAATCGCTCGTTTCATCGACGTGGAATTATATTGTAGTCGTCGCTCGTATATCTCGTCGGCCCTACTCTCTTTCGCATCCAGCGGCGGCGGCGGCGCGCGCGGTATATTCCACTATCGACCGTATATGCGCGAGTGTTGTAACGCTATATATATATTTATACGATACGCCTACCGGCTGCGATGACGACGGCGACGTCTAATAAATGGCATTTGACGTGTGTATTATAATACAACTCCTGAAGGTATATTATGTCGTACGCGAGCATATTATGTGGATACGCGCCGCTGCCGTGTCGTACGCGGCGTAAAGTTATCTGAGCGCGATAACTGCACCGATCGCGTGAACGTCACGCACACTTTGTGCAGCGTCTACGTATGTAATAATACTATACGTCGTGTACGCGATACGCGTGTGACAGTGACAGTGACGTACAACTCTTTCTGTATCGCCCGTGTACGCCGCGCCGTCATAATACGACGATAACGATATATATATTATTATGATTGGAGAACGTTTTCTTTATGACGGGTTCTCGAAAGTTTCAAACCCGGTGATTCTCGTGAAATAAAAACCCCGTGTGTTCTCTCAATACCTCTCGAACTTATTAAACGCGCTGAAAATATTTGTATTCCTTAGATTCGAATAATTTATAAGTCCGCGCGCGAGTTACGATGAGAAATATGACGTATATAGATAATACACTCGTATATTGTACGTCTGCATTAAGCTTCGTGATAATATTTACCTTCTATAAAATTCATCTCGTTTTATACACCTGACGTGCTTCGACTTGAACATAATCCGTAACTCTCAAAGTATGCGTGTTCGCGCGTGCCCTGTTTCTCTGGTACCTATAATTTATTTAAACTCGGTAACATTTTAAACGTTGATAACAAATCGTGGTCCGAGAGAACCGGAGTGACCGATATTGATAATTGTTAAGTTGTGTATTGAACGATTTCCATAGTTTTTAAATCGACTACATTTTGTCTCTTGTCATCACAATTCTTTCCGCCAACGATTTATTTACCATTTTTATTCTTCTAAAATATAGAAAATAGGCCGAGTGTTCTCTAATCTTTAAAATGTGTTTGCATATGAAAAATAATTCTTTTTTTCACTAATCGTGCTGCTACACGAACGAATCGTTCACATTTTTTTTTACCACCCCTATTGAGCCTTATAAATTCGATTATAATTTAAGAACTTAAAAATCCGTTCGCGACAAATCAGTGGCAGTGCAGTGCCAATATGCGTCGCTTGTGCGCCGAGACTGCGGCACACTATACGTCTGGATAATATAACGTATTTTATTATTATGTATTATATTATAGTACATTCCGTGTGATCGTCTCGGGGCCGTTTCTCGATGCGCACGTAATGATATTATATTGCAACACTATATAGGCTGTGACGTGATTGAAGTATTGTAATACGCGCACGCGATGACAGTGTTTCCCAACCTTTCGACGATACGACGATCCAGTAGTATGTTATTATCGCCGGCTTGCTGATCCTTTCCTCTCCTTGCCCACTCACCCAGAAAAAAATCGAATTCACGACTTGTTTACTTTGTATAGCGACGACGTTTAATTTTCTTTCGAAATTCAAATGGAATTTCCAATCGACATTTCCAAAATTTGAATTTCGACTATAGTTTTAGAATCAACTTACGAGTCGTCAGAAATATTCTCTACTATCGAAACTCCAGCTCTGAAACGTTGCGCTATGGTATATTCGTCATAGTAGTGAGACGTCAGAAGTCTTTCGGAGGTCGCAGAGTCACGGCTCGTCGACAGAGATCGGTGAGGGATTACACGGGCTCATCCCCGTTCTCCCTTAAATAACTTCGTCCGTTTTCGACTAGTTTATTTAACAGGATCGACGTGCGATATTCGAACGATTTGCTATTATTTGAAAATTATGTTTTAAACTCCTCTAATTTTAAACGTGGACGAGGTAGCTAAGCGAATTCATGTTTATATAGTACTTTATATTAGTACCGACAAAATATATCGTGGCGTTTTTCGATCGTTCAAAAGTATTTATTAACTACTATAGAATATGTTTGGCGACGATAATATTACGGGACTGATAATTTGAGTTTCAAACCCTGTTTCGGGGGGGGGGGGAGATTGTCGGTACAACCACCACTCCTCGCCGTGCATACGGGTGCGTAACGCCTCGGGCTGTAATGAAATCTCGTTTTTCCATAATTTTCTGCTGTGAAAAACGCGCGCGCGTTCGTTAGACCGACGACCGACTTGCACGGCGCGATGAATATTTCGTGAACCGAATAACGGCGCGGCGGGACGAAAAATATATTCACACGCGACGCATTGTGCGGCGCGTGTAAAAATTAAAAAAAAAAAACAACAACAACGACGTAATAAACATTAAAACACACACAATTAGTTTTACATGTTATTGTACGTCGTGTATACAGCGTATACAGTGTGTGTCCAGTCAAATACACGGTATATTCATTATATATTTACAATGTAACAATTTTTACGGGTTTCGGTCAAGTGACCACGAGGAGAAACGGACTACGAGAGTTCGCGCGCGGTGCCCGCCGCTCGCCGTACACGTAGAAAACGCGTAAATGTATAACGCACAACAAATAGGTAAAGGACACACATGCACGATCCACTGCTTATAATATACGCGTTCTTTTGTCAATACCACCGAATTCGTGGTGTGTGTGTGTGTGTAGTTGACGTCGGATTGTTCGAGCAACACAATGAATCTGTAATAACTAGAGGCACCGCCGCCGCCGCCGCCGCCTCAATAACGAAACAATACACTCGACTTTTTCGGTTTACACGGGAAAATCGGTCGGAAATAGGTAATAATAATATTACAATAATAATTATTGTCGTCACAGTTGGCCTTTTCCCGTTTTGTTTCGATGTTTTAAATATCCGCTCGCACGCGGGCGGCGCGGCGCTACTACGCGCGCGACATCGTATCGCGTCATTCATGTTTTCAATATTAATTCGTATTATACGGCTAGTCCGGCGGCGTCACGACGGGAACTTTTTTCCATATTTTTAAGGTTTTTTTTTTTCGTTTCGTATTATGTTTTTTACGAGAAAACAGTCGTTATATTTTATTTTTTTCCCCTTGAAATCCTTAACATTACCATTATTTTTTATACGATTTGGTTTCGGGAAAAATTTACTCTTCGAACTATTTAATCAACGATCAGTCGTGTTATAATTGTCCGTGATTTTTCGAAACTGCAGTAGACAATTTCGATTCATTCTCTCGGCTATATAAACGGCCATTAGTTGTGCATTGTTTTCACAAAACTGTCGGCTCGAGTTTTTTTTTTTTTATTATTGTAATACAATTTTACTTTTTTATTTCGAGTCACTCGTAAAATCCATTTAAAGACCTGTTTATCTCATAGCGCAAAAGCGTAGTAATTATTCATGATAATAATATTAAAAAATTATTAATAGTTCCCCTCGTGTTTACCTGCAGACGGCGGCGGTGATGAAAACGGGCATTGACGTCCGCGAACGCAGTAAAAATCGCGTCGAACCGCGCACTCGAATACGAAATTAATAACCGGATTTTAATTGAAAACTAAAAACTTTTTTTTTTTTCACCGTAAAAGACACGCGAATTGTTTTAAGGGTCCGATCAAACTTTCTCCGAGTACAGTGGTTGTACTGTTTATATAATATTATATTTTATACACGAATATTATATACTATTCGGTTTATTCTCGTTTTAACGAATGTCGTCGTCGTCGTCGTCGTCTCCTTAATCTTTTGATAATTCAAAATTGTTTAATTTATATTTTATATACATATACGCATATACATAATACGTATATGTATATAAATATTTATTTTTCTTGATATCTCGAGAAAGTTTCCTTTGTTTTGTTTTGTTTTTTTTTTTTCTGTACTTTTCAAACAAAACACTACCTATTGTTACGAAGACAATTAGATTACAAAAGAAATGCTTGTCAACTTACTTTAATTATGTCGTGCTACAGAAGTACGCGGACAAACACGGTAAAGGGAATTATTACATTTTATCAAATAATCACGATGAATAATACGACTCGCGAATTTAATAATACTAATACACAGTATAAACAACGCTCACGGCACATAACGTACGTATATATTATGGTACACGAGTGTTTCATGTATCTCCCAATCATTATAGTTATTTCAATTGTGTTTGCGTTCGGATGCGTTTGGTTTTCCGTTTTTTTTTTTTTTTCTAACAGAAAGGGAATATCTATTGAATAAAACGTATTTATACGTAGACGCGCGTCTATATTATGTTTATAGCGGTTTTATTGTTGTTGTTATTATTATGATTATAACGACGTAAAACACCGATGTCATATAAAATCGATTATATAACTGTTCGTGAAACCCGAGAACACAAAAACCCACAAGTATCTCGCGCGCATGCAACATACGTGGGCGAGCGGCTAGCGCAGTGCACACGTTTTGTGGCGTTTTATATATTGTGACGTACACGCGGAAAAGCGGATGCGCTGATTTAGTACGCGCAATAACAATGCGCGCGGAGTGTTTTTTTATTCTCGACGGTAAATTTCATGTGAAAACGTAGACGGCGCGGCGGCGACGACGGTAATGAATCGTCCAACTCTGCCGGCGATCGGTATGACGACGCCGCAGAACACACATTTGATATCGCATTATTATACACTATCGTAGTCCCGCGTGCGTGTGCGCGTGCACATGAAAGATTTCGATTGTATACGATTTTCACAACACCACCGGTCTCTGGTAATAATCTCTCCTCGTCGCGGCCAAACGGTCCGCCGAAGAATTTCTTCGGATGCCGTACAAAAATAGACGAGTTTCTGATACGCTACTACTACTACTATTATAGTATTGTTTTATTATTATATTTCATCACGATACGCGTACGCGGCAAACATAATACAACACCGCGTAAAATATAAAACACGATTACGTGCGTATATTATTATTATTATTGTCGTTGCGACTGCGATATACTGCGCGCCGTCGTCGTCGTCGTACACGTGATGAGAACGGAAACCAGACGATATGATATAGACTGTAGGAGGGATATATATTATATTGTGTCCCGCGTGACATTCGTGATGGTGGTAAATTAAGAAAATAAAAAACGTCTTGCTTTTTTTCTCCGGACATTTTCTCCTTCTATTTTTTTTTATCGCCGGTTCTCGTAAATCCTTTTAAATATAATAATAAACTTTACCGCGGAAAACACTTAATACGAATGGGGCGCACAGAGCGACGACGACGGTATACACGTGTATACATGTCGCATCTTTATTTATATACGTACATATATATGGAGAGAGAGAGAGCGACCTTGTCATCCTTCGCCACCGCTGTAAGTGTAAATCCTACGAACTGCATTATCGTCGCAAAAGCCGCGTTACCGTCGCGCGCACGTATAATATTTCATACGCGAATGTATTGTAATAAATACGCGTCATACGCGCGCGCGCGCGCGATCAATGAGGTTTTTCTCGGAGCGAGGATTTGTCGTAACCGGCGGAAAAAAAAAAGAAAAAAAGACTATACTATATAGAGTCGCGCGTGTCGGCGTACGACGCGATATTATGAAACGTTCGAGAGAGAGAGAAAAAAAAGGAATAGTCGCGGGGCAGGGGGGAGAGGGAAATCATATTTTCGACCTGGGGAGTGGTGGAGAGCATGTAGTGGGCTTAACTCGTGTGACAATTGTAAAATCGTTCGTCACGTCTGTGCGACGACTATACGGCAAGTTATTGTGTATGTATAATATTATACACGTATATACGAACCGCGTATGAATAGCTTCATCAGTCCCTAGAACCCAATGATCGGCCGGAATATGGTCATTAAGTGCGTTTGTGTGTGTGTGTGTGTTTGGTATGTACGCGTTCTACGTGTAAGTGCTTTCTGCTGCCGTTGCCGCTCCACTATAATATTATTTATATATATATATATGATGTGGCAACAAAACGCGCGCGCGCGCGCGCGCGCAGAACCCCGTTGTCGTAATTTTATTTTTCAATTGCATAACGCGTATGATATAGTGTGCCTGCCGGACGTTCAGAACTCTCTCACACACTATTTAGCGCTCGTGTGCCACGTATAGGTCGTGTACGCGCGCACGGATTGATCGCTGTAAATTTTAACGTGTGTACACGTCGTATATATATGGTATTTTATTTACGCGCGCCATATCGTTGCGTCAAAGGCGCGCTAGCGCAACGCCCCGCGAGTCCATATTATGATATAAATTATAATTACATATTTTTGCGCTAACAACGCGTCCCGCCGTTACACGTTATTCTTGCGCGCATACAATGCACGGTAATTTGTACAAATCGGTCTCCGCGTAACGATATCGTATAACTAATAGTATTATGCACTTTTATACGCTTGCGAATGCATAATATAACCGCACGATATCACGGAAGGTCGACTCTTCGTCGCCGCAGCGGTGCGATGCGACGCGAAAACACACTTCCCGTTTTGCAAATGCATTTGTTACAATGTGCGGCGTATATTATTATAACATGCCTTTATCGTGTATTTATAATGCTCTTAAATTTACGACGACGACAGTTATATAATATATGTATAGCGCACCGTCGCGTCAACTCGACCGCGTAATTTATTATATTGTATAATAATCGTGTTTTGGTTTACCGAAAACACGCGGCCCCGATTTTCACACATTTCGCGTCGTTTAAACGTACATTTTGTTTTCTGTTTCAGGTAATTACGAGAGAAAGAGATGAAAAAAAGTACAATAACCGTTTGTGTGTGTGTGTACGTCGCGCGATTTAATACGCTGCAAGCTAACGGGGAAATCGGTAACGTATATTATAATAATATTGTATATATAATAATATGTTTTTGGAAACTATCAAAGCGCTCGACGATATTATGTTTCGGCGGCGCACTGTCGATCGGACGATACGGTATAATAACGCGTCATCGTGCGCGCGCGCGCGTGCATTTATACTATATAGTACGGTGTACGCGTTATTCGCGCGAAATTTTAGTTTCGATAGGATCTAATTAAATACAATTACGGGCCAATGCTCGCGTTGCACCGCTGCAGACTATTTCCGATCCGCGTACAGTGTGCGTACGTCGTACATATTGCGTACTGAACAATGAACGAGTTATTCGCGTTAATGAGTTTACTCCGAAAGCGAGTGTAGCAGTTATACAAACGTCGTCGACGGGAGTAATATCGTCCAACGTCACCGTATTGATGGTATTATATAATACACGCGATAATGCAATTGTAGCGCGCTCGATTTTAAAACGCCCGACCGTCGTCGTCGTCGCAGCGTCGCGTATACGTATGATAAAAACCGTGAAATCGTATTTACCGCGAGTCGTAGGCTCGTCCGGGGAAGGGACGACTGCTGCTCTTTTATCCAAACGCCAACACGTATAATATATTATAAACGATCGAAAGACTGTAAAACGCGCGTATGACACGCGTAATACCTATCTGCGGCCGTTTCGATCTCTGCTGCGTCGGATTTGCAAACGCTCGTTGTGGTCGACCGACTCGGTAGTGGGCGTTATCATAAATGTGTCGGCGAAATCCGTTTTTTTCCCCCCTTCTTCTCGCGCGGCCATCGAAAAGACACCGTCCTCAGTCTATGGTCCCTTTTAACCCTTTCCCGCCGCCGAGGGACGCCGTATTTCGCGCTCGCGAGCGTGCGAGAACGAATACTCTGCAGTGCGCCAGCCACCGCGCGTTATATGTTATTATAATATTATACGAGGTCTGTATAATACGGTAGACGCGTTTCATGCCCGCCGACTTTCTCCGGACGAATGATTTTTACGCGTATCGTATACATACGCGAATGTGTACGTACATATATATATATCACGCGCGGCACATAATATAAAACCCTCTCCCCCACCCCCCCCCCCCGAATACGTGTGCCGGTTTTTCTTCTTTTCCCGTTGCTTTTTTCGCTTTCGTCTCCGGACCGATTTTTATTTCCGTACATTATAATAATTCTTGCGACAATATTCCGTCCACGCACTCGCCACCGAAATGGATATTCGCGGTCTGCGGAGATTTTTCTCTATTATCATAATAAAAAACATATATACGTACGTACGAATACACTCTATATGCGTTAGCGGCGAGTATATAAAAACTACGCGTACACGTGCATCGCGCCCGCACGCGCTCATCATATAAAACCCAACACACACACTCGAGGAGTATTTCACTATACGTGTGTCGGAGCCGTAAGATTTTTGAGTGGCTTTATATATAGTGACTCGTTCGCCACCCTGCGCCGGCCGAGGCCCCGGGGCCCCGAGACGGTCCGCCACTCGAATACGTGATCAGCTGGGGAAAAGGACGGAAAAAAAAAATCCCACACGAATACATTATAATAATAATAATAATAAAATGTAATATAAGCTTGTGTTCGAGCTGGATATAAGAAACGAATATTCTCGCGCGTTACGCGTCCGCGTCGCCGGCCGGCCTGGCCTGGCCGTCTCGTGCGATTTTTTTCCCCCCACACATTCGTTTCGTTTGTTTTGACGACCGTCGCTTTTCCGTATATAACCGGTCCGCGCGGAGGCTTACAAACGGTCGGGCGGTAATCTCCGCGCGTTCGTATTATTTTAATTATAATACGCATAATTATATATGTCTAAACGCACGCCACTCCGCAGACGGACGTCTGATACACCTGGTATCTCGCTGCATCGTCGTCTCGGCCGCACGAGTTATAAGTACACGCTTTCACGCGACGTCCGCGTACATTATTATTATAACGCGAGTGTTGTCTATCTGCAGAGTTATCGACGATTTCCGCGTTCCCAAAACACGGGACCCCGACGGTTACCAAACACTATAGCGACCACAGCGTTCTTTGAAAACAATAGTCGTGCGCGTTCTGATTCCGGATCGACCCCGATTTTTATATTATTCACTGAATAATCGACTGAAAAACGTCCATCGGCCGGCCGTGGCGTATGACGATCGCTCGTGTAAAAGTGTCCCACCGAGTGTGCCGCCGTCGGACTCGGGTGGATTAAATCGTCGTGATTTATGTAGGGCCGTTTTCGCGCGGGCGAGAGGCGGGTCGATGCTGCTGCTGCTGCTGCTGCTGGGTTTCGCTGTGTTTTTAGTCAGATTCGCGGGGTTTCGGCGCTAAAAGAAAAACAATTCGTTCCGAACGATTTATATACGTACCTGTGAGATAACGATAAAAAAAAAAAAATAAAAGGAGAACACGCGGTTTTAACGACGCCCCGAGAATAGAAAATAACAATATAACTATCAAAAGCTCGCGAATATGTTCGCCTTGGGCCTCACAAATCCTAAAGGACGGCCTTGCGGGTGATTTACGACCCATAAACGACGTGTATTATATAATAATACGCCTACGCGTGTGTATATAGGTAAACGCGACGGGAGTGTAATATTGAAACGGCGGCGGTCGTGTGATAAAAAAAAAAAACCACATACGGGCACCGCGGTCATCGCGCACATCAGTTATATAAGTTTGTATTTTTTTTTTCAAAATTTAATCTCGGCAAACCCGAGCGCGCGCGCGTCGTTTCGCGTACCGCTCGAATTATCGTTTTAATCGGTATCGAGATTCGACGACTCGGATAAATAAAGGCGTATAATATCGTACGACCGGGGCCGCGATTTCGGTCCGCGTGCGAAATAAATTAGGCGGGTGCCTTAACGCGATAATAAAACGACCGCGGCCCGTAAACCATAATATATTATACAATAATATACGTACCTATACAGGCGAAAATCCCGGGTACGCGCCAACGATCGGCAAACCGTGAAATATGTGTGGATGACACGACTGTTGCGGCGAGGAAAAAAAAAAACCAGCCGAAACTCGCCGCAATAAACAATAATTTTTTCTCCCTTTTCAATGCTATCCATCGTTATACGAGTATACTCGTATATTCTCGTGTGGTGCGCGCATAACACGCCCGTCCGACGGTAATTCGACGCCGCCGCCGCCTTTTTTATTATATTGTATTTTATAATGTTATAAATGACGTAGGCTCGTATATATGTACCTATCGTAGTACCCGTCGTCGTGTTTATAGGGACCGCGGTGGCCGTTCTTCGGAGGCGATACATTATTACGACCTTTTTTTTTTGCTCCTACGTGCGTGTATTGTTTTGTCGGTTCGGGTTTTTCAAAAAAAAAAAACTCCAATGAGTTTATTATTATGAGCGCATTAGTACAGTTCGAGATTTGAATTCAATAAATATTCTATTAAAACATAATATACAGCGATGATTACGCGGCGACTTCTATAGTCTTACGTATAATACTTGGACCGCGTTGAATAAAATCATAAATAACGCGTGGGATAAAATAATTATAATATACTGGAGGGCTTTACGTTATGATAAAAATTATGAAAGAAATAGACCCGCTCTTAAAAAAAAAAAAAAAGGGGGTGGCGTTTTCCAAGTGTCTCGGATCGAATGCGAGAGTGCAATCGCAGCGCTGCAATCGTCTGCAGACTTTTCCCCGTGCGGACCCGATAACGCGCGCATTTATTCGCAGACCGCGGACGCCGATAAAAGTCAATAATCGAGCGATTAATTTATTATTATTGTCGTTTGCGTTGTAATTGTATTATGTTTTTATGTTCGCGACGGGGACGGTGTCGGAGAAAACTTTTATTGTTATTATTTTTATTTCTTATTCAAACAATAGACGGTCGTTTCGCAGCAGCCGATACGATCGGACTTGGTTAATAATAATTACGTTTACGATTTCCGAGAACTTCTTCTTTACTCGCGGAAAACTACACGCGAAGGGCGGCGCGTATTATTATAATTTATAAATTATTTCGAATACTCGTCGCGTTCCGGGTTCGCCTGCCGTATGTATAATAATAATAATGATACGTCTCCGCGACGGCCTGATATATTTATTTATATTACATTCGAAACAATATAAAAATTCGTGACGGGGGAGGAAAAAGAAATGAAAATTCCATTAAAATCCGGTACACCGCGTTTTATTATATTAAATACTCGCGCACTTGTGTGCATCGCAATAATTCTCCGCGACGCGTATCATTTATAATATTTTGTGTATTCCGAGTGGGAAAATTTATATATTAATTCGAATCGATTCTTGTGCGCGTCGAGCGTTGGGGGTAAAAGACTTTTGGCACGAAGTCGTCGTCGGTCCCGCGTCCTTTTTTTTACGGGTTATTATAATATCGTAACGATATCGAAAACTTTGACGGACGTTTTCGTCCGCCGCGCTCGACTGGAAGAGAGTATATTTTGATATTGCACATACCGCGTAATTTATTTTTATTTTTCGTTTCATCGAAACGTACACGAGTACTTACATTCTACGTTATTACATAAACACGCGATAAAATGTCGCGAGCGTACGCGTTAAAACTCGTTTTTTTTTCACTCGGTCAAAAACGTGTTTTTGTCTAATTCGTTTGCACTTTTTACTACGGGAACGCATTATACTCGACGGATTTATGCGCGTTTTTTTTTTTTTCATCGCAAAGAAATTTAAATATCCGACTATAATATCAATCGCGAAGCGATCGCGCCTCGGCATAATCACGTTATATGTGTACAGGAAGTACTCGGCCGTCTTCTTAATAGTGTTACGTGCCCCTTCTTCTTCCTTAGTATTAGTAGTATTATTAGTATTATTATTATTATTATTATTATTATTATTATTAGTATTACACGGTCTAAAGTATTGCTGATGCATTATTATATGTACGCTTGTGGGGAGTAATGCAACTAAGCATTATAATACGTATTATAACCTATTCAATAAACGGACGTACGATTCACTAATGTTAATTACTTGTTCCAATTCTGTATCCATTCTTATCCTATTTTGCGTTTGTAAGTGCGAATTCAAAAAACGTTACTTCGTGCCGTCGGACTCTATCGAGTTTACCCGACAGGACTATAACAACTGGTGGCAGCGGTGCTCTTTTTACATGGAGACAGCGTAACAAATTACATCAACCCAGAAAGCCGACGATTATCCGGTAAGCAAACACAATATTTCTGGAAGAAAATTACAATAATATAATATAATTACGTTTTATACGTAATCTACGTCTAAATACACAACACATATACGTACATAGCGTATTACGACGGGTGGTGCAAAATTCTTGGGCGTGGCATCCGGTCACCAGGAATACAACACGAAGACACTTCAAAAAAGTGAGGACTACGTGCCCACTAACCAAGAGTCTCTAATATACATCGTAAGAGATGCTAATACGGGCACAATCGTCAGCGTTGTCTGTGACCGTGAAATATAACACCATATACATGTCCGTCACACGAATACACACCGCCGACGTCGTCAATAAAACAGTATACGTATTCAATATACAGTAACATATACGAAATAATATACCCTAAACCCACTGCATAATACATTGTACGTGGTTCCCGCGCATAGCAGTTTCGGGGCGTAGAACGTCTACGAAGAAACGTCAAGACATCGTGGGACTTACCTGTCCATCTACAGTGATATAGAGTCATAGTCAGCCAACCATCGTCATCAAGAAACTTCAGCAGACATGTACGGACCAATGATAACAATAATATTTACATTACCTACTGTAAGTTATTTTATCTTTTATCAATATTTACTTACTTTCTTTCGGGCATATTTATTATTTTATATTCCTTATTTAGAAATAAGTAACTTATGTCAAGTAGTCTTAGTAGTAGTGACGATAACAATTTTGACTCTAATGAATTGGACCCTGATTTTGTCCCTAGTCGAACACGTTTTGTTCCCAGTGATCCTACAAATAAACCAATAACTAGATCGCGAGATAAAAGAAAAGATAAAAATTTAGATACTCCTGATACCCTAACGTTATTAGATTTAAGTATTAATAGCACTACTGAAATAACAAACGAAAGTATGAATACTAAACCAGCAACATTATCCTTAGAAACAGCGATAAATTTAATACCTAAATTTAATGGGGAAAAATCACAAGAGGTGTATCCATTCTTAAACACATGCGATTTCGTTACAAAAACAATTAGCGAGGACTGTCGTCCCATTCTTTTACAAGCAATTTTAACTAAATTATCGGGTAAAGCCTTTGTGGCGACACGACATAGGGAGATTTTATCATGGGAGGCATTAAAAAAGTTATTAGAAATAAGGACAAGACAGGACTATAACAATAGTAACCGTTCCCATCCACCTCACCTTCTCCGCTCGGTAGTGCCATCAGTTCGGCGACTTTGTCAGGCCTGTGCGTCGGTCATACGTTTGCGATTATAATATTTTACACGATGTTTATACAACGGCGCACCTGTACGATATCGAAGCGTAATCCGCCGCTGTGATTATATAACGATTCATCGAAAACGCCACGGTTTCGCGCACAAAGGAACCGATTTTTCGTCCTCCCCCCCCCCGCCCCCCGTCACTGTTTTCCAGTTTTTCGCTTTGCGTTTATTACACGTGGCGGTCGATTAACATAAACAAGCGTACGCGCGCGCGAGTATGATATGCCATTATTATTATATTTATATACGCGAAACGCTCGCCGTAGTCGTCGAGAGCTCGTTAATTTGTAATTCAATTAAAAATCCATTTACCTAATACCGCGCGAGGGCAAAAGAACGACCGCGGCGCGTTCATAAGCCCACGGCGGCAGGACGAGCGCGGTACCCCTGGCCTATATATTACGGTTAACTAGCCCGAGGGAGAGAGAGAGAGAGATAGAATAATAATTCATAAATATATCCGTCTGGCGGACCTCGTCGAAATTCGGGACTCCGTCCGCGCTCGCAAACGGACCGACCGCCGTTTTAACTGACCTCGTTGTTGATGTTTAATAAAACATCCCCGGGAAACGTTGCAGACGTATTATTATTATTATTATTATTATACACGTATAATACGAGTGTTGTTTATGTTATGCGCGAGGACTCGAAACGATATTTCGTTGGACCGCGGTCGAATTTGTCGAAAAATACAAGCGGTCCGCCAGCCCGAGTATTCTCTCGAACGCTTACAGAGTACCGCGGATTTTTCGGGCTTCGCCTTCCATATATACCTTTGCCGAGTAGAACTTTTACGGTTTTGGATTTTCAATTCGAAAGGGGATAGAAAAATGAAAAGCTATCGATTCGTTTTTCGATCAAGAACACACACGTTCGACGAGAAAAGACAACAACACGAATGTAATGTGTTGTATTCCGCGCGTTTTTTTCCCGAGTCGCCCTTAGTGGCTTTTAGGCCGTCGTTATCAGGTTCCGAGCCAACACTCTCTGTATAATGATCCGAAAACATTTTCGCGAGCGTTTAATATCGGTATGCACTCGCGGCGCCGGCCGAAAATAACGAGCGATTTTTCCCGCGACCTGTCGCCCACTCGGCAACGCGTTCGATATATTATATGTGTGTGTTTAGCTACCGCGTGTTTTATACGTTTGTTCTGCCCGTCGTCGCTCGAAAACGATCATTCACAACGTGTATTAATGCGTTCCCGTTTGCCGCGTGTGCAGTCACGACGACACGGCGTCACCGTGTGCTCGCGCCGATCGATAGGTCAACGAAATACGATACGCGTATGTCAATGTACGTAATAATTTCATATTCGACTGCTTCGAATGCCGCGCGCGCATAATTTTCCACGTTACCCGAGCCCCGTGTGCTGCGCTTGGCGAATTTCTCGGTGATTTATTTTCATTTCGTGCGCGCGTTCAAATCGTGTTTCGATTTACGTCCGCGCGTCTTTCGGGTTCGTTTATTTCGATTGTTATACGTACGTTATTGCGCGCGGTGACGCCACGCCGAGTGCATACCTGCTGCGTTCGTAAATATTACAGTTTACTACGATCATAACAACGCGCCCGCGACGGCTTCGAATACGCGCGCGCGTCCAAGACGTCGCATACCGCACAGTCGTTTCGAGGGCGAACGACGTTTCGTACAAAAACGTGTCCCGACGAACCCGATTTCTAAACGCTGCGATAATTTCCACTCACAGCTCGGGAACCCGAAAATAAACGCCCAGACATAAATATCGTTTACTTCGACGCCATTGGACACGCGAAAACGTTCGAATTCGTACAGTCGATAGAACGTAATAATATTATGTGCACGCGAGCTGTTGTAATTTCGCAGCAGTCGTCTGAAGCTCGTTCTGAAATAACGTATACGGCACCGACGATAATTATACCTATTACGAGACCGTATATTTATTTTTTATTGTTTCGGGGAAAGGATTGAATCGAGCAATATTCGGCACGTTTGGTTGGTTTTATAACTCACCACCGACGCGACGCGCGATTACGCGCGTCGCAAACGGAACATCGAAATTTGTTATTCTTTATTTTAATGGCACTAAACGATAATATACGTTATATGGATGTTTTTTTTTTTTTTTTTTTTATACAAATAACAAATCCGACGGACGCGTAGTATTTTTATCGGTTTCTCAAACGTCAAAAGTCGTAAATTTCACTTTCGGTCGTGGCATTTATTCCTTCAGTTAAACGCGTCTGATAAGGATATATCGACCTCATAGAACGGCGGTAATACGACCGCTAAAAATCGACCATTTATTTTGCATTTTAATTTAAACCGTGCGAGCACATCACCGGTGTAATATTGTTATTATTGTATTATATTTCACGCAGACGAGCAACACCCGAATAAAGTCGCATCCTCAAACCGTCGCGAGAGAAATCGTTTCTAAATATTTCTCTTATCCGTCGCCTCGCAGTAATAATAAATAACAATAATAATTATACAATCTACCGGCGCGGAAACTTTTACAATATTCGACGGGCGGGTTAACAATAATTCGCAACCGCATAGGAATATTATTGAAAACGGATCGCCGTCGCCGCGGCTGGTCTTCCGCAGTGGATTGCATTTCCAGTCGACGACGAGGACGTTGGGTTTTACTGCGGAACCACCGTATTATAATATCGCGTGGAGGATTACATCACATTCGCGGGAAACGGTCCGGAACATTACGACGGAGGTCTGGTGGGAAGGATCAAACAATAAACGTGCGTAGGCCGCGTCGGCGAGAGAAGACGAGGATTAAATCGGCGTCGACTCGAGGATCTCTCTTTTCAACGACCCCGGCAAAACGTCGAACACTTCATTTGCAGCATGACGCGACGATTATTGGCAAACAATGCGTACGTCCGCGGAGATTTCTAAATAAAAAAAAATATAAATATAATATATATATATACGAGTATATCTATCGATATTAGAACCGCTCGCCGCGGCTCATATTACTGTGATAATAATAATTACGAAGACGACAATGATAATAATAATTAATAATTAATAAACGCGGAATTGTTCGAGGAAATTACGCGGCATGAATCGTTACGGGAAGTCTGCCGACATAATATTAAGTCACGCATTCCAATGAGTTATACGTAATTAAATATCGTGGTCTGGCATAAACGGTTAATAAAACGTCAGTGTTTAACGAGATTTATCAAGTAATTACGGCGGCCGCGCGTGTGTACAAATATATTACTACATATATGCGCGGGCGGCGGGAATAAAATTTGTAAATAAAGCGTCCGATAATAATTGCATCGGTGTGTGTGTGTGTGTTTTTAATTATCGTAAAGTAGGGTCGTCCACTTTGGGTTCTTTTTTTTTTTTCAAACCCGTAGAGTTATTCCTGCGGTCACGATGTATAGCGATAATAACTGGGCTATGACACTTATAAAACGATTTACGCGATTATTATTAACGTTGCGGAGCACCGAAAACCGCGGCAAGCACGTTCATTTATTTAACAATCGGCGACCGCATTACAAAAAAATAGAAGAAAAGAATTTCAAGTTAATCGTACAAATCGAACAACACAGACTTGTTAATTTTTTTTGAATTTAAATTATTTAATCGTTTTTCAAATGACTGAAATTGGAGCAATACGAGGAGCAGCTGCAGTATACTCTCGTCATACCGAAAGGATAATATTATCAATATCGATGTACGTATGTTATCTGATAAACGATTTAGTAGGCCACTTTTTTTTTTGTTTACACGTCCCTTCTGATTTCATCTATCTTGTGATAAAATGTTACTATAATATATGGTCGTGTCCCGCCGTAATTGTTTGAGCTGCGGCGCGGGCGGTTATCGCCGGGTTCATCGATCCCGTATATTACGTTTACGCTTGCTCGGCCGTTATTTTAATATGTCATTTCGTTTTTACCGCTCGTTCATCGTCGTAAAATTGATTTCTCTAAATCTAAACACAATTTCCCCGCGTATTATGTACATATTTTCGTAGGACGTGAGCGTAGACGTAGGTGGTGGCGGCGGCGGCGGCGGCGGCGGCGGCTGTATCTGGGGCGGAGGATTGAATTTATATTATTATCATTATTATTATTTTGTTTTTACGATATTTTCCGGAACATTGTTGGCGAACGAAACAATAACGTTTGCGAACGTTATTCACGTATTATTATAATAGTGAAAACAGCAGCGAGTATAAAACGATATGGAAAAGAGTAGGTGCGCACGTGCCGGGAAAAACACGAGAGAACCTTATCGGATTAGGTGTTTTTCAGTATCCTACAAAGTTTTTCAATAAGTTTCGGATGTGTATAGAGCTATTTCATACAATAAAATATTCAACAAACAAAACTAACAACATTTTAATGTCACCAGCTCCGCTGCAGCAGATATATGAGATGTATACGCGCGTAGGAGGTGTATATATATATATATATATAATATGTATGTACGTTATATGTATATTATATGCACGCGAGGAAACGCGGCGCTCGATTCGCGTATAAAACGGAAAACCGTTCGTTATTATTATTCCCTCGACGCATCCACTTTAGTTTTCGAGTATTCAAATATTTCTATATCGATCGTCGCGCGTTTCCACCAAATTCTAATAATAAATTTCGAACGTCACGTCGAAAACGCATGCACAAACACACACACACACACACACAATATATGATATCGCGGCGGCAGCCGTCTCGCGCGCCCGCATGGGAAATATTTTCAATTCGATTATGTACGCGACGCGCGTCTATTATAACATTTGCATATCGAATATTGCGTATAAATATATTATTATAAACACTTACTATACGCTTTGTGTGCACATACCTCTGCGCTGCAGCGGCACCACGCACACTCGTGTTTTCGCGTGTTCGATAATTATATTATTATCAATCAAGGCATACGCGGGCGTGCGCACGAGGCGTGCCGACTGTGCGTCTGTAAATTTTGACAGCCCTTTTTTTTTTTTTTTTTTTTTTTTCAATGCTGTTTCGTCGGACGCCACGAGAAACACTCGGAGTACGCGAATCTCACACGTAATAGGTACGGTTACTTTTTTTTTTCGTCTCGTCGTCTCGACCGGAATTTACGTTCTCCGGTCGATCGTTTTGAACCGAATATGTAGCGACTCTGTTAGTTTAAAACAAAAAAGTTTGTCTTTTAATTTAAATATTTTCTCATGAAACCTATTTTGGATCTAATCGATCGATACCGTATTATATTGTAATAACTATAATTCAGGGAAAAAAAAACGAAAAGATTCTAATTATTTTTCGTACAATGTATAATTTCAACAATTTTTACCATCGTAGCAGACACGGTTTTTTGCCGAGCAGTACATGTTTCGATGCTTTCATTTAACCGACTAAAACCGTCGGTGTTCCGATTGCGCGCCATCAAGCAAACTGTATATTCGAGCAATGTTCTTGCCAGCGGCGGCGGCGGCGGCGGCGTAAGATTCGAGAGCTTTTCGTGGTGAAACGTTCGTCAACGGACGTCCTGTGTACAAATATTTCATAGTAGTCAATCTATTTCGATTGTGAACGACCGGTATTGATCGAGTGAGAGAAAACGGCGACGTCGCGGTCGTCGCGTCACGTCGTCGACGGGAGTCTGCCGGAAAACGAGCCGGCGCGTGATGAGGACCGCGTGTAAAGGACGGAACTCGCGGCGGAGGCGCTATCTCATTAGAAGGACCGGGATAAGTGATCGTAATATTATATTGGTCGTAACACTATTACAACTACTACTACCTTTGTTACTAATACTATTGCTACTACTACAACTATTACGCCAAGTATGTAAGCCTAAGGGAAGAGTTGTAATAGATTGACAAATTTGAATATTGCACTCGATTAATCTTTTCCTCCCGTGTTTATAATATTATTGGCTCCGTTGTTATCTTTCTGTCACTTCAGGTGGCGTTTTTCCGATCCTCACGGACCGACCGATTTTTGTGTCGATGTGCTTTTCGTAATTTTTTTCCTCAGTCGTCGTCTTACATCGAAGAAACGAACGATTCGGGTCAGTTTGGACGTTCACGGACCCCCGCGACATATTCGAACGGAACGGCGGTACGACGGTCACCGGTCAGGTTAGGTTAGGTGCTCGCATCAGGTGCTCGTTTCCACACACCCGTTTATCTCGTGGTCTATACCTGGCGGAGAGGGACTTTTTTTTTTTACGCTCGCCGGCCGTGACGAAGACGACGACGACGCGGTAGAACACGTGTCTGAATTCCCGGGAAACGAGCGCGTGGACGAGGCCATAAGGGAGGGGGTAGTTTTTGTCGAGCCGGAAAAGTTTTAAATTAAATCCGTCGAGTCACGGAGGCAGCGGACCCTATACGTATATATGTATATATATACAGACAATCTCCCAGACCACAGAGCTTTTTTTCCTTCTCCCTTCGCCGCGTACTCGCACTCTCGCACACCCACTCAGACCTACTGTTCGCCGCCCTCGAGCCCACCCCGTCGCCGGTCCTTTTCTCTTTGCGCGATTTCTCTCGACGCTGGGCTGCGATTCCTCTCTCCTTCTCCTCCCCTCGCTGTCACCCGGCGGCTCTGTGTACAGTTTTCTGTTCCAAATACAATCGCGTCGACGACCTAAACACACACACACGCGTATGGTACCCGTTTTCTGCATATACGTATACGTATATACATACCAACATAACATACCGGATTCATCCTTTTTCGGAATTAACTCGAGTTACGGGAAAAAAGAAAAAAAAAAGCGCTCTTCTCCCTAAACTTCGCCTTTTATTTTAACATATATATATATATATCTACGACGTAATTAAATTTTCGCGTTCTCCGCCGCCGCCAAAATCACAAAGAGACAAACGACAGTGACGCGACGTACGCGCACGCACGTGGGTGGCGTACAAAGAACAAATGTAATAGAAGCGTATATAGAAATTACCGTAGATAACCAAAAAGGGTCCGCGGCGGAGAAAAAGGGAGAGACGAGAGTCTGTTCCGCGTATATTTGTCGTCTCGTTACGACGTAACGCTGTTTGCCCGAGCCCACGCCCGCAGATGGTAAGATTTTGCAGGAATCTCATTAACACCGTTCGCGCGTGCACGTATTATTATATAATGTTTACGCCGCGGTCTCTTTCGGATGACGTCGTGTTGCCGGTTTTTTTTATTTATTTATTTATTTTTATTTTCGGCGACGAGCTGCTCCGGCCATAAAGATATTGCGCTCTCGCGAGTCGAAACGCAAAGTTAATAACAGCGGCCGTGTCGCGTCTTCGAACAAGGTACGATTGTTTCATTTGCGGCGCACGGCTAAATGTGCTCGCAGACGACGC
Organism: Drepanosiphum platanoidis; assembly: GCA_948098885.1. Lineage (NCBI taxonomy): Eukaryota > Metazoa > Arthropoda > Insecta > Hemiptera > Aphididae > Drepanosiphum > Drepanosiphum platanoidis. Next base: position 13,811,634 of record OX402534.1, on the reverse strand, counting down.
GCCAAAGTTATTTTAATTACGGCCGAATATCGTTTACTTATTCTCTTTTGAATCGCTTTGGATACCGCGGGTGAATATAAAGACGAAAGAAAAAAAGATAAGAATTACAGCTTAAAAATGTATCGAGATTTGTTTTTTTTTTGTGTTTTTCATTCCGCCGTCTGCAGACGTAACATTTTATCGTGCATATTTGATATTTATGCATATTTCATCCCGGGGAAAAAAAAACAATATTATTTCGATTTAATACTGAAAATTACTGATTTTCTTCCACTTTTAATCTCGCGATGGGAAAAAGAATAGCGTATATTATAATAAAAGTTAACGGTAAATCGTAATTTCCGTTAAAATCGAACCTGCCGATGTTTTTTTTTGCTCTCGTGAAATTTTATTTCGTTTGTTGCCACGCGCGTTTCGTTTCTAAAACATTTTTTTTTTTTTTTCAATACGTGTTTTTTGTTTTTTTTTTTTTTTTTTGCTAACGTACAGTTAGTTTCTCGACAGTAATTATACGATTTTATAGTGTGCTAGACGTTTAGTATAATATTATAATTAAAAAGGAAAAAATGTACGAAAGGCGTTCGGCTTCGAACTCGAGTCAATTAAATATTTGCGAACTTCGGACGTTTATCCTGTAAACAACATATCAACGACGGTTGGCCTCGATTTCACTGCTTAGCTTATATATTGTGCAATTTGTGTCAAATTTTCACGTGCTCTGCCGTCAGATGAACAATAAGAAATAATTACTACCAATTACAGTGAATAATAAAAAAAACCGTACAAGTACATACGAATACGTTATACGTATATAATATTGTGTATAAGGTTTTTTTTATTTTTTTTAAATCGGTTTTTTTTTTCGTAACAAAAAAACTCGCGTGCCGTATAAATATCGAACGGTCGTGGAAGACGAGTTCTATTCCGAGGTTTAGTGTGTTAATTTACGAACGCGGTTCATTTTTTTTTTCCACGTTTATATGTACGTATACCGTTCACCGTTGACTGTTTTATTTATTTTTATTGGGGTTTCATTGTGTGTACGGGCGAATTAATAAAATAAAAATAAATAAAAAAAAAAAAACGCACACTATCCGCGACGCTTTTTTTTTTATTAATTCACGTGGGTTTAATTTATTATACCGTTTCGTTATTTTTGACTTTTAAAAATAACCGTCGTCGTGTGAAAAACGCACGCGGAAAAAAACACCAAATAGATATTATATTATAACGTCCGCGTGGGTTTTAAAAATACGCCACTATATAATATCAGTGCAGGTAATGTACGCGCGATTGTTAATCGCAAACCGCACACCCAGACACTATACTGTACGGCGCTCTGCTAAACGACCGAAACATTTGGCACGAATATTACTCCGAACGACAATCGGGTGAAAAGATCCGTCTCTCCGGAATAACGTATATCGCCGCGGCGTCTACGCGAGAAATTGAATTCGCGTTTAGAACACGATTTCTCGTCTTAGAAAATTCCGTTTTCGCGTAAATCGCACGCGCGTAATTAACCGAAAGCCGTCGAGTCTCGTCCGGATACTTTTGTGCTCAAAGGCCGCGGCGAGTAGTCTCGGATCGAAATTAAAATCGTACGACCTCGTAGTTTTAGCGAAAATCCGAATTAGAAAACAATGTCAGTTATTCTCGCGAGAGGAGAGCACTCGAAACTTTAAGCTTTGTGTCTCGCTTTGGATTTTCGTAAAAACCACAACTGTGTAAAAGAAAGAAAGAAAAAAAAGAGAAGCAAACCGTGTATACACACGCGGTACGACGAGTACCTAGAAATAAATTTGAAAACGCCACTAGGCTTGAAATTCAATTTTAGACCCATACAAATATACATTTTTTTTTTTTCACAAAACAAATTCAATTTCATCACTTTGTAACTTTTATGTGGGTTTCGTTACGAATAAATATCGTACTAGGTATGTATTTGATGTATTTGAAAAGTTATTCGTTTGCACGAAAAATAATAAAATAACGATAGAAATAATTAAAAATTGTTTCGACTATTTTCCCAGTCCGTGTATACGTATATTATATTTATATCCCAACGAAAAAGTTAAATATTATTAAAAAACTTTGAATTTATTAAACGCGCGGAATTCACGTGAATCATAATGTTTTTATAATATTCATAACAATGCGCACGAAGGATAAATCTAATCGTTATGTAGACAAATTATTATGAAATTCCGTAATTTTCAACACGTACGTACATATTGTGTTTCTTCTATATTTGCGTTCGTCGTCGTCGATTCCGAGACGGCGTTTTATGTTTTTTCGTTTTTTTTTTTTTTTTTTTGTGTAATAATTTTATTTTTCGGATCGTAAATACTCCGGGTCGGCCAAAGTTGGACGTTTAAAGTTTCGCATTTGACTACTCTGTTATTTTATTTTCAACGCGGAGCAAATACTACGCAATAATAATGACTCATCCGGCGGAAGACATCGGAAGTTTAGGAGAACGTAGCTGTGGAGAAAATATCGTCATCAGAGCCACTCTGAATACGATGGCTGCAGGGAGATCGGGGGGGGGGGAAGGTTTTTTTTTAACACTGGTATATTGACCGAAAACTTTCGCCGTAATGCGTAATACATTTTTTTTTTCGTCTCCAGCAAAGCACGACAATAATAATAATAATAATAATAACAATATCGACGGGTAGGAGGAACTACGTGACTCGGAATATTTTTTCGACTTAGGGTCGAACGCGCAATTAGCAACAAACCGAATTTCGTATTTTTTATTTCTTTCTTTCCACGCAAATGAAAAACATCTCGGTCGGGGACGGACCCGCGCGTCACGCAGCTACGCTTAAATGAATTATAATTTTTCGATATCGTTGCGCGGACCAAAAACGACTAGAGTAATATAATTGTATACAAATATAATGAAAAATCCGACCAACAAATAACGTTCTTCATTTTCAACCCTTTTTTTGAACCCCCTTAGGGGTTGATTTTCGAAAAATATTTTTCATTATTTCATTTTCAAAGTGTATATACTGAGTTTCGAAAAAATCCGATCAAAAAATAACGTTCTACATTTTCAACACATTTTACCCCTTTTACCCCTTTTTAATCAGGGGTCTCTAGTATATAAAACGAAACTAATGACGAAATTTCATACTCGAAGCTTGGCAATTTTTTCCAAATTTTACCCCTTTTACCCCTTTTAACCCCCCCCAGGGGTTGAGTTTTCATCAACCCTTTCTTATTACATGCCTAGAGCATTAGATAAATCACTGTTCCGAATTTCAAGTCCCCAAGTCGTGTAGTTTTTGCGATACAACGATCAGTGAGTATTTTTTTACATGTATATATAGATTATGACGTCATAAATAAAACCGAAGATCTTTACCAAAAAGTATTGATTATGCGATGTCATAATTGTTACATAACTTTTATCGAAATCGCGTGCGTGCGATGAACAATAGCACAACGAATACAATTGAAGCTTTTTTCATTGGACGTTCGAATACGATAACGGGCAAATCTATCGTCATTGGTTGAAAAATTCGAGCGATTGACCGTGACGCGTATGACGAAAGTGAAAGTTTAGCGTCTCCCTGATTTCGAAATTCTGGTATCGATATCAGTCGTTTCGTGTCGTCGTTCCGGTGATGTTCGTACTATCGTTCGGTGTTTCGTTTCTGTTCGCGTCCCGATAAAATGATCGTTCTCGCGTTTTAATTTTTTTTTTTAATTTCGAATAACAATCTTCGTCGTCGACGTGTGTAGTGCCGTTCGAAGTGCGAAATCGAACGAAGACGAAAACGAATTCTCAACGTGCAGACGACGCGATTGGGAGTCCGAGAGACCGAAAGCTCAACGGGTAAGTCACGACCACATTTTATTACATCGATATTTTTGCCCACACCACATAATTATTTTCGTATGGCCCGTGATCCTTGGAATGATTGGTTTGTTGATTTAACTCGCATTAGAATCCCCGACCCAGAGAGGTTGCCCAATGCTCATGCGATATTGTGGCGCGTTTAACGATAGTGATTTTTCGCAACCCCGCGTCGTTGCGCACTCGGCACCGCCGATAATGGAAATCCGTAGAAATTATTAAACGTCGTCGGCCGCCGTTCCGTTTTAATCGCCGCGATGGACGTAAATTAAGATTTAAAAATATATATATACTATATACGTATATGTATCGTACACTACTACGCCCGCGTCGTATTTACGGAAAAGTCGCGATATAAACGTATTCGCGCAATACGAACGTATAGTCAAATAATGTTTATATGCGCAATTAATATTGCCCTCAGTAATTAAAATTCATCGCCCAAACAATTTAAGAAACGTTATTTCATTACGTTCAACGTTTTATTGCTCGACGCTGTTATTCTCAGAAGTTATACTTATTTCTCCCGTTTCTCTTTGCGTAATTCTACCCGTTTTATACACGTACACATGCGCACAATACATGTATATAATATGTATCAAATGTATACGTATATATAAGTATATAAACCGATTTGAGTATAGTATTTTTATTTTTTTTTCTGAAGCGTTTTTGTACTTTCAAACTACGTATATATTTTAAACGTCTCTGACTCGCGTATACACGCGTAAACGCACGAATTGTAATATAAAAATAATTATATTTTCGTGTTAAGATACGGTTTTATTTTAAAATAATATAGATATAAAACACAAAGAAAAAAAAAACGTCTTCCTCGTTCAGCTCGGATGATCTAATGCCGATGGTGTAACATAAAAACGTATAATACATTTATAACGATAAATGTTTAAAACATAAAAAATAAAACGGCAAACCTCCTGTATGCGGCGGACGACGTGATGAAAAAACCTTCACCGGGGAATTTCTCACAGTTTGTCAAACGGTACTTTGTTCGAGTAGAAATTAAAATTACCGTCTCGTTTTAGGGGAGAATGTTTTCGTTTAAAACTCTTAGACTACGTTGTTATACAGGCTTGGAGTCGGTTAAAAAAAAAAAAGAGAGAGAAAAGCGTTTCTAGAAATTCCGTTCGTTAAATTATTATGTGTCTGTTATCCGAATCAAAGTGGTACATACGTATGTATGTACCTAGTGTTGTTGCCGTCCAATTTCATTCGAATCGATTTTCATCCGCTTTAATAATTAAACGTACTATTTACTCTATAATCGAGTTACCCGGCTGCGGGATTGGTCGAGTTTTTGTAATAAAAATATCAAACGCGCGCGTAAATAAATGAGTGTTGGTTTAAAGCGCGCGCCGCTGCCTCGTCTGGTAATAATAGTTTTCGACGAATCCGTAACGTGTCGTTTCTCCGTACTGTTTTTATTGCGTACGCGTTACGCCGGCCTGCCGGTGTATTAATCTCGACGCGAAAGTCTGCCGCGTCTACCGAGACGCGACTATCTGATTGCTAACTAACCTGTCCGCCCGCGGGGGAGTAAATTATTATTTGTTTATTGTTACCGTCGTTTCCCCGGCTCCCGTCTAACCCCGGCCGGTTTCGAATCCCCCAAGAATCCGCGTAAACCTCGAGGATAACGTCTCGGATGACACGTAATTTGAAAAACACTCTCGGGACGCGTCCTCGCCGTGTCTTCGTCGCGCTAGCCCGCGGAGGCGCGCGTCCGACGAGCGATTCTCCCGTACGTTGTTCGGCGTTCTTTCTTAAAAATATTAAATCTTACCGCGCGCTCGCGCGCCCACGTAGCAGCAGAGTGACTTTAACGAGAAAACAAAAGTCGTCGCCCTCTTCATCTCCACAAACGCGCATACGTGACTACTACTCGGTATTTTCAAGTCGTAGCCAATCTCATACTTTACGTATCGTTAAAATTACCGAATTCGTATCGCGTCGACGGCGAAAACGACCGATAAATCTGTCTGCTAATTTTCGTTTTCGTTCGTGAAAAAAACGACGGGGCCCCCGTAAGGATACTCTTAAAACACTGTCGAGACGACGGCACTCGCGTGTTGAAAAATGGAACCTTCTCTCTCGTTTTAAATGGGACGCCGCAGCATACGTACACGCTAATAATTTAGTAACAAACAGTGACGGGGCGAGCCGGTTTCTACGGTATAGCCTATAGGTGAAACGCGCCCAGTTTTTCAATAATGTACACTGCGTACGCCGCGCTACAAAATAACGCGCTCTCATCTGTTATTTGAACTGCGCGACGACGTGGCGTCTACGGCGGCGATTCCTATTTATCAATATACGTATATAGTGTCATCGAATTCGCGCCGTGTGCGTTTTTCGAATGTACGTTTATATGCGCGTTGGTGTGTGCGCGTGCACCGTTTTAACATAGTTTGCATACTGAACGGTATTGAAAAATGTATACGGTGAAATAAGTAATATTTCACCGCGCGCGCCCCTTTCTTTGGCGGAATGTCAGTCGAAATAACCGCCGCCTATACATGCATGTATAATATAAAATATATTGTACGCACCGCGCTCATGTATATATATACTCGTATGTTTCCCGTCGTCGCGTTAAACGTATTACTTTGGATTTGCGTGGACATTTTAAAAGCACGAGTTTAAGAATTGGACGTATTGCGGCGCGACGAATGTTCGTTTCGCGTTTTAATTGTTTCGAAATAATAAGTGTTAAACGACCGGACTGACGCGAGGAAACGACCGCGTCGTCAATATACATTGCGTACACGTTTTCTAGCTTTAGGTTTGTTTCCCCTCGCGTTTTTAATCCGCCCGAATGTCCTTTTCATCCTCCTCGCCCGTAGCCAGCACATAATATTATGACGGCTACGTATATACGTATATACGTTTTATAATATTATTATTATACGGTCGTGACACGAATAAATACCGACGACGAGTTGACGTACACGTATATATACACGCCCTAGCGCCGTACACACGCGCGCTCGAAAGTATATAATACGCGATATCGCATTATTGCCGTTTTTTTTTCTTCACATTATTATGTGTAAGTATAATAGGTATATCGCTCTTTTTACTTTTTATCGTATCGTTTTCGTATATAAAAGGTAGACCTTTTTTTCCCCTCGAAAAATAAATAAATAAAAATGAATCTCGAAAAATACACATATATATATTATATCGGATCCACTGTGCTGGTCTGCTTTGTCCTGTATACATACATATATATATATATTATATTATTGTATTATTTGTCGACGTGTTTGGAAATCGACGGGATTTCGCCGGAAAATCGTTTGTCGTTCGCAGACGATAATTAGATACAATCGCCCGTAACGCGCGCGTGTGCGGATTCGCACGAGCAGACCGAGAAGGGACAAGTGAATGAGAGAGAGAGTGAGGGAGTGAGAAAAAAAGCCGAGGTGTCTAATATTCTTTTGACTTTTTCGGGGGGTCGTTCTTACCGCGAACGCTTGTTCGCGTGCCTTTAGTAGGGCTGTGGGTCGAGATACTCGGGGGGGGGGGGGATAAAAAAAATACTGGACCAGCTGCCTGCCGGGCCTCTGATATCGATCCGGTGACGGCGGCATTTCACGTTTTCCTCAGCTTCCGCCATAGCCCGAGCGCGTGTATACCGTCATAAAAACTACGGCCGACGACGCCACCGTTTCGCGTCGCGCGACGGAATCTATTATTGTATAATAAAAGTACGTTCGCCACAAATGCATCGTTATGCGTTCGTGTCGTCGATAGCAGCAGCAGTGCGCCGAAATCGACCGAATTTATGCGCTCGTATGTTTTTTTCTTTGCAAGAATTCAGTTTTATTTTATCTCCGCCCGTATCGAAACGACCACGTTTTTACCGAAACGTTTTTTTCTTTCTCGAGCCTCCCCCCCCCCCGTGCGTGTACGCGCGCAGACACCACACATCGGCTCGGTTTGAATAAGACCCGAACGATCGCGCGAGAACTATTATTCATTCCGGTCGACGAGAGGATTAGAAACGCTCGCGACTGCGCGTCGCGTATCTCTCCCACCTACACGTTATTTTTGACCGAAACGAAAATATATGTTTTATTGTGTTTTCGTCGCGGCGAGAAGCAATGAAAATAAAATTGTACAAAACGGTCGAGGATTTCGATATTAGTACGAGACGTTTTTCGCGAGTCGATGACATTTCTACTCGAACATTCTGTCCGCCCTTTCGTTTTATAATATTATGTTCTATATACGTTCGACGGGACTAGAGTCGATGTAGTTCTCGGTCGCGAGAAGAAAAAAATAAAACGTTTCGGTTTTAAACGGGGGGGGGGGTTTTTTTTTCCCTCGTCGATACGCTCTCATAATGTGGTCTTAAAATACAAACGCATTTATTGCGGTCGTGTAGTATGTAATAATATTTTAACTTAAAAGTTTCCGTGAACAAAATAAATTACAATTTAAATCTCTCGCGAAGTGTTAAAAGAGGAACCCTTTAAAAAGTATTTTAATTCCTTCTTATACTCGTATATATACGTCGTATTATACACACACACATAATATATATATATATATATATTTAAAAAAAACATTCAACTCCGTCAAATCATCCGAAAAAGTTTCGCGCGCGAGTATTATGTCGACGGAGAGTTAATTTAAGTGCTATATTTTGTTTCAAACAATACAAAAGTTAATGTTTTATACTTGGTGTGCGCAGTTCAAAGACCCGTGGGTTTTTGTTTCTCGTTCTTTTGATTATGAAAACAAGATATTGTGTTACACTACGGTAAAACGGAGTTTACGGAGAATATAATTATTATTGCCGTCAAAGTAAATAGGTACGTGTTGCGCGCGACGACGACGACGAACGAACGCGATAATACGTGTAATTATTATTCGGCGCAAACGATATATAGAACGCGAAACATTTTCATATCAATCGTGTCTCGTCGTGACGTATTCGCATACATCATCGTTGCCGTATACGTTTATGTGAGAAAATAAATAATAATTACTCGAATAATATATTATACACGTTAGGCGTCTGTGTTTTATTTTTATTTATTCGTTTGCATATATTATATAATAATATGCGCTCAGACTTTTCAGACTTTTAACGAGTGGCTGACGACGACAACCCATAGTCACTCGAAACTCTATCGCGATGAGTGAGGCGAGTGGACGGGGTGAAATAATTTCTCCGTCCCATCAATCATGTCCACCGCGTTCCACCCCGTATAGCCTCTCGAAACGTATAAACATATATATATATACCGATACGACTACTGTGTGGGAAGAGCAGTCGACGGCGTACGCTCTGAACCGTTGTTTGCCCGAAACTAGATCGCATCGCGTGGGAATTATCGTAAAAAATAATCTCCGCCGATGTTTTCGGAGTGAATGACGGTTGTTTCCATTTGAGAAATTAAATAACGATATTTAGTTGCGTTTTCTTCGGTGCTCATTAGCGACGACGATGCGCGCTTTATCGAGAGGAAACGCGTCCGTTCGAACGATATAAACGACCGCGGGAGTAAAACGAGAATCATTCGCAACGTTTCTTTTATTACTATTACTATCATTAGGTGTATCATCGTTTAGATTTTAGTTACTGAGAAAATCATCGGAGAATACGACGATATTAATGCGGCCGCGGTTTTAATCAGGTTTCTCGATTCGATTCGTTTCTGGGACGCGTTCGTTTTGAATTCCAATTACGCTGTGGGCGAATACGACGTCTAGTCTATATTATACGTCATCTTATGTATTTTGCTTTTCTGGCGCTTGTGTATTTGTACGATGTCAATTAATTTGTTTTTTCAAAACACCACATGCTCTGCATTTACACAAAGTCGATAACGCTTTCGAGTGCTCGGGACACGAGCGTTATTCATAGACACTGCAGTATAGGTATGTTATAGTATTTAAAAGGAGATTGAAAATAGGATTTCAGATTAATAAAATATACAGATTAATACACATTATTCGAGTTTTTTCCGGCCATTTTATTCGATTACTATTCATACCGGTTCGTTAGTCGACGAAAGCACCGAATCGAAACATTTCGATACGGGTTTGCTGAAATGATAGTAATATCCATGCACTTCGCGATACTCGTAAAGCGTTTTTTCGAATCGATCGGATACCGTGTCGGCCGGTGTGTATTAACCGCGAGACATCTGTTGTGCATTAAAAGATTCGTCTGTGTAGTTGTTCAAACGAAACGCGTCGGCGATAAATAACGCCGCGTCCCCGTTATCGAGGCTAAACTCTCCGACCGGACCGCGACGATTTGATTTTGCGTGCGAAACGTTTCGCGGACTGTATCTGCGCGAGATCGAGCCGAAACGACGCCCGGATGCATTACGATATAAACCGTCCTAAACCTAACCCGACCGTCCGGCGACCCGGCCGTAAAAACCACTCCCCGCAAACGGTAAAAATATAATATTACGGGATTTTTTTTTTCATTTTTCGCCGCGCCGCGCCGCGTTGGGTTGGATCCGACCGGCGGCGGCCTCTTAACCTTTTTAAATATTCTATCAATAATATATATATATATACACCTTATAATACGCGTGTGTGCGCATTTTTTTTTCCCACCCGGCTTTTCCGGTGCGAAACGCGCACGATTAGAGAGTTTTATTTATGCGCGCGCCGCCACCGTTCCAACGATATCATGCGTCACGACAGTCGGCCGGCGGTTACTATCAATGCTTATTATAAATAATAATTACGTCTTTTATAAACGTACTTATTAGTCGAGTTGTCGGTCGGTAGCGCGTCTGCAGGATTGAAAATTGAATTTACCGTCGAAAGGATAAATAAAAATCAATAATTAATATTATATTATTATTATCATTGCTTTTCTCGCGCCGCGGCTCGGCTCCGGCGTACATTTATGACGTTGAATTGCCTACGCACAGCGCCCCGTTGCAGTTTGGCCGTCGTACGACGACGACGTCACTACCCCGATAAGTAATGCTATTGAAATCGGCGAGACACTACGGCTTCGTGAAATAATCATAAATACTGGGCTTCGTCCCAGTCTCGATCCACCTACCGTTCGGTCTCGTCCGGCTGCACACGAGACCCGCGCGTTATTACCGTCTCTGGCACACAGATGTCGTCGGAGTGAATACTAAAAAAATTGATCGCAAGTAATGCACTAAAAAAAAATCTAAAAATATTGTACTCGAAATGAATAAAAAAATTGCACTAAAAGTTAACAAAGTCTCGTAATATTTAATGTTATTTTACCAACGGCGCGCTTAAAATAAAATATTTATAATAATCGTTGTTCGTTTGACATTTATTTTAATCCGTTTTCTCTTAAAACAATAATGGAATTTAAAAATTTTATCTATCGAAATTACCTACGTATTTTTGACCGATTTTTCTTTTATCATATCGCGTGCACTTTAAAAAAAAAAAAAAACGAGAATCGCGGGAATAAAATTTAAAAATAGTTCAACCGGTATTAAAAAAAACGTGAAATAGCAACAATGTTGCAATTTAAAACATGCCAAAAATGATGAAACTAAAAAAGGTTTAGGTTCAAGTTCGTATAATACTTTGACTAGATGAATTTACAATTTACTTGGGTATGGATTCGAATATCGGAAGAAAAGTTGCGATTGCATCCGTGCAGTGCCCTAATAATAATACCATGTGACATGTACACACATATACGTATATACGATTACTTTTGTGCGGCTCTTCGCGTCCCGTAGAGTTACACGGACTATTGGACTTTGCGACAATCCTTAATCTCGTACGAGTATACGACTATCGATGTACGTACAGTGCAAATAATAATACCGACGGCGATTTGTCGCACGCTCGAGTTCGCAGCGGCGGCGTTCACGGGCGAACGACCGCGTTCTCCGAGCCGCCGCCGCCGCACCGAGGTCGGGCCGCTCGCAGGACTACGATGAATAGGATCGGGGATAAGGACGACGATGACATAGTGCGCGTATATAAATATCACCGAGAAATATGCTCCGGACGTTTTAACCTTATTATTACGTCTCGTGTCCGCGCCAAGTTAATTGGACCTAACCTATATTTTTACCGCCGCCACCGGCAAGTCTCTATGTAATTGCGCCCGTCGCGGTTTTATATAAGTAATATACATACATATTTGTGTGTGTGTGTGTGTGTGTAATTTAATTGCGACCACTTATACGTTGTTTAGCGCTGTGTGGTGTGTGCGCGAGACCGTATACGTATACGGTCCGATACACGCGAGTCCCGGTGCCTTTTGGACGACCTCTCTCGCGCGCCCCCGATTTTAAGGGGTAAACACGATTCTCGACAAGATTTCCGACCGATTTCTTCCGATATCCGTTTATAACGATTTTACCGCCGCCGCCGGATTCCGGGGAAAAATAAACATGTTCGACTAACTGCGCCGGGGAGAGAGAGAGAGGGAGAGCTGTGCCGCTGCGCGAACCACATCCGCCTGTACACACACACACACACACACACACATTGTTTCGCGAAATATTTTAAGAGTCTTATGGCGCTTGCACACACACACACAAACACATGGACTATTTTATAGAGGCCGTGGATGGCTGTGGCGGCGCCCGGTCGATGACTGGAGAGCTTAAAATTTCACTCTATTGTCCCGCTTAACGACGTATAGTCGTCGTCTGCTATTTTAGCCGACCGAAAATAACGTCGTTTGTTTTAAGGGTCTTCAATTATTCTACACACAATCGTCTTTTCTCGGTCTCGGTATTTTTCCCCCTCCTCCGTCCACCCCCGACCGACCGACCGCCTTATCGAACTGCCCGGTCTGCTGGGTTTGAGACTACGTTTTTTTTTTTTCTTTCTCTTTTTACATTTCCGTTCCTCGCGCATTGTGTTTTTGCGCGTATATATATATATACACGGCTAATAGCCTTAGCAATAAAAATACAATTTAACATGCGTTGTATTTGCTGATAAAAACGTCGCCGACAGACGTTTAGTCGCGCAAAACTCGTAGAATTACCACCGCGCATTGCACGTAATGCATATACGTTACTTATACGGGGAGAGACCTACCGCGGTATCCCGATGGAAACGTCTCTGTAAATATATATTATTTTTTCACCTAAAGTATTTGTTTCGGTACGATTTCATAGCTTACATTAAACGTTTCTAATCGAATCACCCACCTTATATAGTCGGCTCGGAAAAATAATTTGTAATCACGTGTGAGTAAGATTTTCTCCATTTCGCGTTCCATTGACTTCACTGTTTTTACCGACATTTTAAGCGCATACAAATATTTTAATACACTTCTATTGTGTCCAGCACACGTCAACTAGGATTACATTGTAATAATTGTCGTCCAGTCGTAATGCGCGCGTGCGCGTGTGTGTATCATTCGTATGAAAAACGAGCGTGATAAAATACTTATTGCGACCATGATGGTAATAATAATTAATAATTTTCGCTGCGATCGGACACAAGAACATTATCATTATTCATACCCTTTTATTAAATTAATAAACCTTTCTAAAAAGTGTGTCCACAGTGCGATGATATACGCGGCGTATTGTATGTCGTGCGAGGATATTCGAACCCGCACTCGTTTTAATTAACTAATGAATTGAGAGTGTAACCCGTACACATGCGCGTATATATAATATGATTAGGTATGCGCACGACCAATATCGTTATTAATGACGACGACCCGGGCTCTAATAAACGCGCGCTCGTCGACGACGGCAAACGGCCGTTCGAGAAATTCAATCTCCAAAGACAAATAATAATATAATAATATTATACGCGGACGGCGCCGTATTGTGTAGCACTTTGAAACGTTGACGGTAATAATAATAATAATTTTAATAATAATTGATTGGTACCCGGGACGAGTGTCCGTTACAACGCGGTGCGCCATTAACCGCGTTATATCGTGCCGCGATGATAACGGTCGTAAACAACGGTCGCGCTACGAAACGAAAATGCGAATTTGCATACGCTTACATGCAGTGGTCGCGTTTTACATACGAGCAAGTCGCCGTATATCAACCCGCAGCCCCCTCAGACGACGACGACGACGAGTTTCGACTCTCCGAGCGGATTCCTGTTATGGCGGCGATACAAAGCAATAGTTGCGCGCGCTCGCGTGTTAACTTTTGGGGTTTTGCGGAAGTCGCGGACGCGATTACTCGTGTGAATATCGTACTTTACACACTCGTGTGTGTGTGTGTATATACATACACGTGGCTGAGGTGTATTGCGACGTCCGATCCGATTCGTCGGAATTGTTTGCAAATTGTTTTCGCCCGTAAAACTCTGGCGCGTATGTGATAATTTCGTAGTTTCACGCACTCTGAAAAGTTAGGAAATACCGCGGAAGCGGGCGCGCGCTCGCACATACACACACACACACACACACCTGTTACGTAAATTAAACACAATATCCAAAATACGTCATAATGCGTACTATTGTCGTGCGTGTCGTCGTCGCGCGTAACGTGCGGCAGAATCGATATCGCGTAGTCGTGAGTTTCGACGTGGAGTTTAAAAATCCGCGTTCTGTCGTCAACAATTTGTTTTCCGAAGTTTTCGATTTAAATCGTCGTAATATTTTACACGTTCGTCGTGACTTGTTTCGAAACCGAGACGTCGAAAGCAAGAATAAAACCCGACTGCGATCACGCGTTCTAATCTTAAAATCTCACGACGATAGTGGCGTGTGTTCACTGTAATATTTTAAAACTTGCCGCGCGAAATCGATTCTGTCGAACTCGAATTCTCCTCGTTTTCGTACGTCCGTGTACAAACGATGTACACAAATGTAAACTAGTCGGGGCGAACCGTATCGCGAACGTTATGTATTTTATTTATGCATATGACAACTCGGCATGAGCTCATTATTTAAATTTAAATTTAACAGGTATTATATATATATATATAGAGTATAAGATAAAATAAAACAGAATAATAATAATAACAAAACAAACTAAAATAGTAGTTGTATAGAATATAACATAAAAATAAACAAATAAAACAAAACAGACTAGAATATTAATAGGACATGTTTCTCAAGCATAGTTGTTAGAGTCGAAATATCAAGTTCCTCTAGCCATTTGATCACCATTGGTCCACAGGCGTGCAGAGTTGCTATCCCTCCTTCAAATCTTGTTCTTTGGCATTCCTCAACGATATGGCTTGTGGTCTGTATTAGGCCGCATTCACACAGCAGGGAATCAGTCATGCCCCATTTGTGTAATTGATAGTTACACCTACCTTGCCCAGTTCTTATACGGTTTAGGGCCGTCCATTGTGCTCGGCTTAGCTCGAACCCAGGTATTCTGCTATCGGGGACGTTAACTAGGAAATGGTTTCGGACGTTAGTGTTTGTCCACCTGTTTGCCCACATCTCCTCTATTGATTTATTTGACCGTGCCATGCTCCATATAGGCTTTCTGGATATAAGTCTCTTAGATGGATGGTTAACTATATCTATTAGTATTATAGTTATGTATTTGAAGGATGGTATTGGGTGTATTTATTTTTGTCTGTCCCCAAAACTGTTATAAATCATAACTCGTAATTGTTTGGGCAAATGTATAATACGGTACTCTCGCGATGTCACGACCGGTTTAACGTGTCGCGCGTAGTGCCAAATCCTCGTCGTCGAGATCTCCTCGCGGGCCGTATATTGCGACCATTACACGTCCTCGAGCGGCGCGACCGACGACGCGTCACCCGTACGACGATATAGTATCGTATTATTGTACGCGCGTTTTACTCGCGAACCGACGACGTCGTCGTCGGGATTCGTATACGATTTTACGCGGCCGGCGAACGTTATTGTCGTCGGGACGAGAATAATAATTTCGTAAACAACAATAGTGAAGACGTCGTCGTGTAAGAGCGCGGGCGATATTTATTTCGGGGCTTATCGAAGCCGTACACGGACGTTATAATTACGACAATACCTTTGGCCCCGGCGTCGCGCCATTGTTCCGCGTTCGGTTTCAAAGTTTCGCTTACGTACTTTGCACAAAGCCGCCGCGCCGCCGCCGCGCTCCGTCAAGACCCATAAGACGAACATATTGAATTATAATCACGATAATAATATGGTCGGCGGCGCGCGGAGTGGCCAATTTAAATAATTAATCGTAAAGGTGGTTTTTTTTCTTCTTTTCCTTCCCCCACCCCGTCGCCGTTATTTTTCTCAAATATTATCACGACGATGTTCACGCGCTCATCGGGTACGAATATCAATCGCGAACGCGCGGCATGTTGATATTACGTTCCGGCCGTCCGTCTCTTCGTAAAAAACGGAATCGTTTGAAGAGTGCGTTGTGCGGTCGCGTACCGAGATTAATTCGCGCGTTGTTCTCGTCTTGTTTGTCGACATTATACGTTTTTTAAATGATCGAAAAATGCAAGAATTTCATTGCGCGCCGAAATTAATTTATTTTCACCGCGCGACCATAGAAACGTGACGATAATGATGGCGCGGGTCTTTTTTCGACGCATTTAAACGTATTAAATTTAATATTTACACGTGGCGTTTCGTTAAATCGCGCGGCGGATAATAAATCAGCCGAATAGATTGAAAAGTAGTGGTTTTTTTTTTTACAAAATATTAAAAAATCATCAGATATAATATACAATATTTTATTTAATAAGTTACAAAATAAATAACGACATTCGTTATCGAACGATTCATAAACGTTGCGCAAAATCATCGGTATAATTATATTATAACAGACGTATTCAAATATGAAAATTAAGCGGTACAAAAATAAAGATGATAACACCATTTTGTTTTGTTTTTCTGAATAATTAATGCTAATTTAACCTATTAAATAAGGTGACTCAAGTGAGTGCTTAAAAGAGCGTTTTGGTAGGTAGTATAAAAGCAACTCGAAATTTATGGTTAACATTAGTTTGAAGTATGCTATTCTCTTTTCGGGTTAAAACAGACCGTGTAAGTTTATAATATAAGTTAAACATGGAATAACATTTTTGTTTATGAAACACAGTTTTATTTTATTAGGTATTATTTTATTTTTTTCCCAACAATTAATAAAAATAATCGTCTCGGTTGTTAGGTATTTGTTATTTTTATTTAATAAATATTTTATCAATTGATATGCTAAAACTTTTGATTGTAATAACAATTTAAACTCTGAATTTATAATTTAATTAAAACCTTGTAGTGGTTATTAATTTATTAACACGATCTACATTATTAGCACATACTAAAATAGTATAAAATATTATAATTCAAGCCATTGTCCGTGGTATATTTTTAATGAAAATAAATAACAAAATGTTTCGGTTTAATAAAAAGTATGTATTTCGTGTCTAAGTAGGTATTTTCCATAACATCGTTTATAAAACGTATAATATAATATATTATACGTTTTATAATATAATATATTATATTATATTTCGCGTTAAACAATAACTTAAAAATTTAATAAGCACATTATAAAATGATTTATGTATCCCGAGTTTCGATCACAAGACCGTTGTGTAATTTAATAAAAAAGTTGTTTCGTTCGACTATTAATAATCTGATACAATTATTTATAAGAATATACTCTTTTTATTTACTTATCGGTACGATTTATACGCCCTACTTATACTTGCCCAATCGGTTTCAAAACTAATATAAAACATCAATAAATATTATATACGCAACGCTTTGAATTCAAAATCCACTTGTTTCAATAAAATCCGTTGCGAAATGTCAATTAGTTTTAGTATGAATTTCACCAAATTACATTACGTATCAATTAAGATTCGAACATAAAATACGATCGCAGATTTTGCGTACGATTATAATCCCGCGATATAATCTAATAGAATAACTATCCGCTCAGAATCGACAGGTAAACTTTTTTTGATAAAACGTATAGGAAACGTTTTAATTTTTTCAAATAATTATACTCGAATAGAAAAAAAAATAAAATAAACCATAAAGAAAATACTGTGCATAGCTCTCCGAGTGAACATTTGACAACTTTATTAAAATACTTTCGAAAGTAACTTTGTGCGTTTTTATTAAACGGCCATGATGTTTTATTACAGTTTACACGTTCAAAGTTACTCTGCTGCGTATAATTACTACGGAGGCCGTTTACGTAAATACGCAGTCCGAGAAAATATTAATTACATAACACGCGTATAAAAGAAAACAACGACACGTAGTAATTTCATTAAAAATTAATAGAAAAATAAATAAATAAAAATAGCGACGCGTGTATTATCATCGCGGAGTAAAAAACGCATTATGGAAATGATATGTGAGGGCGCGTGTGACGGCGGCGGTGGCGCGGCGGCAACTATGACGTATGCGGTCCCTCGGACTGGATTAGTTCGTGTGACCTAGTAAGAAGGAAAATCGTTCGTGTGTACCATACACTTCCCCATGTTTTGTTTTGGTTTTTTTTTTTTTTTTTCGAAACGGTAGGAAATAATAGGAAAACGAAAAAACTTGGAAATAAACAATTGCTATTTGTGTAATCGGTAATATACTCGTTTTTATTATTCGTTCGATCGAAACTTTGCGCGCTCTATTCTACACAGAATCACTAGCTGCTCGTCATCATATTTAAGTCCCGTCGGAAACGAGCGAAACAGTGAAATATAATTCGTGTGCGTCGGCGGCCGTCGTCGTGTGTAGGTTTCTTTTTCGTGTTTCTTCGTGTTTTTTTTTTTTTTTTCGCCGACCGTCGTTGAATGAAATAATAATAAAAGAAGAATAACCGAGTAGAATACACGCGGGGCGCGCGTACACGCGATAATAAAATTATAGAAACAGAGAGTGAGCAGTTATAGCGTGCGCGCGAGAGAAAAGGTTGCTACCTTTTGCTTACCGCCCCGCTCGAACCACACGGCGTTTCTGAATTGATTGCGTAAATAGGTAAATATAGTAATTAAAATAAAGTAAGTCGCGTCCGGTTCTGCCCGGGATATACGTATATAAACTCTCGTTCCTCGCGCTCTACATTATTGACACTTTTTATTAAAGATTTAAAATACTCTTACAAAAATAATTATGGAAACAAAAATGTAGACGTTTATAATCGCTACTTGTCGTATTGCGAATCGAAACGAAGTCGTCCGCTCATCGTCACCACGTCTAGGAATCCGAGATGTCTATAATTCGCGCGCGTTTGTTTTCCCAGCCGCTGTCTGTCGCGAGTTTGTTACTGTATATCAGAGTTGGGCAACTCAAAGTTACTAGCGGGCCAGAGAGCATAGAAAGCATAGGAAAAAAAAAGATCATTCATAATAATTGAATTAAATATAAATAATACTATTGTAATCTATTAGCTATGTCAACTATGCCCTTATAAATAATATAATATTCAGACATTTTAATTGAAGACAATTAACAGTTCAATGCTAAGACTTCATATTCTATATACACGTTTTACGATAAACATTATATCGATTTTATACCTAATAAAATAAAATCCTAAAACATTTTATATTTTTTTAAAAATTAATTTGAAAACGTAGCACGGGCCAGATATAAAAAAAGGTACGTGGGGGCCGCCAGTCCCTGCTATATGTTATCATATTATTTGTTTTTTTTTTTCTCGCCAAAACGAAAAAATTTCAAATAAAAAAAGGAACGCGCGTAGTAATAATATTATTACCGTGTACGCGATAACGTTTTATAGAAATAGAGAGTGAGCGGTCGTGTGTGCGTGTGTGTGTACTAGTGGCGAGAGAGAAAAGGTCTCCCCGGCCCGCCGCCTCGAACTCGCGTCGTCGTCGTCGTCGTCGTCGGTTCATCGGCGGCGGGTGTTACTGAACTGATTGCGTAACCCGATTTTATTCACAACGGACGGCGGGGAAAGAGAAAGCTCGTTTGTGCGCACGCGCGCCGAGGGTTGGAATACGCGATATCCGAAACGACGACCGGGGTGCAGGTGGGCGAGCGCGAAACGACGACGGAGGGGTCGCGTAGTATACAACCGCCGCCGCCGCCGGTGCCGATCGATACGAGAGCGAGCGGTCGCCGCCGCCGCCGCCGCCGGTTCGGCCGTCCACGCGTTACGACGGCGCGTCTTGCCACCGCCACTCCACGTGCGCGTCGCGCGCGCACATAGTACCATTAATGGAATCCCGCGATTCGACCCCCCCGCGCCGCCGCCTCGGCATCAATGGATACGTCTCCTCGCCGCCGCCACGTAGTCTCCGTTCGTACGACGATCGTGCATATATATCGTATATTATGTGTATAAAACATACGCGCGTACGTTTTAGAGAGAAAAAAAAATAGATAAAACCGTAGGAGATCGGAGTGGTCGGACGGAGATACAGGTGGCGGCGGCGAATCGGTCTTTGGAATTCTGTTTTTTAACCCGTCGCTTTTGAAAAACGATTTCGAGCGCGCGATTTCGTCCAAGAACCGCCGCCGGTCAAGTTAAAATCGCCGTCATCACAGTGAGATGACTTTGCTTCGCTTGAATCATAGTTGAATAATTAATAGTATCGTTTATACCCAAACGCGCGTAGTTTGACCGTCGAAACTCTCGTACACCGGTTTTCACGTCGCGAGTAAAATGTATCTTTTGTAATTCGCGCGGCCGACGCCAACGACCGATTTCAAAATAATAATAAACAATCGTTCCTCTCCCCCGGCCCGTGCGCACGCGATCCCATTGTACCCTACACGACGTAACAACACTACACGCATTCGTAGTAGTAGTAATTGCAGCGGCGGCGGCAGCAGTAGTAGTAGTAGTAGTATTCGTAGTAGCTGTAGCAGGTCACCGCCACGCGTTGAAATCGATGCGCGTACTACGAGTACTCGAACGCACGCACGCGCGAACGCCAAAGTAGAGCAGTGTATCAGGCCGCAGTCTGGCGCGTTTTTTTTTTTTTCTCCTCTCTTTTCTTCCCGCTCCGCACGCGCGCGCGCGCGCGCGCGCTTCCGCGTACGACCGAGTGCGTTTTCGCAGCCGCGTCCGTTACGTTTCGCGCCTTTGAAACGCGCACTTGACATGGTTTTCGAAAGAGCCAAGGCTACGCCGCCGCTGTGCATTATTACTACTACTCGCGCACACGCCGGGCCGCCGGGTCGACCGGCGTCTCGGGTAGGCAAATCGGCTACACGCACGGAAGTCGGACCGCTCGCGTTTAATTTCGTCGTCGTTCGTCGCCGTAGACGCGAGTCCAACAATTTGCCCCACTCTCGCCCCCACTTTTCGATTTGTCGGCCACAGAAGAACGAAAAACACAACCTTCTATTTACCATAATCGTATTGAAATATATATTATAATATTTTGTATCGTTATAGTATCATCCGCAATACGTCCGCCGCCGAGTGCCGACCGAATCGATACGAGACGTAATAATATTAGAAGAAGTAGTAATTTATGTCGTCCAACGTCCCTTGCCCATATTATAATGTGTGATATAGCAGAAGGCATTTTCCACAAGTGTTTCGCGTTCCGTCGAACACACGGCCGCGGGACGCGGGGAAATCGGTATTTGTTTTGCGCGTGGGAGAACAGGTGGCGTACAAATTCTGGAATCGGCCGGACGAATTTTCGCCACCGTATCGTTGCGGCGGCGTAACGAAATCTGTCGCGAGAAAAATAATAATATCCGATACGTCGTCGTCGTCGTCGCGCGAGTTCTCACACTAGACGTAATATATAATAATATGTCATCGGCTCTCTTCTCGCCTCGTATTTTTACGACGACAAGAATACTAATGTCCAACGAAACCCGTAAAACGAATTCGCACGGATCACGTACGTAAATATTTGCATACAAATTCCTTGTTTATTATTTGGGTTGTGGATAGCTGACGACGTGTTTCCCGGGTGTAATTTTTGAGGCGAGGTATATATGGTTTCGCGAGTTTTTTTTTAATAACGCCGACTTTTTTCAACGAAAGCCCGTCAAAATTCGCATCGAACCCCTCTTCGTCCGTCCCTGTATGTACGCGAAAATAATATCGCGCATACACCGATACGAAAATTGCATTACAACTCGCTTTATGCGCAAAATAATTATATAATATTACGGTTGTCGCGAATTGAACGTAACGTAACGGCGCGAACGACGGAGATTTACACGTCACACGCGAAAAATACACAATGTTGCTGTGTACACGTATGATAAGTGTGTCGAGTACTGTCGGGAAAAAAAATCCTTTCAATTCTTTGATCAGGCGCGCGCGTCGTCCTCGCCGTAGAGTGCGTAATTGAAAACCGTAATGTCAACGTTAACACGGATAAACAAGGACGTCGCGCCGGGTTCGACGGGAGGGGAAACGAACGAGTTTCAATCGACTTTTAGGGGATATGTATATTACGGTTACGCGACGGGAGGATCTAAAATTAATAGGTTTTTATGTTCTATTTATTAATTTGCGTCGGCGTTACTGCGCGTTCTTTTTTTTACGACTGTTTTGTATCCGCCGCGCTATGTACGTTCGTTAATCGTTTTAAATAACACTTATAAGATGATTACGGAGGTTAAAAAAAAAAAAATAAATAAATAAAATAAAACTAGAAATTTACAGTCTAATACGATTACGGTTCCAGACGATTACCTTTTAACATTATACTCGAAAGACGATTACTATAATATTACGTATACGGTACGAGGAATAGAATGAAAACGGGTGGCGTTATTGAATTAGTAAAAAGTAACGGGTATACGGGCGAATAGGATTTAGAACGTGTATAAACATATTAAATAATATATTATGTATAATTGCGGCGAGAATTGGATTCGTTTTCGTATGAAATATAAATATATACGGTCTATTGTATTATTTATACGTTTTCGTCAAGACCGAGACCGAGAGGTAATGGAATGTAAACACGATAGGAAATGGAGTGGCAGCGCGCTTAGTGAGACGTATTTTTTTGAAAACGTGTCACGTTTATTTCTATTAATTTGCACGATATTATTCGGTTTTCTTTTTTCCGTTTCGGCCGGCTAAGGTCTATCATTCAGTCGTCTATCGTCATTCCGGTCCGGCTCGACGGTTTTTTTTTTTTTTTGAAAATACAAACACCCCGACAAGGCGAACGAATTTTTATTAGCACAAAAATGGGTGGCGGGTAGTCGTAGCTTAGGTACTCGGGGGGCACCACGGAAAGGTCGAGAACCGCGCGGTTCTAACACGGTAGGAAATAGTTTACCGCGTTCCGGCGGCGGCTCGAACGTTTTACAATATCCGCCACGTAATACGCAGACGGTTGTTGTTATGGATTACCGACAGTCGGTCTTTTTAACAAATTAGAGAAAAAACGACGGGAGTCGTGCCGAATTTCCGCGAGTCCTCTCCCCACGTTTTCCCGGTCTGCTCTTCGGGCGACTCGTCATATCTATACGATATTATAATATATTATTCGCGCGCGCGCGTTTACAATACGAACGGGTCGACTGGGCGACGACGGGGGTCGCACACGCGCGCGTGTTGCTCGCCGTTTTTGGCCGCCGCGTACAGAGAGAGAATGTCTGCGGTTAATGATTTAACATTTGTTTTGGCGCCAGAACCAGAGGCTCTCTCTGCCCCGCGCGCGGCGTGTCCTCCACTCGGCCGTCTCGCCGGCACGAACGCCCGCCCCCGCCCATTTGTCGCCGCGGTGTCGACCGCGGCGACGGCGACGGCAGCGGTACCCGATGGAAGCGCCCGCCGCCGCCGCCGCTGCCGCCGCCGTAATTAGGGAGAGCGGGCCCGCTCGCCCGCTCGCCCGCCGCTCTCGAGCTCGTTCCCCGTCCGATCCTGCCCATACCTCTGCGCGGAAAATTCTGTAGCGGCGAATTTTCGACGATTCTCCGAGACCGACCGGAAACAATAAACGGCGCGTACTCCGAACGGTCATATATTATGTCGAATTAAATATTATAATATCTCGTCGTATAATCGCGCCGATCTGCGTTTATTCGCATTCTCCGAAACGCAGTACGAATCCCGAAAAAACGTCCACTTCCGACGTCTCGGACGCATATAAAGAATCTCTCGATAGTCGCCGACGTACTTTTAACGAACGTGTTCGTGTGTAAAGTCGGAAAAACAAGATATTTCCGATTTGTCGATGGATAAATAATCTCATTGTTATAACATAATAAACAATGTGTTTTTCTATTGCTTTTTCGCGTTTTTGTTGGTTTAATAATTTATTACCGAAACGTCTTTTCGGTATACTCCTCGTTAATGCACTCGGAAACCCTCCAGTAATCCGGAGATAAATCTAAACATGTATCTGATAAAGCCGTTTATATTCTGATAAACGCTGTTCGCAGTTACCTTTTTATATGTGATAATGTGTATTCATAAGAATAATTAATAAATAATATATTCACGGCCTCCGTGGTGGTTGGTACCGGGGTTTTAATTCGATTTTTAAAAATCAAACGTATGGAAAAAAAAAACTTTTATCCCCATAATGACACGTTACAAATCATTAATAAATCGAAAAATATTACAAATATATACCATTCGATAGTAGTTTGTCGGTTTTTATATACTAAAATATAACGTAATCGCATCGTTTTTCTAATGCTTATTGCGCGTTGAGCAACAGTGAAAACGCGTATTTAATTAAAAATTTCACGATTATTTCTATATTAAATGATGGAAAATATGGATGGTTATAATGAATATTGTCGGAACTTGAAAATTATCGTTACCGTTCGTGTTTAAAGTTATCGCGGAGAATTAATAACGACGTCGTGCGGCAAGATTTTGGGTATCAAGAGGTTAGAGACCTCCGGGAGACGATCGTCGTCGGGAAGTAATATATTTTGATCGACGCGTGCGTGCCGTTATAGAATTCGTTTATTCCCCCGTAATATAGCAGACGTTTCGGCCGTGTACGCCGCCGCCGTCGCAAAACATTTTATTTTCTCGCGGGCGGCCCTAATGATATACAGTAATATACGTATATGTAACATGAAAGTTTGTATACGTACGCGCGCGCCGCGCCGTGGGTTTCGAATCGACTTTCGGCAGTAACGTACGCTCGCGGGAAGTTAAAAAGCGTACGCGCGTATTTTATTCCACCACGGCGGCTCGTGTACTGTGCGCGAAATTGTTTTATATTTTACGAGAGCTCGTTTCGCCGTCTTTATTGGTGTCGCGAGACTCTGGATGCTGCACCGCTGCATCGAGAGGATTTGTGTATATTACGCCTAGCTCGGGCATAAACGGTATCTGTATAATAATGCAGCTGTGCCTACGCGCAATCATCGTTCCACGGGGGGGGCGGCGGTGGTTTTTATCGATCGATTTTCGGCTGGTTTTTTTTTCTCGGGGAGATGACTTTTAACATTTTACGTTTCGCGTGTTCTACAATGTACATATTATATATATATGATTCGATTTTTGATTGGCGTTTCGACGTTTCCGAAAAACGTTTTCTCGTCATCGGGGAGTAACGACGACGAAAAATAATATTGAAAAAAACATTTCTCATTCGACGTCGATATAGTAGTAGACTTTGTGTGTGTTACAATCGAAAACGATAACGGGCGATGAATTAAAAACGCCCGGAAGCCGGCCGTGTTATGAAATATTGTTTATAGTACAAACAACCGTAAACACATCGTTACGTAAAACGGATTTTACACTCGGCGTTGGCTCGTCGTACTCGAATTCAAAGTCAGCCCCGGGCGGATCCCGAGAATTCGGTTCAATTTACCTCGCGGTCTCTTTGTCGACGTCTTCCGCGGAATAAAACCGTTTCGACGCGCTTTCGTTGAGTGAAAACGCCATCGTAAAAGCGCTCGATCGTTCGGCGGCGTGCGGTTTTCTCCAACACTCCCCGAGATCGACATCGGTCACGCGTATTTATCAATAACGTATTGTTATTATTTTTTATAATCCTCACAGTACACCACTGTACGAGAGAGAGTGACGACGGTTTTTCTTGTTATTTGAACTAAAACCGCATGCTTGATACCGCATGACGACTTCAAACTCGCGATGTATCAAACGATAATATAAATGTGATTTTCTGATATCTTTCGATTCATCTCGTCAATAATACGGATTATCGAATTATAACCATAATTATTTATATATTCAAAACGAATCGGTGACGATCGCCGTAAAAAAATTAACGCGCAGTAAAACACATTTTGGACCCTCGTGGAATTTATCTTCAGTCACGGCCTCGTATATATGATACCTATGTGTGCTATGGTTAATCGACCCTGCTGATCCGCTGCTGTTCGGATGCATGTGTATCGTGTGTATATTCTGACGTCAGACGTTGAAAACTTTTCTCGAAACAAACATTGCGTGGGTGTTGTAGTCGTTCCGAGAAATTCGCGGCATGTTGTGTTGAAAAACGCCGCGCGTATGAATTAATCGCGATACGTACTCGGTACGCACTCGACGTTCGACAACCGTTCGCATAACACACTGCAGTGTTACGGTTTCGTCGGTATTTTAATTATGCGCGGCCCACGTCGTGAAATCGGATCGGCTCAGACGCGTTTGATTTCATACGAACGCGCGAGCGTGGGCGCGCGTTTTACGACGATAATCCAAACATAACCGCTCGGTCGGGCAATCGGCAACGCGTTAGCAGCCCCCCCCCCCCCAATCGTCTTATCTCGCGCGATACAATAATTATTCGTTTTGACCACGATGGAAATAGTTTATAACAATATACGTAGGCACTGCCGATATAAAAATAATTCATCCTGAAGTATTACAATAAAATTTAATAATATTTTCCTTTTATCGCCTCGTCGTCACCGATATTATTGTTATTATTATTATTATCATGCGAAAATTACACGGGTGTGAGGGGGCAAACTCTGTTTTAAACTGTTTACATCTCGTAAACTCAAAACAATGTAATCAATATTGGTGGCGTTGAGGGTGAATAGAGTCTATCATGAATTTTTCGATTAAATATAACGCTCGCCAAGTATTCGTCTCAGCACGTCGATAGCTCGAGTTTATGAACGCGTAGTTTTTCAACTATATAGATTGTGGATTAATTAAAAATCAACCTTTCGTATTACGAAATAATCAGTATGAAATATGCATGTTTAGTGGATTTTTGTTCAACTATTTTGATACATACTTTACAATTAATACAGGTGCCCAAAGAATTCAAATGCAAATTGAATTTATTTGTATTATTTCTAAAACGATAATATGTTATTAAATTATAAAACTCGTATTTATCATTGAATTGAACTTTAAAAAAAATTTTAATTTAATTTTGCGTTTTTTTTAAACTTTTATTATTTCGTTTTCACGGTCATACGTATCCGTTTTTAATAAAGTAATTTTGTAATGATTCAAAGAACATACAATTTTTTCAAATGAAAAAGAATTTCCCTACCGCCCCCCTCAGTTTATTCTGCCTATTTTATATACGTGTACGTTATTATAAATTATAATCTATATTTCTTCGGGACGTTGTTTCTCCGTAATAGGATTTTAACGCGTCTGTTGTCTGCTGCAGAAATATATAGAGACAGAGAGTGTGCGAGAGAGAGAGGTACGATCGCCGTTTAGTATAAGCGATTCTAAGTATTTTTCACTGTCGGACGATTCGGAAAATATCCGTCGAGGAATGCGTTTAATGAAGTCCACGCAACCGTCGTCGTCGTCGTCGTCATCGGTCTCGTCAACTGCATCACTCACTGTGGCGCGAGATTTTCTTCGGTTTGAATGCCATCATCTCTTCGCCCCGAGAGACCTTTCGCTTTTTGCCTCCGAGCTTACTATATACGCGCGCATGTATTGTATGGGGGAAATATTTTACGCGAGACGGTTCTAATGACGAGGGACGTTTTGTCCGCCGCGCCTCAGCCACATCGCACGTAAAACGACCCTTTCTCCCCCCCCCCCCCCGTAACAATACAACAATCGCATTATAGGTCATATATATATGTGTATTGTATACGCATAATATAACGTCATATCGTGTACATAATATACGAAAACGATTGGTTACGGCGGCGGCGCGTGGGTTCGAACGGTAAATCCTACCCTCGCCGCATAATATAATAATAATAACATAATATTATTATATATATCATACGCGCCATGTATACGCCGATGATACTCGGATAAACAACAATTCGATATATTTTACAGCAATGATGACTTGGGTCGTTCGGATTCGGTTTCTGATCGGTTTTCCATCGCGAGACCGAAGTAATTTATATATATACGCGCGCGCGCGCGCGCGTGTGCGAGTGTGTACGTATTTTATCGGTCTTTTTTTTTTTCTTCCTTTCGCATCCTCTCTTTCTACCATGTCCCTGCTCCTCCGCACGGCATTACTGTGTGGCCGGTCGTAATGCCCGGGACATCCGTTTCGCCGTTTCGGATATATAATAATGCGTTTCGAAAAACACAACGAGGAAACGCTACAAATATTTTTCGTACACACACACGCGCGCGCATAAAATACAGATCTATAGATATAGGCGTAAGCCGGAACGCGGAGTGGTCGTGTGTGTTTTATTATTCTAACGGGCGGTAATAAACTCGCGTGCGAGCGTTTTCCGGTGGACTTTCGAAACGCTGTTAGTTTCGGTACGGAGGAGAAGTGGATAAGACTTTTTCCGAATTTCGAAATCGATTTCGCCGAAAAGAAAAGAAAAGAAAAAAAACCTATGTCTCACGACCACCGTGTGCGAATCGGCCTGTAACGGAAACCGCTCGCGCGCGCGTTCGAAATTCCAAATCTTTTTCTGCGCGCCGACTATATCCACCCTCGTAGCCGCGTCTTTACACAGCGATTGCCGCCGCCGCCGTCGGCTGGAGATTTCTCCATGTATCTGACGTTTTGATCGAGGGGAACGCGATTGCAGAGAACACCGAGAGGGTAAAATATTCAGAGGCGGTAGGATCGAGAGAGAGAGAGAGATAGACGTGGTCGTAAATTATTATTCTCTCGTACGGATGTTTATCCACGAGCACTGTACACGTATATACGTATAATGACGGGCGTGACGTCACGTCGACCCAAGTTAAACAATTCCGGGCGTGTATGGGCGATAAGGACAAAAACGTACGACGAGTGGTTTCCGTAATTAAAATTACGTTTGACGTTTGTATAAATATAATAGCTAGACGCGTACGTATATATAATGCCGTGTATATTATATCGTTTGAAAAGCATCATCTCCAGTATACTGTTTCGATTGTTTTCGTTCGGTACGTTTCAAAGACTCGATCGCATTGAACGACAAAACCGTGTGTACATTAAATAGGGTCGAGGGTTCGTCGAATTCGTATCGCGATGTAGGTAAAAACGGTAGAAAACCCCCCCCCCCCCCGCCACGGTTTAAAAAATATTCGATTTATCGGTCTAGTTGAAAAGAAAAAAAAACCACGCCAACTAAAACACGGCGTTCATCGTTTGACGCGCGCGTACACGTTTCGCCGAAACTCTGTGTAGTTTCGATTAAGCGTGTCGCACATTCGCTCGTACCACTATATATCGCGTCATGTAAACTATACCGAACACGAGGAGAAAACAATTTCGATTACATTTGCCGTTGAGATATATATTTTAATAATTCGAAGACGGGCAAACTAAGTTATTTACTACACCGCGGACGGCAAACCCGTAGTATATACTGCAGCGTGGTGTCGGTCGGAGCTTCGTTTTGTACATTAATGTGTGTCGATTTTTCCGTTCTCGTTGTTTTTCGCGATATCGTCGCGTTAATTGTCCGCGCGTGTCGCCGCTTCGCGCGCACTCGAAACAAAACAAAAAAATAAATAAAAAAACGATACGACAGTTCATCGCGTTTGAAATATTTAAACGACGACGACGACGACGCGAATAAGCGATTATAACTCGCGTTCTTGTATAATAAATGTTCTCGTGTTTGCAATTACGCGCGAGCGCGGAACAACAGCGCGCCGTTTCCAAAGCGTAAGTGTTGTCATTATTCATAAGTAATACGCACATGTATATGTAATAAAGATATACGTGTTTGTTTTTTTTCTTCTTCTCTTCTTTTCATCATTGTCCATACGTTCATTGTCTATGCGTTCTACGCCGCGTTTAAGACTGCCGCGGCAAAGTATGTGCTCGGAGCCACGCGGATTACGTTCGATCTATACAAGCGCTCGCGCGTGTGTGTGTGTAGTTAAATCGCAGATTTTTCTCACAATTTTCTCGCGTGTCCTTTTCGCGTCTTCTGTTTTTTTTCCTTCTTTCTTTCTTTCTTGCCGCCTTCAGCGGACGCGGGGGGTTGCGTATAAAAAAAAAAAAGAAGAAAAAAAGCTCATCTCGAAAGCGTTTCCCCCGCGCGCGCGCGCGCCCGTCGTCCGGGACGAAAGTCCGCCGCGACGTCGGGCGAAATCTAAAGTTTCTGGGCAGCTTTTGTCGTCAGCAAAAACAAAGGACGAATCTCGAGGAGAGGAGAGAACGTGATCTGAATATAGTAACAATATAAACAAGAGAGCGGGCGGGCGGGTGCGCGCGCGCGACGAATACCAAAAGCCCGAATGCAAACGGCCGGCGATTCAAAGTTTAGCCTGGCCATGTCAGGTCGGCTGCGCGTGTATATAAATATATACCCCCGGTATAATAAATACTCGCGCGTACTTTCGTAGATTTTTATATGTGTGCGCGTACGCGTGTAGTGCGGTTTTGATTAATGGCCTACACGAATGTGTCGTACTATTATACGACGCCGCTCCGTATATGTGCCGAATATATACGTACGTATATACCTACGCGGATGAAATATAATATTATTATTTGTTATACACGTATATATATTTTTATATCGATACCCGTGCAGAAATTTGGAATTTTTACTCCATTATGAGCACAATACGCGCTCGGGGACGGGGGACGCCGCCGCGGCGGCGGCGGTGGCAGGCGAAATTGGTTTTTATTTTTTTTATTTTTTTTTCTCGCCACACTTGCGGTTCTCGAGGAGCTGTCGTCTGAAAAAAAATTTATCGTATTTATGCGTCGCCTCTCTGTCTCCTCTCCCCTTATATCGCCGTCCGCACATGTGCGGCGGCGCTGCTATATCGTCCGCATTATCGGACCGTGATTTATTCGTGATTGGACAAAACGGCCGTCACCAGCCGTATCGGGCCCGTATAAAATATGGATTCAATTTCAAGTCGTAATCGAGCACGAACAGATTTCGGGCGGCGGCGGCGGAGGAGATTGATGCGGCAGAGTACCCCGCTCGCCGTCCAGTCGATTTGTTTTC
Source organism: Drepanosiphum platanoidis (assembly GCA_948098885.1). Lineage (NCBI taxonomy): Eukaryota > Metazoa > Arthropoda > Insecta > Hemiptera > Aphididae > Drepanosiphum > Drepanosiphum platanoidis. Next base: position 13,780,585 of record OX402534.1, on the reverse strand, counting down.
CGCGCTAAATATACGTATATATAAAATAAAAATAAAAAATCGAATAGCTGACACGACGACCGTTCGCCGCCCCGGACACGCGATATCGATTGTTGTTGCAGTCGTTGTGTGGGTGTGTGTTTTTTTTTTCTTTTACTCGGAGCGAAATTAAATTTCCCGTAAAAGGTAGAGCACGCTGTAAAAAGTATGGTGTTTTTATGGAGATTCTACGGCGGACCGACGCCGCCGCCCTCGCACAAAGTACAGCCCCGGCGTGGACCTTTTTTTTTTTTTTCGGGATTTTACATTTTTACCGTATGATAATATTTATATATACTCTCGCTCGTTGTTTATTATAATAAACACGCGTGTGTGCGCGCGTTCTTATTACTGCTTTTGTGAAAACTAATGTTTTTTCTCTCCTCTCTCTCTCTCTCGTCGGATGTATGTTTAATATTAATCGTGATTTTCACCCGCTGCAGCCGGTCGGATAAAATTATTATTCAGCAGTAAAATCCGTCTATTAAAACGTCATATTAATACCGCTTCTGGAGGGTGCCGGGAATTTTTCGATGACTAATTTTACCGAATCGTTTATGCATTTTTAATCGTTACCGTTTTTCTTCGTTGCGAAATAAATTACCGGAACTTTTTCGAGAAAAGAAAACGAGTGAAATCTCGAGAGAGAGAAAGAGAAAGTAAAAGATAAACAAAAAATAAAATTATAATTTCGAAATCTGTGGAAGAGTCGAGGTACTCCCGTGAATTTTTTAAAACCCCCAGGTTCCTCGCACGCGTATATTCCGTTTTCGTATTGATAAATGCAGTCCCGTAGTCCCACGGTGTTACTTTTCCAGGAAGAATATTTATTTCGCGTTTAATTTGTCGCCCGCAAAACGGTTTAAAACATTTATTTAAATTTGTAAATCGATCTCTATCATATTATCGTTAATAATTATGCGTTCACTAGCTGTTACTTGGTTTAATACATGTGAAAATAAATACCGATTAGTTTCATTTTTGTTTATCAAAACGTTTGAAATTAAAACTCAACTTCCGCTTTTCGGTTGGATTCATTTAAAGGCTTTTTTTCGGGACCGATTTTGTAATATTCGACACGGATTGATGACGTAGCAAATCCGTCAAATTTTTCTTAAACTTTTCAAAAAGAAAAGAAGAAATTCTTTAGTGAAGTAAGCGCAATCGTATGCCAGCGCAATCGTACTCGTACGACATGTGAATTAATATCTCGCAGATTTTCAGCGATCGCGGCGCGGCGCACCGATTTTACGTTTCTTCGGCCGTAGAAATTTAATTCATTGCGTTTTTATTTTTATCGTTTCGAATGGAGAGATCGAAACCCTGCACGCGTCTACGCCGCGTTACTTCCACGCGCGATATAGATATACCTACTCTTATTGTGTATATATGTTTACGCATCGCCGTCATCCTGTTTACCCATGCCGTTCGCTCCGATTTTCATCATCCTGCATATGCACTCGCGTATTATATATGTATACGATATAGCCTCGTAGCTATGCGCGCGCGCGCGAGCGCTCGTACGTGAGATAAGTCAAGTGTAGTCGCAAATAAGATTGCGCGCGCGCGCGCGTGTGTGTCGATCTACCCGGGAAATCTGATTTGGGTAAAGGATTAATAAAAGAGAAGGGAACTGCACACATGTACGCACGCACGAAAATAACTTTGACGAAGACTGCTGTATCGGTAGACGTCGGGGTCGGTGGCGGAGTGTGTATACGTATAGTGTCGGCGGCGGCGGCGGCGGCGGCGGCGGTCGGGTGTTTGTTTACTCTTTCGACGACGACGACGACGACGACGACGAGCATAAGGTCTTAAGTTATTCCGCGAGCGTAGAACATGAAGTTTGCGGCTCGTTAAAACTCGACAAAAAGCCATTATATATACGTGTATAGTAGTATAATACGCGCGCGCGCGCGGCGGATATAGCCGAGTGAGAGAGAAAATAATATATAACGCCGTCGTCGCCCTGCTCGTGTTGTGCGCGTGTGTTTTGTTTCGGAAACGAATATTACGCCTTTTCGGCGGCCCCGCTCTGCCGCAGCGGCACGCGGTGGTTCTCCTCGCCGAAGCCGCTCCGGAGGCGCATTTGTCAGCTGCCTCTCCGCGGGTCGAATCCTGGGCAGACACTCGCCTTCCCCCCCCCCCACATTTACGGGCAGATATTTAACTCGGTGTCTATTCGGTACGTTCGCCCGTTCGACGTGTCCCTATAAAATGTGGTATTACGCGTATTTTATTTAATTGTAAAGCGAGTATGAGTTTTTATCGCGATTCTTGAGCGACTAAAAACACGCGCGTATCTATGTATTATTGTCGCGAGACCGATTGTTATTGTTCAACACAAAAATCCTTTAAAATCGGTATACCTTATAAGATCGCTATTGTCTTAACGTTTTATGCATTCTATCAAATTATATTATGTTTAATCGGTATTTTTCATCATTACTCCGGAGGTATTTTGCACGACGTAGTACCGCAGCCACCGTTATAATTTCAGCGTCCCGGCCGCGAGTTTGTTTTCGGTCGGTTTTGTTGTGTATTTTTTTACGCTTCTTCGTCGTAAAAAAAAAACAACAACGCGACATTTAAAATTATTTTATACGTGTTTTCATAATAAGAGGGCACATAACGACGTTTAAGAATGTTTGCAGTTTATAAAAGCACTCGGAAACGTCGAAACGTAACGAACGCCATCCCTTTTATACGAATATCAATATTATTTTCGGGCTTAACCATCGTCACAGCTGCGGCGGTATTATGTATTTAACCGCCATTGCCGTCGATTTTGAATTTTTCCGCGAGTTTATTTTCCGTAAAACAATAATTAAACGCTCGCGCGTACGTCTAATTATATCGCGGACGAACGCGATTTCGACTGCGCTCGTCGCTCGGATAACAATCGCTCTCGTATCGTTTGGACCGGCAGAGGGGTAACGTTTCGCGTCAAAAGAATATGATTTCACATGGAGGGGGTTTGAGAAATACGAATTAAGTACGACGACGACGCGCGGTTTCGATCGCGTCGTCGCTTTTCGTCGAGCGAGCGCGCGATTAAAAAGCGACACCGCCGCATCGACAGACGGAATTGAAACGCGAACGGCTGTCATAATAATATTATATCGACGAGGATTTCGATTAATTTTTATACACACACACACACACACACACACATAGCTTCATAATATTAAACTGACGGTTTTGACGTGTATAGTGCGGTGACGCGGTCGCGAAAAATAATATTAAACGGTTATTGACACTGATCCACTATACTGATCCGCGTTTAAAATACGTACGCGTTCCCCGGGGCTCGCGGCGGTGTAATTTTATTTAGGTTAGCCGGCGGTACACTGTAATATCGGTCTCGTGTTATATATAATATAATATACTCTATTGCGCCGGTGTCGCGCGTTTTTTCTCGGTTTTCTTTTATCCTCTCGCCCCCTCTCGAAACGTCTCTCCCCGGGATAATAATTATACCGCCATAGGAAATACGAGAAACGAAAACGGATTCCGGCGCAGCCGATAGCGGCCGAGCGGCGGCGGGCCCGCGCGTGTTATTATAATTATTATTACGACGCAGAGATAATGGAAATAGATCCCCCCGCGGCAGTAAAGCCTTTTATCTTTTTCTTTTTCTTTTTTTTCTTTTTTTTTTGCCGCATTGAAATAATATTGTATTTTGTTTTCGACTTGTTTACCGAGAGAGAGCGCGCGCGCGCGCGCGCATTCGATATAATTATACGTGTATTATTTCGACCCTCTTCCGCGCCAATTCTTTTACGCGTCGCGAAAATAACGAATATTCATTGCGGAGAAGTAATGCAATAAATATAAACCGACATGTAGTACAATAACGACACGCCACTTACGCGCACAAACGAGTGCTGCTGCTGCTAACGTTTCTGATTCTCCGACGGGGAGTCGTCGATTTTTCCATACTATTTATTTCGGACTCTCGTGTGACGTCGCGTTCTCGGTGCGCGGCGGTTGTCGGGGGGGAGGTAAAATACGAGTTGTCCGAGACGACGCCGCCGCCGCCGTCTGCCAAGTTTCTTCGTCTGGTCCGAGTTTCGTTCGTACACTCGCCGGGCGGACCGGTTCGTTGGCGACAACGACAGGGCAGATTTTTTGTTTTATATTTCGTGTTATTATGACACTTTCGTTCCGGGTAGAATCAATAACTATTATTAGCTCGCCGTACGCTGGCCTACAAGGCGACACGGCGGCGCGCGCGGGTAATTTTCGTACTTAATATTGTCGAGGCTCGTTATTATCTAGGACACGGCGCGCGGCGCGTAATCGAGTGGGGAAAAAAAACCCATATATGGTTGTTGACCCGTTGAAAACGTATACAAGGAGAAATAAAATATATATTCGCAGTCAGCTATTTATACGACGACGCGCGTGCGTATTTTGTGTACGCGTATCGTTTTCCGCCAAACCGAACGGAAATTCTCTCGCGCGCGCGCGCATACATTGTAATAAAAGTCTTAAACGTTTCCGACGAATAACGCCTTAATAGACACGTTCTCTCGACGGTGCATTCGATTTGCATTCGATACTCGTTTTCTCCGCGCCGCGGCTTTTCTACCGACGCGCGACGTTTTAATTACTATAAACAGGCAGGTGCGCGATTACGGTCGTATAATAGCCGCCGTTAAATTCACTTTGACCGCGACTCGGTAAACGACAAATCCGCGAGATTCCTACGCGCAATTGACCTTACGGAACGTAAATAATTATCGCATTGAAATATATATATATATATATATACCAAGTCAAAGATACCGCTGCTGCCGCGGCGGCGGTCTCTCGACGTCTCGACTTGTATAATTAGGGTTGTTTTTCTTTTCTGAAAATGTCATTCGAATAGAAGGGCGAATATTGTCGTGTCGCTCGTGGTCGTTTGTCGCGTTTCGGAGACGTTATCATTATTGTGTATGATATAGTATGCGCGCAGTCAGTAGACCGTAAATCGTAATAGATTTCAGCGTTGCGCGGATTGCACGCGGATGTAATATGCGTACGTGACGCGGGAGAAAATGTCTGTACAGAAATACTAATTTATTCTATTAAATTGCGCGCATGTACGGGAGATTAAATTATATTTCGTACGATAAATGCCGTATTCGCCCCTACACCCCCCGTCGCGCACGGTGTTTTTGAAACGAATGAGGTCACAATATAGACTACAAGCGTATTCGGCGACGGGGGAAGGGTGGCCAAACGACTGTGTATATATTTAATCGATTTACGTGATGTTTCTTGCGAAAATCTCGTGCTAATCGAAAAGTCGACGTCTTTGGCGCACATTAGTCTGGTGTCAGATTCGGATCTGATACTTTTCTCGAATAGAATCATTTTTTCCGAGGCCCCGTTAAAACAATCAGCATTTATAGTATTTTCGTCACCGGAAAACGGTATCGGTTATTAAATTGGTTTTCCTATCGTTTCGTCGCCGAATTTATTATCGCTGTAAATATAAAATAAAAAGCTTCCCACTTGAAAATTATCTCGTCACCTTGATCCGCAATCGAATGTTGTCGTGTACACGTTATGTTAATGTCTGTACGTATTTTATATGCAAAAATTTATATCGCAACTGACGAACGTTTATTTTTATTTTTTTCCCCGCAGACGTGTTAAATGGAACGTTACCTGAAAGAAGAGCCGATGGTGTCGTCGTCACCGACCCGGTCGGAGTCGCCGTGGCTGACGACGTGGTCGACGCGGGTCGAGGTCGAGGTGGGCCTGGACTGCGCGAGCAGCGTGACGTCCAACAGCAGCTCGCCGTCCACGTGTTGGTCCGGTTTCGCCACGCCGCCGCCCAGTCCGCCGGACGAGACGGACGTGTCGCCCGCCGTGGTCGCCTCGCTGCTGTCCACGGCCGCGGCCGCGTCCGCGTCACCGTCGGCGTCCGCGACGTCGTGCACCGCCGCGGCCGCCGTCACCGCAGCCGCCGCCGCCGCCGCCGCCGGCACCTCCTCCACGGTCGCCTCGGCGGCGATCACCTCCGCCCCCGTCGCGGCCATCAGCACCGCGGCCGCGTCCACCACCACGGCCGGTCTGCTGAAGGTCACCGTGGCCCCGGCGGCGGTGACGGCCGCCTCGCAGACGACCGGCACCGGCAACAACAACAACCACCAACACCATCACCACCACCACCACCAACAACACGCCGGCACCAACACCACCACCATTGCCGGCGCCGCCGCGGTCACCACCACCAACAACGCCAGCACCAACACCACGGTGGTCGGCGGCCGGACGGCGGTCGGCAGCACCGTGGCCGCGGTGGCCATCGCGGCCGCGGCGAACGTTTCCACGTCGCCGACGCACCACCATCACGAGACCGCCGCCCAGGTGCCGGTCTTGTCCATCACCACCGCCGCCGCCGCCGCCGCGTATCACCCGCGACTTCACCTGTCGCCGGACGCCGCCAAGAAGATACACAAGTGCAAGTATCCCGGCTGCGAGAAGGTGTACACGAAGAGTTCGCACTTGAAAGCCCACCTCAGAACGCACACAGGTCAGTCGATAATTTATACATCATAATATTACGCGCGATCTTCTCGAGAGAAGATATTTATCAATCGAAAACTAATAGTTTTTCCAACGAATGAGTGAAATACACTCGAGTGTAAAAGTAGGGCCCGGATTTTGATAACTATATTTATTCTGTTGTGTAAAAATTCCATAAAAAGAATGTGTTTTACGACCTAAAATTAATTAAAAATGCCCTTATAAATCTACAAAAGTGTCCGAGAAAAAAAAAAAATTACTACCCGTAAAAACATTAAAAATACCCCCTTGTAATCATTGTTTAAACTACTTATTAATTTTTAATTAACAATCACGGTAATTATTAATATTATAATATTAAACGAACGAGCTAAAATATTTTGTAAGAATATAAAACGAAAACGAGAGTAAGATATTGTATAAGAAAAAAATTATTTCGCTTTCGAAATCGTTAGATTCACGCGTTTAACGTAGAAAAATACAAATAGTAAGAGAATACATTTTTATCTAATCGTTACTGTATATTATATTATCTATATTATCATTATTAATTTATACAATACTCGCGCCCGGCAAAACGTAATCGCCAATAATAACGTTGGAGTTTTCCTGCGACGACCGATATAACGATTCGCCGATTCGAAAATATTATAATAATAACGGTATAAAAAAAAAGAAAAAGCGCGTTGGTATTAGAACCTACCACGTCTCCCCGTGACCGCTTCCCGGAGCCCCTCGTAAAGTCGGCTTATCTCGCGCGCGCGGTAAAAGCGCGACGGCGTCGGCGACGACGACGACGACGACCTTTTTAAGCGGACCATTGCAATCCGGTTGGGAGTTTACATTATTTCGTTACGACCGAGGCTTTTAGGGGTTTATATGCGCCAACGAGTCGTTGTTTATTTGTATCTTCGCCCGGTGTGTATATAATTCAGTTCGGACGAGATTCCGCGAGTTTTCGGCGGGCCTCTCGCGCACGGACCGTCGTCGTCGCGCAGGTAAATTTCGACCGCGCGCGCGTCCCGACCGTTTTCTTTTCACCGTGCGGGATTTTCTTTCCGTCGTTATCGTTGTTATTATTATTTTTCCGTGCGGTCCCGGCCCGGCCCGAGCTCCGCTCTCTCTAGCCCACGGCGATTTATAAATCCCGTTTTCGACCGTACGCGGACCGTTTGCGGCCCGTCGAATTCCCTCGCGGTCTCCTACAACAATAGTCTCCTCCGTCGCGCGCGATCCGCAGCATTTCACCCGAAAACCTGGACGAACGATTGATATCTCGTTTTTTTTCGCGCGCAGACGTTATTTCGCGTATCGGATTGTTTACCGTTTGTTATATTTTAGGTCCGTTTGACCATCTCGCGTTTCCGCGTCGGACTCGATATAGGTAATTATGTCGTCATCGATACGCTAAAACAGCTCGCCGCGGACTGCGCGTCGGAAACTGCAGATATCGTAGACGTCGTCGTCGGGTTTCTTCCGTTTCGCGTAAACCCCCTCGTCTGGATCGGTCGTTTTCGAATCTTTGAATTTACTCGGCACGATGACCGTACGATAGATACAAACAGATACGTTGGTCCGATACGATTCACCGCCGACGGCGCGGCGGCGTCGACGACGTCGAATAATCTACAAAGTAGTTTTATACAATATTCGTTCTTATATACCACTGCTGTGCGCGTTTTACGTCCGTATACACTACACGCGGCGGCGCCTACCTATACGCTGTTTGTAGTTGGCTCGCTCTCTCTCTCTCTCCATCTATCTTTCAAAAGTCTAAATGTATATATAAATTTATACGCGCCGCCCCGAGGTCTTTGATGTTTTCCGTCCTCTCTTCCGAGACACACAGAGAGAGAGAGAGAGTATAAAAAATTCACCGGCTTCCGTACAAAGCTCGCAGAGCGCCGCGTTTGTTGATGATGCCGTGTACGTCTGCAGCGCGCGCCGCTATCGCGCAGTGTTCATCGCAATTGTGTTGTTGACTATAATATAACCGTCCGTCTCTCTCCGCGAACGGCGGCCGCGTGCAGCGCGCGAATTAATACGCGTTTAACGGGGCGCAACAAAGGAAAACGCTCGTAATAATAACGACGAACAATGAATACTTATTACCGTCGTCGGTAAGATTATATTATACGCCAGGTATATAATATTATATAGGGTATAAACGTAGTGTGTTTAGCGAAAACGTTTACGTTTTAACACGGCGGCGGCGCGCGCGAGAGGGAAAGAGTGATGACGGACACGCCGGAGAGCATCGCGAGTTCGTGACGCGCGCAACTACAATACGGGAGATTTTTCGATAGGCTCGTCGAAAGACAACAATCGATATGTAAAATTAGAGATTTACGATTGAAAAACTTAAAATACATCGTTTTTTGACAATCTGCAATCGTTTTCGTCTATCGTTTCGTTTCGTCAACTATAATATTTACTTACGTTTCTCACAACACCAATAAACGGTATGGATAAAATCATTTGTAAGGCGCTTTCGATATGTTTTCGTAATTATTTTGATCATTCGCTATCTATCGGAGATTATTGAGTCTATCGGTCCGTTCTCCGCGAACGTTTAGATTTTCGTTATGATTTATCGTCGACGTAAATTCGAGATATTGAGGTTTCGGGATTCCAACTATATGGAATTTCTCCAGTCCCGTCGTTTCAAGTCGCAGTTTATTTTATGCACTGCATCGCGCGATGTCTCTTCAATGCTCGGTCGGTGGAAATAATAATAGTAATAGAAGCGATTATCCGGTTTTACGGTCGTTCGGTCGTGACGCAGTGGCGTCATTTCAGTTTTTTTTTTTTCCCCTAGACTAGGGCGACCTGCACACTTACTGACTAGCTGACTCGACAACTTTTTTTCTTTTTTTTTTTGCTGTCACGTCGACTCAGTCACGTGCTCTGCTGCGCGCGATGGGCGAGGGGATATATGCAAATATTTAAGAAATAGTAACATCGGACGATTTAATAACGTGCAAATACGCGCGTCTACCTTAACGATCAACAAGCAGTCGCCGCGACATTTAGTCTGCCTATTGACGAATAATAGTAATAATCGTTAGGGGATTTCAAAATTCGTTTAAATAAATTCGTTTGAAACACGTTTTCGCGCGAGTTCTTCCCGTGAAATTTTTTAACGATTATTATCGCGACGAACACATTATTTGTATAATACACACTTATTCGCGCAATAAACAAACCTTCAAAAGCTCCTCCCCCCCCCCCCCTGGTGTCTGGCTCTCATCTCGTCTGCGCGGTCGTGTCGTTTGATTTGCCGCCGACGTCGTACACCCGCCCGTGGGTTTTCTTTTTATGGTAGGGGTTGATTTTTTTTTTTTTACTAAGCGCCCGGCGAATTTCAACGCGTACGAACGCGTCGGTTTCGTTATGGTTTTTTTTTTTTTTTTGTTGGTTTTTTCTATTCTTTTATTGTTTTTCATCTCGCGTTTCTCCTGCGGTCGTGAATTTTAAAACGCGCCGTCTCTTCGGGACGCACGGATCGTGCGATATAAGTCGCCGCGTTATTGCGTACGAAAACGAGCGGTCGCTGCGCGGGTCGTCCACGTGAAAGTATCATATTATGCGGCGGTCGTCGTCGGGGACGGAAATAAAAACGATCCGCCGCGCGACCGTCGGGGCTTATACGCGCGAATCGTACCGTCCGCGGTCGGCGACGGACATTAGATTAAGAGAGGCCATCTCTCTAAGATAGGCCCATTCGTACCGCGGCCGACGTGTGTGTAGGTCGCTAAATAAATGGCACCGGCTGGCTCTTCTCCTCCCCCCCCCCTCCTCGAAACAAAAGGAAACATTTTAAATATACTATACGTATATACGTCACGGTCGGGCGTGCGTCGACTTTACCGACGGATTATGGATTATTAGGGTCCTTTCCGTCCCGAAACCATAAACACGTTATATTTAAATTTAATTCTGTCTCGTCGTAGAATTGTAATTTTTCCATTTACTTATGTCGTATATTTTATTTCTACAGCGCTCGTAGGATCAATTTTTAACCGTCGACTATTATCGAAACACGTCTCGTTCACGTTATTTTCGTGTTTTTATAATATCATCGCGCTCACACTTAGTTTATACGAAACAACAATAAACAATTTGTCCATTCGTTATCTTCGTAATCTTCGCGTCGGTTATTGGATATTATTGCCCGACGTTTATTGTTCCGTTTATAAACGCGTCGTTGGCCGGTATTTACGATAACATACATAGGATTCGATTCAGTTAGTTTTCACTTTTTCAAGTCAATTATGTAAACTATAATATCGTTCGTCTGCCGTAGTAAATCGAGAACGTATAACCGATAGGAATAACCGAAACCGCGGTTTAAACCTTTGAAATCGGCTTCGCCGTGTTTTCATCGCACGCGAACGAATTATAGGTGTATTATATAGTGTTCCTACACGTATTATATTGTACGTCTGTCGTTTACTATCCGTAGTGACTATGTATAGTTCATAAATAATATAATAATCCCGACGACGACGCGCGGTAAACATATTACGTCTATAATAATAGAACGATGATAACAATAATATAATACCGTCGTCGTCGGTATTAAAGCGACCGCGTTACGTAAGAATACAAACAAACAAAAGAATTACATTTTTAAACTATCGATTTTGTTTTCATAAAAATATATGCCCTTGGACGAACGAATATTCCCATCGATATCGGACAAATATACGGGGGACGGGGGGGCCCGTAGCCGAAGCGCGGTTTCCTTACTTGGCCGCGGTATTCCAACTGCCCACGTGGGTTTGTGATTCGTCTATGCATTATTTATTCTACCGTCGTCGTCCGACCGATCGCCACTGTCATTATTATCGTATACTATATATTATACATGTGCAAAAGCCATGCCCCAACGTTCGTCGTCATTTTTTCTTAAATATTCACACTTTTTTTTTACTCTCCCGTAGTGTTTTATGCCGAGAACAAAGAACCGAGTATCACGCGTATTTTCACATTGCGTTGGGATTTTTTTCCATGTCTAGTAAAACGGTGTGTGTGTGTGTGTGTGTTTTTTCTTCATTATTTTTATTATTATTATTTTATGCATTTTTTTTTTCAACATTAATTTTGCCGTAGAAAAATCTATACAACGTTCCGCGGATTTGACATGTTTTTACTATAGTTTTTTTTTACATTCATTTTTTACCGTCGACGTCGAATATTGATTTTTAAAAAATCGAACTTAATATCGTGACCTATAAAAAGTTTTTTCCTACCTACCCCGAATAACACATTTCAAAACACTAAAAGCAGTCGAATATTGTTCCGATTAAAAAAAAAATAAATAAAAAACACGATCGTTTGGTGTCGACAAATGTTAATAATTTCTTCTATCCACGACACGTCTATAAATTAAAACCCCCCCCTTACTAAACGAGTTTAATCGCACTGCCAAAAGAGTCGATTAAATACGTTTGCGTATGAAAATTATGAACGTTTCAGCTGTCGATCGATCGTCGAAAAAAAACTCGCGGACGATACACGTTTTCAATTACGAGTACATTGTGCAATTGTTCGCATATTTTCGTCGGTGAAAATAATTAAAACGTACCGAATCATCGCGATTGATTACTTATCATAATAATAATTATTATACGGTCATCGTCGGATGTAAAATTTACGGTCACGATAAATCGAGACGGGTTTTGGATAGCAAAAAAAAAAAAAAAAAAAACCACCACTACTGGTACAATAATAATTATATTTTAATTGAGATCGGGTGCTTAGAATTACCACCGTATACGGTTACGCGCTGCCGTGTCTCACGTGACGATTCCTCGACGAGTTCCGCATCCCAATTAATATAATACACATCGCAACGAGCGGATCGTAAAACAAAGCGTATAATAGCGTCGTTAATTGCGCGCGGCGGCGGTTTTATTCGCGCCGCGATCTCGGCGAACTCGCCATCTCCGCGACTATTATCATGACCGCGGCGCTAGGTATAAACAGGCAACGGATCCTTTTTTTTTTTTTTCAATCCCGCGAGTAAAGGTTAAGGAGAGAGCAGTTGCGTATTATAATCTACGGGTACGACGTCTCTACGCGTATTCCTGTGCGCGTTCAGTCACATACATTTACTATATACGTACTATATACTATCATTTATACGACGTATATATATATATATACGCGCGAGTGACGGTTGACCGGACCTTTTCAAAATAAATCTCTGAATGCGAATCTTTTAAAAGACAGGCCTGATAGACGTGCGATGGCGTCGGCGGATTCGGCGGTGGCGGCGGCGGCGGTAGTGGTGGTGGCGGCGGCGATTGCGGGGGCGGCACAGACAGACGGACGGGGGGGGGGCGCTTGTACGTGCGAAGGATATGAGGGAGGCGAAGGGACTATATTGATCGGGCTACGGGGAGAATACGACCGGGCATAGTCGGATGGCCAACTGGCTAAGTTCGGCTGCTATCATTGTTGCGAAATATCTGGCGAGCGGAATTCCAATGCAATCGAATTGTCCCTCCGTGTTCCCACCCTCTCGATTGCGGTTCCAAATGTTCTGACTCAGCCGAAAAACGGAGCCAGTACACCAGTATTTTCGTCCATTTTTATGTAACACACGAGCGGCTATATATATACATACGTATATCATGCCGAGTGTATTATGTTTTTGAAAGTGCTTAAAACCATTCGTTTCTTCTATATCGGCCGCGCTACGCGCGTCGTTCGGCCGTACGCGGACTCGTTGAATTCGCCCGCCGGATACGTGTTTTTCTTTTTAACGTCCCGTAATGAATACCTAATAAAAATAATTACGCCGTTAAATTTAAACGCGAGTCGTAAAAAATAGTCGTACGCGGTTAGGAGAGTGACCCAAAGTCGATATTCCGAGACGGAAATATCTCCGTAGCTGATATTGATTTCGTTTCGTTTTCTTCGCACGGCTATTAATATAGCGGGTGGTCTGCACGTCGAGCGCGCGTTATCGAATTCTTGTTTTCGTCCCTATATAATAATGCGGACCGGCTCAGAGAAATAACTTTTGAATTTTTCATTTCCATACCAAATTGCGTGCATATACCACCTCCTTGATCCCGTACAGATCGTTATGGAAATTTCAAAATATCGCGCGACCGATGAAAATGGCTAATGTGAGTTCGCGGCACGTGAGCCGGTTACTACTACGCGTGCGCCGGCTATAGTTTTATTCCGGCCTCCGTAATAAATCAAATGGCCAGTGCAGGCGGACCGTTAAACTATAATATACGCGACCGTCTTCTATAAACTCACATTCTCTATAATTATGGAATCTGCAATCATTTGACTTATATATAGGTATCCGTTGGCTGCAGTAGTCGTTGTTTTCGCGGAGGCGTAACGGCCCTCGAGTGCCGATAGTAACCCGTCGGATCGCGGTCATTGGGTCGCGTTTTTCTCCGTTCATTGGGCAGCAAAATAATGGTTTGATTTCCACTCGCAGGTATAATTTTCCGCGTACAACAATAAACAATGCGGGACGAGTCGTCGCGAAATAGTGCCTAATCGTCGGCGTCCGACCGCCGCCGCCGCGGACGGTTATCCTCGTTTATAATTAATTCCTTATGGCCGCGTCTCGGGATGAAGTTTACGGCTTGTCGTCGATTAGAACGAAATTAGCGTGCGCTCGGCGCGGTCGATGTTAAAATATCGGGTTAGCGGTAAATGCGGTTTCCGAGGTTAACGCGGGACGGCGAATACACGGCAGCAGCCGGCGCAGGGGCACGGAAACAATGGTGTCTCGGCCAATTTATATGACGGCGATTAGACGCGGCAGGACGGGTAAAGATAGATAAATAGAGAGACGTGTGTAGTGGAGAATGAGAGAGCGAGGGAGGTTTCGTCCCGGCATTTGTGTGGCCGAGGACGATCGTCCGAGTTTTCCGACGACACTCTTCTTCTGCCCCTTCGTCGCCGCGCCCGATTTCACAATGCCCGACGACGACGTCGGATACTGATAATAACGATATTTGTCATCGTCTCTCGGGCGAAACGACCCGCATGGATAGCGTTTTGATATCCGAGCGATACGCACGCGCATATTTTAATTCCGCCGGAAATTATTATTTTTTTTTTTTTACGTTAAAAACACACGCTGACAATTTCTTGTAAACAGTTTGGGTTTCGGCGGATCGTACGCGCTAGTCTCCGAGTAGGTATACTCACGCGATTATATTGTTATACGTTACGAAGTGTCAAAAACGTATTCGACGGTTTTCATCTGTAGTACTTTCTGAAAGAGCGCGCAATACCGACGTTTGACCGTTTCAAAAGCGTTTCACCGTCTGCCGTATAATTTGTTTGCGGAGCGTATTTTCCTTCGATTTTTTTAACATCAAAACGCGTACGCGATATTACGAGCTGGGGCGTCGTTTCGTACACGCGATCACACGACGTATTCCAAGTGTTGTTCGTTCGTGTTCGGCCTACGACTCGCGACGAGAGCGTTTTCCATTTATTGGGCGCGTACTGGCAAACGCAAATGAACGTACGACGGCGAATCGAATGGTTTGAAAATACACAACTGCTCGGGGAGCGTCCGCGAGGATGAAATGCGCGCCCGGTATTGACGTTACTACCTCTTTTAATTGGATTATAAAATGTCTCGAGACGTTTCGAAATGATCGTCGGCCTGCAATGAATATTTATCCCCGTCGTCGTGTCGAATTAATTCGGCAAATAGATATTATTTAAATGCGTACTTTTTTACATAATTTAACAATGAATGCAAACTACTTTGGGGAGAAGGACTCATTTTTAAAAATAAAATTAGGACACGCGGCTCAGCCGATCGAATTAATGTCAGGACCGTTGTTTTCGAAATCTGTCCCCGGTCCCTCTTCCAAAGACGCTCCTTGCGACAGTAAAAATACATTCAACGTACGTTTCATTGTTTGCCTAACCAGACTTAGGGTTATCCAAACAGCCCAGACGTTTATTTTGCGCTCGTTCTTTGTTAAATGTTTACAAATTCACTTTAGTTTAATTTACTGAAATTTCGTGTTCACGCGTTGCGCGGAAATATATTTATATTATAGCGCTCGAGAGGTTTTCATACGAACGGAAGAAATATCTTTACAATCTCAAAAGTACATTATTCGGTTTTACAAAGGAGACTGCTTTATCTTTTTCGGTCTCTATATTTTACTCGACTGCGCGTAATTATATATTCAATAAAAGTTTTCCCGGAGAAGCGGACGAATAAAAAAATAATAAAATTAATTTAAGACGATTAGATGCCGCACGAAAATAATATAAAAACGTTTCGGTAGCGCAGCGCCGCCGCCGTGCGGTTCTCCGGGGTGGCAGTGGTGTACAATACTCGGCGGCGATGTGCCGGTGGATGGTATTATTATTGTATTGTTGGTGCGGTCGATCATTACCGTAAATTTTATCGTTTTTCGTCGGGTCGAATAGATAGTCGAATTAATCGTAATTAATACGTACGTATCGTCTTAATGCGGGCTGTTTCCGAGAACAGCCACACTCGCCCCCGCCCCCGAGTGTATGGCGGGGGAAAAAAACGGAATTTCGAGAGAAATCGAACGACCGTGAAAAATGTATTGCGTATCGTCGGATTTCCATGTCCCTTCGTCGTATACGGACGTAATAATATCAAAAGCGCGCCGACGTGTACTCGACGTTTCGATAATATTCGTAACCCGCGATATCTGAACTGAAAACAGAAAAACGAAAATATGCCGTCACACTCGCGGGGCCGGAGCGTATGAATTCCGACGGCCCGTTTTGCAGGCTCGTTATTATTTTTCCGATCGATTTTCTCTCTTTATTTTAGTTATATTATTATTATTATTATTATTAATCCTTTTGCTGCGACGGATAATATTCTATACGCTTTTGACGCGGAGCCGTGTTATCATCGGTACGAATCGCGGAGGGGTAAAACGTTTTGAAATGTTTGCGGTTCAAACCGTCTACACGCGAAACTTTCGCGGCTGGGCGGGTGTGTGCGCCGCACACGAATCGATGAACGGCGGACGGACGTCTCGGCGGCATCGGAATTACACGTCACCGCGTGCCGTCGCCGCGTATATTATGCGCCGAGACGTGTGCGAAAAACGAAAATGTTACGATAGGAAAACGCCGCGCGATTTCGTATTAGATATTATTTATTTTTTCTCACGAAACCGATACGTATCTCCCCCTTGCCGCCGCCGCGCCGGCCGGATTTTTGACGCGTTTCCAACAACGCACTCGTAACGATTTAGCGGCGTGACTGACCCGGGTCTTAAAAGTGCTAATAATAATATTTATTCGATCGTATAATAATTCTGTGACGTACGCTTTTCACGCGTGCATATCGCCGTCCGTAATATCACGGATTGTCGTTTTCGTCGACGATATTTTTCAAACGCTCGCGTTTCATAAAAAAAAAAAACGATACGATTTCAGCTACGATAATGATCGTCTCGTACTCAACGCCGCCGCGGCGTTACGAAAAACAATGTAAATACTAAATTATATCGGATTTTCTCTCCTCGTGATTTCCTCGCAGCGTTCGTCTCGGGATACCTGTGCCGTATTCGCGTTTGCGAACGCGCGCGGCGCGGCGGCGCGGCGGTCTCGTCGAATCGGTGCCAAAACTAATTTGCCTCGCGCTCGGGCGACGACGACGACGAGACTTTACAGCGACAATACATTATACATATATATACGTATAAACCAACGGCCGGCCCGCGTATTTGCAAAGTTAATAATTAATCACTGCGCGCGTATTCCGGTTTATTTACCGATCCTAACCTGCGCGCGCGCGCGCGCGCATATTATTATAATAATATATAATCGTACGAGGCAAAGGATTAACGCGTGTATGTGTGGCGCGTGGGTACGGACACGATCGGGTAGGAGGAAGGCGAACTTCCATCAACAGACGGCTTTTGTTGTTGGCGCTCGCGCGCGCGCTCTCCGGAAAACCGGATACGCGTTTGTATTGAGTTTAATCGTTTTACGTCGGCGGCGGCTCCGTTCCAAATGACTCTATAGTCCGCCCCCGTGGCCCAGGGCAGACGCGACCCCCGGAGGAGGTCTCTGTGCGGAGCGTGTGTGCGTGCGCTGAAACAATTGCGTGAAAACTTTCCGCGAAGGGGTTAAGCAATATCGAGCACACCCTACCCCGACCCGGCGTCGCTCCTACGCGAGTATATATTATACACTTGGTGTGCTTAGCCCTCCCGCTCGCGCCACTGACGCCCCTATTGTTTTTTGGATAACTTCCAAGACGACGACCGATATATAACATATTAAACCGTATATATACATAATATATACCGTACACGTAAAATGCGTATTCGACGTGCGTGCGTGCGTGCAGTTTTGCCAGAATTATATTATTATAAAATATATGAATTTGAAGCGGCGGCGGCAGGATTTTTCATCCCTTACATTTACTTTTCTCGGCTTCTCCTACCGCCCTCGCTCGGTTCGATCGACAAATCTCGTCGACTCATAAATATGTAAACGTTTAGTCCGCGATACCGGCGACACGGCATCTCTATATATACTTTCTTTACTATTTTCTACAAATCGACACATCGTTTAACGATAGCGAACGGATGTTTTTTTTCTCTCTCTCTCTCTGTTATAAAGCTACTCGAGTATTGTGTGTTGCGTCGCGCGAATGGCGGCGCGACTCCGATTGTTCCGGAACAATATAATGTGTAACGCCGTCGTTTCGAGAACGATCGCAATCGCGCGCGCGGTATGTCTATTGCGCAGGTCACTTTTGAATCGCGTCCGTAAACAGTACATTGTATACGTTATGTATTTTATGAATAGTAATCGTGTTTTAGATTAATCCGATACCCAAAACTAACCTACCATAATAATAACAATAATAATCAATCATAAATATTCGGGTCGTTATACTAGAACGAGCGTGAATTCGCAAGGCTACGGTATGGTGCACAATTGATATTTTCATTAAAATCTCGTTTAAATAACATTAAGTCCGTTTAGAAAAATGTATCCACGTCTGTTACTTTGTTTGCTATTAGTAAGTGTGTCTCGAGTTGTCATGAAAATATATAAATACAGTATGAATAAGGTCACGATCTTTTCAATATGTCTTTTCTTTCGTTTCCGCGGGTTTTCCATTGTGGCTCATATGAACGAGCCGGAGCAATAAAATTCGTTTTGTGAAAAGAGTGGAAATAAAATTATTGTTTTATTCGCAAAATGTCGAGATTAAGCTCACACGTTGATTATTTTTTTTTCGCATCGTTCGAAAACCACTAATTTAAAAAAAAAAACCAAACGCTTTCGAATAATATACTTATCATAAGATGATCGTAATATTTCGTCGTGCGTTAGCAGTAGTTTTGCTACCTGATGACGAAAAAATCCGAAATAATAAATCGTTTCTATACCACGATATAATAAACCGCGTGTACGTACACTTAATCCGATTCGTCCTAGGGATAGCGTGTGCGCGCGGACCTAATAACACGACTATTTTTTTCTCCCGCCCTCGGTTCTTATTCGCGTTATTTCTTTTTGTTCCCGGTTCTCGGATAGTGGAAATAATAATAAAAAAAAAAAAAAAAAAACCATCACCGGCGGCGGCGGCGGCGGCGGAGGCTTCCCCCTCGACAGCGGTTGCGGTTATGAACTGTCCAAAAAGGTTTTAGCTACACGTACGAGCGCGTACGGGGTGACGGGCACCGTCGTCGTAATCCCGTTTCAAACCTCCCCTCCGCGCATCCCCCATTCGCCGACCCCGCGGTCGCCTATGCGCGAAGGACACGCAGAGTCTAATTAAAGGACAGCTACTAAAACGCGGGGGCGGCGCGGCGGTCCGGGACGCGGAGGATGCTGCGGCGGAGCGTGTATATACACGCGGCCGTCACGGGGCGCGCGCGCTTCGGCTGTATAGTGTGAGGCTCCGGTGACATTTTGATTGACGACAGAAGAACTACGGTCAACTGTCATTTTTCATTCCGGCCCCGACACTGTCATTGTTTCCTGCGCCGAGTCCTTATACATATATATATATATTGTCCTCGGGCTCTCCTCCGTCCCGGACACACTACCGGCTTAAGCTAGGCCCCGTGCAGGATTTCGTCTCCCCCCCCCCATCTCTCTCTCTCTATCTGGTCGTTAGCCCGTCGGGACGATTCTCCGGACGGGCCGAGGAGGGGCAGTCGAAATGCAGGAAATTGAGCTATACACATACGCGCGCGCGCGCGCACACAAACCGGCGTTGCTCTCCCTCTACGCGTATATACGTGTTCTCGCGCAAACCGCAGCGATACCCGTCATAAATCACAACGTAATTAGGATTGGGTCCGCGCCGCCGTCGCCGGCCCGACGGCTTTAAAATATTCAAATAACGTTATGGCCGACGGCCGGAGCGCGCGCGCGCTCGCGTTCGGTTCGCATTGCAGCGAGAGCCGGCAAGCCGTGAAATGTAATTTATCGGAAAACTTCTGTCGGCCGAAATCGCGACGGCCGCCCGCGTTACGGGTCCCGCGTACACTATATTATCGCGTGTGACGCTTATGCGAGTTCGAGGGCAAACCGTTGTTTTTACCGAGCGACAGTTCGGCCCGCGCGCGCGTATATACCTATATCGCTGCCGGCTCTCGTCGTCGTCGCGCTGCTCGCCGTTTCTCTCGGTTCGGCACTTGATTTCCACCCCAAACGGCGTGCCCGCCGTGAAACCGCGGTCTTTCGAGCGAAACGTCCGTGTCGCGACGCTCGGTGTCGAAAAACACGACGCGCGTTATATTTGGTATATGACACAACGGAGTATTTAAAAATATTCCTGTTCCTCGGTAAAGGTTCGACGAGTTCGACCAGTGCGTTGTAAATCAGTGGCAAATTATCTGCGGCGGTTTCAAATCCGACAGCGAAAACCGCGTGGAATCGGGGTGGGCATACTTTCCGTACGTGCTGCGTGCGGTCTCTAATGCGTGATATATTATTTTCGCTTGTGATGTTACGCGTATTATATTTATCGATATTGTTCGCCAAATCGCGGGCGTTACATTTTGATATTATATATACGAGTATAATATAATACACGGCGTTTTCGCAACGCACGCGAGTCTAGCGTATATATAATGACGAGCACAACAATAATTCGTTAGCATTGTGAGCGAGACGCTCGCGCGGGAGATTTAATATACGAACGGCGATAATATATTATTATTATTATTATTATTATGCGTACCTACGCGCGTGTACAACGACGTATATACTCGTACATAAATGTGTGTGTGTGGCGGCGGCGCACAGTTACTTAGGAGTGAACCTTTAAGCCCTTCGAGTGCGCCGTACTCTCCTCTAAGTAATCGAAATTCGTGTGCGTAGGGTCTGAAGAAACAAACGCCGTGTACCGTCATAGTGATGGTCGTAGATTCCGGCATATATACGTATATGTGTGTATATAATATTTATAAGCGTCTTACAGAGCGCCAACGCGCGTTCGTATTATTATTATTATTATTGTAGTCGTTGTTGTTCTCGGGTCTGTTCGCGCGCGAGATCGGATTTACCGCGTTCGGGAGCGGCGAAAAGCGAAAGGCTTGCGCGGAAAAATGTAAGTAGACGTACTTATATTTATGTACGTTTTGCGCGTATGCGCGACGGGGATTAATCGCCGTTTTGTTTGGTAAATTTACAATACTTACGTCGACGACGAAAAAACGCTTATAAAACACGCGTTCGAAATGGAAAATTAAGTCTCTTCTTAACAACCGCGTGCCGTCTCGCGTCGTTATTGTTATTTGTTTATACCGAAATAATTATATCGGACGAGAAAACGTCGCGCCCTCTCGTTTTGTGTAAGTGTGCCCGTCGATACGATACGTCGCTCGTAATATGAAATCAGTCGTTTTCGTTCGTTAATAATTGTCCGCACCCAATTTCCAGCCTTTGACGGCGGGAAATGGAAAGCGCGCCCGTGGCGATAGAATACTGCGCTCTTTGTGAAACCTCTCTTTCCACGGCGTATAATATAATATAGTTACAGCCCTTCAGGTGGAATCCATGTCACAACACGTATATTATATTATACACGACGTAATTTATTTTTAAATCGCAATGTTTGCACAAAAATAAGCTTAGCGGATTTTTACGTCGCAGTCGTGAAAAAAATTAAAACGCCTCGAAAGTTACGAAACATTTTATAACTAATTCGTTCGTTCGCCGCTCTTTCTCTAGTGAGTAATTTATTTCGTATGCGCGGATAAAACTCCGGCGGCTTATCAAGAAGTGCGAAATGTATATTGCTCGCGTACAGCTGCTATTTCGAATAAAACGGCGTATACGTACAGTATAGTGTTTCGGTAGAAACAAAAAAAAAAAAATAATAAATAAATAAAAATTACTCATTCGTAAAATCGTGAGAATAAATTAAATTGTTTTCAATTCCATTTTTGCCGTCGATGTTCTTCGTGGATGCGTATTTGTTTGACGGATCGGAAACGTTTATTATGTTTAGTGTGTTGCAATCGTGCGCCCTTCGAAATTAGATTACGAAAATAAAAATTTCAACGATGATTTCTATCCTCGCTTCAGAGTCGTCTTGGCGTTTTTCAATAGAATTTTAAGGAATAAATATAAATTAACGTTTTCTCATTATAGCGCCCCACTCACATTGCTCGCAGTGAGAAAATTCCGCATAATCGATTTGCGAAGCATAGTACGAATTTGTGCGTTACGAGAGTTTGCCGGCGCGGCGTTGACGTTTTTCTAGCGCAAATAAAATAATAATTATGTGCTTGACTCGAGAAACAATGGAACAAGCGTTCTGCGAGATTTAAATATCATATCGACTTTTGAAACTCCTCCCCCTCAAAAAAAAAAACAAAAAAAAAACACCCGATTTATTTCGTCGACACGAGACAATATAGGTAAAACACTCGTTTTTTTCACGCGAAACTAATTTTAGTATTATTATCGTTTTATTTCTTCGGAAAGATAATGGGCCCCACAGAACGGGTGGGGGCCAACAAAGTATAATATGTATAAAAAGTTAATAATATTTGTGATTATTCGATGATAACAAAAGACGTGAATTCGCTGTTTTCATAGTGTAAACATATTATTATCCGTTGAATAAATTTATTGTTCTGAAGATGACAAAATGTAATTTTCTTCGAGCGACGTATAACGTGTTGTCGTATTGAATCGTTCCGTTTGGAAAAACACAAATTAGAAGAGCTGAATCGTTTCGTAAAAATAAACGGTGCTCCCGTCAAAGTCGAACTATTATAATAATAATCATACGATACCTACGCGTAATATTTACATATACTCGTATATATTATGACGTCGCGCGCGCGTTTTTAATCCGTAAAAGTTGGAGGGGCCGATACGTACGCGTAATATTATGCGATATATAAATATGTGTGTTATAAACATACATGATATATATCATTGCGCGTGTTATTCGGGACCGGAGCGTTTACCGGAAATTGGAACGGCATGATGGATGTGTGCGGGATCAGATATACATAGGTGTCGGCGGCGTCGAATTTTCGAATGTTTGCGGTGAAAACGAGTGCGCGCGGGGGGGTATTTTTTTTTCTAAATAAATTTCAAAAACATGCTCGGCGTGTGTGCGTCCGGTGCGAAATTGCGCGTTTTAAATTCGCGCCTCGTTATCGCCTCGAGTGTACGAAATAATCGTTGTGTTAAACGCGTAAATCTGATCGCCGACTTCGAAACAACGCGCGTGTAATCGAATAATATCGCGTGCGTACGTCGTCGTCGGGCGAGCGACGGAAAGCGTTCGGTTTTCATATAATATGATATTTTCTCAGTCCCGCGGAAAGCGTTTCCCGCGGGAAAAAAAAAAGGCGTCTTTTATTTCATACGTTATATTATTATAAACAGATCCGAACGCGCGCGAGAATTGAAAAGGCCGGCTTTTTTATTATTATTTTTATCATCGTCTTTCTCGGTTTTACGATCTCATAATACGAGATCATTACAACGTTTCCGACGGCCGCGTTCGGTTGCGCCCACTTTAAAACGGTTTATTTACTTTATACGCCCGCGAGACGAATAATAACAGTCGGCTCAACTGCACTATACTCGTGTCTAATATAATATTATGTAAATGTAATACGTGTTATGTATATATTAATATAGAAAAATTTGCGTAATTTCGAGACCGCGACGTGGATATCGGACGGCCGCCGCCCGGTGGTACCTCTCTATATCGATATAATTATTGCCGCCGGTCTATCGCGATAATCGTCGGGTCGACCTCCGCCGCGGGTTTGATGTTTTAACCGCGATGCGTCGCGTCGTTTAATGCCGACGATCGGAAGGGAAAAAAATTAATATTATTTATCCTTTGCGGTCGGGACTTTTGGAAATACTTACTCGCGTTAAGCCGGAACGAAAAAAAAAAAAAAAAAAACATTTAACGGGAAAATCCTGTCCGCCGGGTCGGCGGCGGCGGGAGCAGTGGAAACTTATAATAATATCATGTGTTGATCTTTCCGCTCCGTTATTTATTATACCTACGCGGGTATTTACCACCGGTGTCACGTTTTTTTTTTTTCTCTCTACATCACAGGACCGACGTGCCGGTTTACGTAATTTACGATTCGTTTTCTGGTACGACTCGTAGTCGTCGCGATAATATTTTTGCTTTTTACACCCGAATAATGTACGATAATACCGTAATGATATTCTACATTTATACGTATACGTCTCGTTATGCACGATAAATCTCCCTTTGAATCCTCGTGTTAGGCCTCGTCAATCGTCCCCGGCCGGAAAGGGGTCGTTATGCGTTCGAAAATCGTGAGTCCGATCTTCAAGTGTTCGGAAAGTCTCTCGCATGCTCACATCGATAGACACGAAAGTATAATGTCTCTATTTTATCGCCGCGTACGTTCGCGCGTCCCAAACGATCGGTTTATTTACTTTTTTTCGTTCGTCGTCGGTACGCCTCGTTACGTCACTCCCAGAGTACCCGTGATCGATTATTGATATAACTACTTCTGATATGAAATTTTTTCGTTAAATTATTCATAGAAAAAATCATCTAGCACACGCGCGGCGGTATCGTCGAATCAATCGAGTTTTTTCGAGGAACGCCGCCGCCTTCGCGATCGTTGTTAAGTTTTCTGAAAAAAATATCGATTCTCCTATACTCTCGTTATACGTAATTCGTGATTTCCTAGAGGTAATTTCTTTTTTCCGCGACTTTTATGAACATTCGTCCTCTCGTATACGATCGACATTCGAATACTTCCGATTTCCGAACGTCACCAGACGTACGCGCCATTATATATACATATACGTATATACCCTCATCTCGGCCCGCGGTTGCGCTTTTAACCGGAGGTAATGGCTGCTTCCGTCTCCGCCGCCGTTCGAGGAAGGTCGGGCGCGCGGCAGCCGGGGGGCTCGTAGTTTTAATTAGCGACGACCGGCCGCTCCGGTATCCTGGCTTCGGCCCGGCCTCGCGTCGTAAACGGCGAAATTAAAACGCGGGACTCTTCCGTTTCCGTGCCGCGCGTGCACCGCGATGCGCCGACACACACGCGCGCGCGCGACCGTCGTCGTCGCCGTCTCTCGTCTCGGTTTACGAGCCGCATAAGCTCCGTCTGCGGTTTCTTTTGACGTCTCGTAATAATAATCATAATAATAATACGCAGTATACACCTTGAAATTATACACAGTTTCCTCGGTGTTTTTCTCGGCCGTTTCATCCTTTTTATCGCCCCAGTCGCGCGTAATTATTAATCCCTTTTTCGCATGATGGCCGCGCGCGCGCCCTGAAAATGGTAATTAATGGGCAACGTCGACTGTGACGGCGGCGGCGGCGGCGAGGTAGAGAGAAAACAGAAAAAAAAAACCTCCGAGCGTTTCCCGCGGTGATTGATAGCCGCCGACCGTACGGCGTCGCGGGTAATCGACGCACGAAAAAATAGTAGTTACGACCGCGTGCGCGTCAAATTTTCGCCGTTTCCGTCTCGCGGTACACGACGGACGCGTCTTATTCAAATTCAATATCGTCTCGTCCGGTCACGTCTTCGTCTCCGCGGTAGTAAAAAAAAATCCCTTACAACACTCGAATTTCGTCAAAAAAACATTAAAATAATATTTTAGACGTCGTCGTCGGTAATATTTCGACATGAGTTAATTTTGTTTTCTTAAATCTGTCGTAGTTGTTTTTTCATGTTTATAAGTTTTTTAAAAACTATATTAATCGTTATTACACGACTCCTCTCGTCTTTGTGTTTTATTTTCAATAAACACTACGATAATTATATTATTATTATTATTATTATACGTTTCCAAACTCGTCGGAAATAACACGTCGTTTTATATCGAACTCTCGGGTCATAGGGAAATGATATTCTGTGTTGTCACACCGACAGGCAAAACGTATACTCGCGTTTAATTTAAAAATCTTTTGGTTTTTTTAACACCCCTCCACTTTGCCAATAAAATATACTCGTATCGGTTTGTGTCGGGAGAATAAAAATTTGCCTATTTAAATTTTTGGAACCTCTCGGGCACGCCAAAATGATACGCTCGACGCCGTTTTGATTTTCGCCGCTTTTTTCCGGCGCATCGCCACTGCGCCGATTATATATTATTATTGTTATTTTTTCCATCGCCGCCGCCGCCGCCTGTTTTTCGGTCTCCTCGCCCCGCTCGCTCGCGTCTTCGCGCAGTATTGTCGCGCGCGTTGTTCACGGCGGTTCTACACCGGCGCGGCGCCGCGAGATTTAAAGCCCGATGACAAATTGCCAAACTCCCCGCGGAACGCCTTGTCGGGGGTGTCTCGAGTCGGCCGCGTAATGTTCAGAAGCAGATCACGTTTCTTGGCGCGGTTTACACGCACGCGCACATTTACTCGTATATGTATATACATGACGCAGAGCTTTTTCTCCCATTCCGAGCACGCGGTATTTCGCGAGCCGCGGTAAGACGGAAAAAAAAATGAAGATACTCGGAAGGTTTCCCCCTCCCCCGTTTTGGCACGATAATTTACTCTCGGAGGGTGTCGTTTCATACACACACACACACACATATCCACTTGCGTCGTGTTTACCGCACACTACTCGCGAGTTATTCGACCGAATATCGTCGTCGTAGAACAGGTGTATGCGCGCTACTACTATTTTTTCGTCGCGATTTCCCCGAAGTGTCGAAGAAAATATCGCTCGAGATAAGACGTATCCTTCTCGGCTCGTCGATGGCTCAGATTTCGCCAAAATTGTATTATTCCGAACGCCATTTCAATAATCCTCATGATCATTCGAACATTTTATTATGTAAATTAATAATTTAAATTTTATAAAATATTTACTCCTCGAACAACCGTATAATCGTCGTCGTGTAGCGACGCTCATTATTCAGATTAATAATTGTAAACGCAGTGTAGTAGGAGGTGTACTCGTACACACACTGCAACTATGCGGCGGGCTTTTTCTTCCGAGCCGCACGCGCGTATTGATTTTCAGACGAATATATTTGACTCGAATTACCGACGGGAGTCCCAGCGCGCAATTCTCCGGAGGGTTTCGGGGTTTCGGGGTTGAAGTTCTTTGGTCGTCGCCAAAAAGGACGTATAACAAGAAGTTACAACTTTTTATTTTTATTTATTTATTTATTTTTTTGATCTTTGGTAGAGTACCTGTACGTGTAGAATGGGTGGTACACGTACGGCGGCGGCGTATACGAGGTCGGTCACCTGGGAGCCGTGTGCTGTATAATAAGCGTATGCGCCGGTGTGGGGGCGCATCGTATGAAATATGGGCGAAGATATTTAACGACACTTTGAAATCGGGACCGCGAATCTGAAACGGAATAAATGTAAAACGTCGAATTTCGTCCTACGCGACGTATCACCGACGAGTTTTGAAATCGCTCACCGCTCGAAACATAACGTTTGTACTCGTTTTTTATTTAATTTAATGAATTCATTGAAATCCGACGAACTAGACGGGCCTAAATACTTACCATACCTTCGTCGATAATAATAAATAATATTTAATAACACAATAACATCTAAATGGTTTTTTTTTACGTCGTTTTATTCGCGTATAGACTATAAACTGTTTCCGCGTATCACTGGTCGCTCGAACCGCCGAAAGACACCGAGAGAGAGAGAGAGAGTGAGATAGTAAGCAAGCGGTGGTAGAGATGTCGCCGTGAGGGAATGTCATAATAATTGTTTGCGGTTTTCGACGTCATTAATTTTTCTAAAAATAATAATTAATTTCGGAAAATAATAGTAATAATAATAAGAACAATATAGTCACGGCCAGTGGCTTAAAACGTGGCCTAGAGGAAACGAGGAGACGGACGCCGCCGAGTGTGTATGTGTGTGTAATAATAATAAGACGATGGAGAGGGATGGTGACAGCGGAGGATTATACGGGTCCTAACAGCGACGTATATATATATATATATATATCGTCCTGCGGGGTTTATTTGAACATTATTTTTATCGGGAGGGCGCGGCGGCGGACGACAGCTCGTCGCGCGACTACTCCCACGATATTCTCGTTCTTCGTTTTTCCTACCCGGACCGCAGAAATATTACTTTCTCGGCTGATGTATATAATAATATATACACTATATACGCATTATATTGGCCGCGGGCGCGCCCGGGGCGGAGTGAAATGCGGACGACGACGACGACCGACCACCACCACCACCACTACTACGCCGCAGAGATTATCGTAACCAATTTTTGCCAGAACCGTCGCCGTAATTGTTTGTTTTTGTTTATTGTTATTAATTTTGTTTTTGTTTTTTCTTCGCTCTCGCGGTTTTCTCTTACGCCCCCGAGTGTCGTCGTCGTTGTTCGCGTCTTTTATAATTCGCCGCGTCGTCAGAGTCTTCCCTTCCGCGCCCCGATCGTTTGACGTCGTCGCGCGAAAGCGCGTCCGGAAATAATAATAACGCACCTGACGGCGGCAGAGGCTACGTCGTCGTCGTCGTCGTGTTTATTATATTGTTATGTTATCGCGTACGTGCCCTATCGTAGTCGGGTGCCCGCCGAAAGTCCCTTCGAAAGACCGAGGCCCTGCGATATGCACAGCCGTAGGCGATTAAAATTTAACGATTACGACGACGACCCGGGGGCTTATATCCGGGTGTTTTTTATCAAGTACGTTTTACCGAGTCTACGCGATATGATTTCTAATTATTTTCACGGTAAAGTAGGCGAGATTCTGCAAGTCGATCGTTTTGATCGGCCAAACGATTCTTTTTCTTCTTTCGATTTTTTTCTCGTATTGTATAGGAGTTTTTTTTTTGGTATTTTTAAACTCGTGTAAATCCGATATCGTAACGCGCAGCTGTTGTGTTTCGACAATAACATAATAAAATACACATTTCACTACCTGTGAATGCATTGTTGTTGCGGTAATCGAGAGAGGCCGCGTCGCCGCGAGGGCGGTTTGATCATTATATTATTATACGAGTATTCCGTCGGCGAACGACGAGATACAGTTTCGCGAGAGTACGCGGTACGTTTAAGAGCACTTTTACCGTCTCCCCTGCCCCCCACCCCCAGGTATATCGAAAAAAAAAAACAAAAAAAAAAACCACCTGGATATTAACACATACGCGCGCTCGTCCCGTTGCAATATTTACCACCGCGTCCGATGATAATGACGTGAATTTTTCATTTTAATTTTACTTTGTTTTATCACCGCGTCGGACTCGTCCTTTTCACTACATTAATGTACGCCGAACGCGCGTACGTGTATCCTTGTCGTACATAATGCATACAATTTCAGTGCGATGCCCGTAAAAAATGTATACTTATGCGTAAATTATAATTGTAAATTTGTGTACAGCGGGCGTACTCGCGCGCGAAAAGAAAACACATCGCGACTTATTACGGTTTTAATATTTATGAATAACGTCCGTAAATTACACGCAAATAGATATATTTCATTTTAAATTGCCCCGCCAAGTTATCGGGTGGTTTCGCGTTTTCGTTCCGAGTGGTATGTGCAACTCGGAACGTCGCGGCGTATAACAATTGATAATATGATCGTCGTCGATAATAATATAATATATTTAAACCGTCGCGTCGTCGATAGAGATGTTTTATTCGTCGTTAGATAATATAATATTATTGTTTATTAGTTATTACGTTGTCGGGTCTGTTCGAAATAATATTTTACATCACTCGAAAACGTGTTTAGCGTCGTATTATTTAATCGAAACCGTTCTCGAGTTGGTACGGGTATAATATAATACACGCGGTCTGTTCACAACAATAATAAACAATAGGCGGACGCTTGGGGTTTCCGAGATTTCTAGTTGAATCACGGCGAAATAACCTGCAGGATATAGGCGAAATGATTATGTTAAAAACAACCGGCGCGCCCGTGAACGCGGTCGTCGCCACCTTTATTCGGGTTTTTAAAACTAAAAGGAAAATATGAACTCGCCAAAGTACCATTTGGACTTGGAATCCGTGGACAGAGGAAAATTACGACCAACTTTTGGAGCACTCAACTGCGCTAAAAAGTATTTTCCCCGAAAAAAAAAAAAGAAAGAAAGAAATAAAAGAGCACGTTTATTGTGAAACCGAATAGAAAAGCTTCTTCTTCTTCGTTTAAAAACTCGGAATTATAAGAACAAACTACTGGAATTAAAAACGGATTCGTTTGTGTATTTACGTTTGAAAATCGGCGGTCGATTTTGTTCGCGCGCGAATCGGCCGAAAAGAACAAACGGACAAATCCGTTAATGGCTGTTCGGGAATAAAACAATATATACATTTGCAGAATCTCGAAACGAAAAAACAATAAATAAATACACGGTTTTCGCAAAGTGCACGGAAACACGGAACGTTTGAGATATTAATTTACGACGGGATCGATCAAAATATATTCGTGATTATCGCGACAACCGTTGTATTATAATAAACGGCGTACACTCGATAGAGTCTGACGGTCGGATTAGCGAAACTATTCATTTTTCCTTCGATACATCGCTCGTTTGCGAAAATTATTTAAATAACGACTACAACTACTACATCGACATCACAACTATATAATATTATAATATACGTAACAACTAAATTAATGCATTCGCGGTGTGTTTGTAGTATTACAGTAAAATTATAATATGTAAAATATATAAAATATTAGTTTCGCGTAACCGTAGGTACGACGCGCTGCTTACGTTTCAACGACGGACGACGTATAAAAAAAAGGAAAGAAAAAATCGGAATTTTTAATTGTTATCGAGATATTACATTTTGACGTCGTCGATACGACAATAACATCAACGCGATCCGAACGAAACGAGTGGGATTTTTTTTTTCGCATCAAAAGTTTTCGGGCGTTATAATTTATGTCTGCCAGTTGTACCGCGCGTAGTATCTATAGATAAAAATGTAAAATAGTGATTTATTTAATATAATATTCAATAAAAAAAAAAAAAAAACGAGAAAAATCATTGAAATTTGTTTAAAAACGTCATTTGTTGATGGTGCTCGAGGACCGTTGGCATCTGTTGTCTAGCATTATTTGGACAGCTTAAATCTAAAAAGTTATAATGGGAAAACTTTTTAACGCATATTTCAAACATGTAAGGTCTGAATTTAATATAAAAATCCTGTGTAAACATGTTGAATATAAATTATTCAAGCTTAAGAATTTCGGTCGAAACATTGGCTTTTCATTCAACTTATTTAATTTGGACGTTTTGTTTTTTTTTCAAAACCCCCTTATTCTTTTAATAATAATTATTATTCCCCGCCGTAGGTCGTGTACGTCGTCACCACCGCGTCCCGCGGCGTTATAATAATATGTTACAGGTCGGCGCGAGATATCGGGTTTATGTTTTTTTTTTGTTTTTTTTTTTCATTTCTTTTCGCTCTTTCGCGTTTATTAAAATATATTTATCTGCCGCGCGCGCGTGTAATACGCGGCGTCGTCTATCTGAACAGAGGCAGAAAGATAATAATTTAACGTTTTAAATTTACGGAAAATCGATAATTTTAAAAGTAAAGTATACTCCCGTCGTCGTCACCACGATCGAAACTATCGCATGGCGAATTTCCGATGGAAATAATGGTTATTTTAATTATTATTACGACGGAAAATCGCAAATGTTTCGGAGTGTTTATTTATTTATTCGTTTATTATTCGTTTTTTATCGCCACGTAAACGGTAAACGTGTTGTTTTTAGCGTGTGCGTAATGTGTGATGAACGAAACGAGGCGCGCGCGTTTGAATATTATTATCATCGCCACGCCGTCATGATATTATTAAAACAAATTAAAACTCGGATAATTCGTCGCTCCCGCGGGGGGACATCCGTAGCGAATAATAATAATAATTATTATTATACCGTTACGGAAATTCGACGTCCGTCGTCGTCGCGTTTAATCGGTCGTCGTCGTCGTAATATCACGTCTTAATAAATAAACGGCGATAAACGAATAAAATTCACGAAAACAATATTATTCGCGTAATAATAATAATACTCGCGGGTCGTCCGCTCTCCGTCGCTCTCTCTCTCTCTGTGTGTCGCGTCGGCCATTATATCGCGATACCTCGTCTCCCCCGCGTACAAACGATAAAAAAAATGAAATGAAATAAAATAAATAAACGGAAATATTATTACTCGAACGACGGTTTAATTAAAACGATACACTCGGAACGTTATCGTCGTCCGTATTCTTTCGGTTCGCGTCTCTCGCCCGGTCGTCGAACGCTCGGCGGCGGCGGGCGAACGCGGCCATTAGGTTTTATAGTCGATTCCGATCGACCGGTCGCCGCTCTCTCTCTCCCACCGTTTCCCTCGCGACGACGACGGTCATTATATCCGGTGTACTCTACTAAATTACAATTCGTTCATTTTTCGTACGGCCACTCCGAGACCGTAGACCGAGAGAAACTACGGGCCAGGGGACGCTCCTAATGTTCGGAATATTCCCCCCTCCCCCGGGCTGCTCGCGCGACCTGCTGCACGCCGCTATTATACTCGCGGCGGGCGGCGACGGCGAGTAAATTGTCATGCGGCCGAGTGTTTTGTTATCGTCGCTCACCAGGGACGCGCCGTCTAAATGGGTCGAAGAACGGGCCGCAGGACGACGGCCGCCGAGGACCCCCAATATTCCGCGTAAACAATGTGTACATTTATATATTATTATTATTATTATTATTATTATCGTCGTTATCATTAATGTTATTGTTATCACTATTATTATATAGACTGGCGAGCGTTTTCTCGGCTCCGCCGAAAGAGACGCGCGGAGAGAGTGAAATCGCGTCTCTCGGAGGGGCCGAGCGAAATTGCATCCGTGTTTAACGTACCGTTCGTATTTATCTACGTCTCGTACACACGGGACCTGTACCTGAGATATTGTAATATGTATTGCGCTGCGTCTATTATTGTTTTAGAGACGGTACGGATCGGTCGGGCGGAACGGCGCGGCGGCGTACAGAGACGATTCGAAAATTTACGCGCGCGCACGAAAAAATAAACGTAAATCGCGAGTACGGGCACGTTCATATATATATGATTATAATAATATAATAACCACCACGCTGCGTTTCACATACACTTTATTTTATTGCATTACACATTTTATACCGCGCTCCACTTGTCCGTGGAAAATCCAACGGTGGTCGTGTCCGAAACAGCCGCGCGGAGGAATAAAAAGTTTCAGCGATTGTCCCGTGTGCCCGAATCGATCTTCGGGAGTGGCGGTGGACTACGGGTCTGGTAGACTTTACTCGTTTCGCGTCCACCGATAAAATTGTATAAAAAAAACCTTATAGTCTCACCTACTCTGTCACCGACTAGATTAGTGAAACAAATCTTTCCCCGCACGTATTAAACTATATAATACGTTCAATAGTAATGAAATATTTTAATTATTAGTAATAAAATTAAACGTTTCACGTGGGTTTGTAAATTTATACATACGAGAGGAGAACATAATAGAATCCCCTTGTCAATGGCATAAAAAAAATCCCCCGTTGACGCATTTGATGTCATTTTAAATATTATTTTACGACGATAAATTATCGTATATCTCGGAGCAGGTTTTCGAGTACGTCGCGGTGTCTCGTGGTAAAATATAATATTATCTCGGCCATTTTTCACTTTGGAAAACCTCGTAAATAGGTACCCGGTAAAAAATACGCGCTAAAAAATAAAAATGGACTGCCCCGCGCACACAGCAGTCGACGCGGATTTGGTTTTTACACGCATCGCGTTTGTATAAAATAACGTCGAGAGATACAGTGGTGGTGCGCTATCGACGACGACGACGATGATGATGGATAATAATAATAATAGTAGCTAAAGAACGAACGGTCTTTTTATTCTTTTCCGGGACTATCCGTTCCCGGCCCGCGCGCATATAATAATAATATATTTCCGTCTGCGCGAGTTTAGGGCCAATTTGGGCGTAACGGCCCGCCGCACCGCCTGCCCACCCGCACCTATCGCGTATAATATTATACGTTATACATGATTGTGTAGGCCGAGGCGAGACTGCTGCAGCAACTATTATAATATATACGATATTTCTGCAGCACCGGCGGCGGCGGCGGCTCCCCTCGACCGTACACACGCGCATAAATATAATACATGTACATACGTCGTGTAGCGTTTCTCTCTTCGAATCGTTGTCGTCGTACACAAACATATACGCGCATCGAGAGCCCTTTTTTTTCTTTTCTGTGCTCGTATTCTTCCCCCGTACGACCCGGAGTCGGCGAACAAACGTCGTAATCGTTATTATACGCCGCCGCGCCGAGCACACAATACCTCCGGCCGTTATTCCGTTCGAAATTAAATTCGCGATTCGAAATTGGAAAAAAAAAAACTACTACGACGACGACGACGACGACGAGGAGGAGGAAAAACAAATTGCAGCTCGCGTATAATATTATTGTTGTCGTCGTTGTTTTTGCTAGTCTCGTTCGCATAACGCCGCCACGCGTACGACTCAAAATAATTATTATAATAATAATAACGAAAACGTGACGACGGCCGAGAGTCGCGGCGACGACGACGACGGTGGTACGCGACTCGGAGCCGGGATTTCAATCGGAACGAAGCGCTTACGATTTTTCTGGATTTGCGGTCTTTACGCGGTCGCGACGATTTCATTCGATAACTGCACAATCGAACGCAACGTCCGTATCGCCGCTTGAAGTCAAGACGATTCGTTTTCATCGGCAAACGCGTCGATTTAGAACTTATTTAAACAATTGTCTCGTTTCAACAAGTCAAAACCGATTTCCGTCGTACTCGCGGCTCTATAATGCTTTCCTTATTTAATATCATCGTGTCCTCTCGCGTAATTATTTCTATCGGCGCTCGCGCTCGCTGTTAAACAGCGTGTTTTTACCATCAACATCATTATTATTATTATTATTATTATCGTGTATTTATTTATTTCCGTTTTGTCCGTTGCAGGCGAAAAGCCGTACAAATGCGAATGGATCGGCTGCGGCTGGAGCTTTGCCCGGTCCGACGAGCTGACCCGCCATTACCGCAAGCACACTGGCGCCAAACCGTTCAAGTGTCGCCACTGCGAGCGATGTTTCTCCAGGTCCGACCATTTGGCGCTGCACAAGAAACGGCACTTCACTTAAACACATTCACTCGGGCGCGCACACACACAAACACACACACTTGGCATTTACACACACACTAACACACCCACACATATACCAAAATATACCGAAACACACACTAAAACAAAGACATACACTACAGTTTTACCACCGTAACCACCATCACCCTCAGACAATATAGTCTTCGCAAACT
The DNA here is from genome assembly GCA_948098885.1 of Drepanosiphum platanoidis. NCBI lineage: Eukaryota > Metazoa > Arthropoda > Insecta > Hemiptera > Aphididae > Drepanosiphum > Drepanosiphum platanoidis. The sequence continues at coordinate 13,745,251 of OX402534.1, read as the reverse complement.
CCGTTAAAATTACCACACATCCACTCATGCACGCGCACACAAATACACCCCCCCCCCCACAGACAATTAAAAAAGTAGATTCCCCCGGTAAACGGTGGTATTTTATTCATTATTATTATTATTATTATTATTATTAAAATTATTATTAATTAATATTATTATTATTATTATTAAAAATATATTACGTTTATACATATTTTGTTACCAGTAATACGCCTGCAGTATATATATATATATATATACATATATATTATATAATGTATCGAGGCGTATACAATATGTATATTTATGTATATATAAATATATATTGATATATTTATGTATGCATATTTAATTACAATACCAAAGTATAAATGCATTAAAATAATTTTTAAATAAATATATATATAAGAATGATATAAAAAAAAAAAAAAATTTTTAAAAATACGATTAAATAATATTTTAAAAACCAAAATATTAAGTTATAAAACATTTTATTACATAATATTATAATCATCGGGTGTACATAGTTATTGTATTATTATTATTATTATTATATTATTACTATTAGCATAATGGTTATTATAGCTGTTATTCGACTAACGTATGTATATAATATTTATACGTAGTGACTCTGGAGCCTAATGATCAAAACCCCAGGCATATTCGAATATTAGCTTATTCGTGCGTCTCCGCGATACCGACGACGACTCGTTTGTTGTTCGCATTAAATATATTATTATATTATTATGTATAGAAAATACCGTGTCTCCGAAAGCGAATCCGGTACTCTCGGCAGACGATTATGACACGATATCGCGCGTTCGAATAAACACGTTGACAACAAAACCGAATAAACTATTATCATTGGCTGAGTTTGATAAATAAAAAAAAAAATAAATAAAAAAACAGTTCATAATTTCTTTTGTAAATTATATTATCTAGTAGTTTTTTTGTTGTAAATAATAACATAAAGTAAATAATGAAAATCTATTATATAATATTAAGATTCGTATATTGATATTATTATTGTATTAGGCGAATGTATTTTAATTTAAATTGACATTTATAGTACTGATTTATTAGATCCGATAGTCAAATTCGATATATATATATAAATATTATATAGGGCAATCCACCACCTCCTGTCGCCGTCTCGACGCGACGACGCTTAGATTTTTAGTGAGAAACTCCGAACGAGATGTGACTCTTTTGTAAACGCTGTTCATTCTTTTTCGTTTTATAATAATATAACATTATTGATTCCATAATATTTCGTGTTATCGTGTTTCGACCAATTCGTAATATAATATGATGATTGTATTCTTTATTATATAAAAACTATACTATATTTATATTGTAATAATTGTTTCGAATTTTAATTTTGACTATTTTTCTTTCTTTTTTTTTTTTTTTTTATACTTATAAGTTATTACTTATTAGTGTATAACATATTATTATACTGCATTGCTTCTCTCGTATTCGTCCATGTCCCCGTTATGGTTTGGTAGAAAAAAAGAAAAAAAAATGAAAAAAAAGACAAAAAAAAAAAAAAATTCCACACTCGTAATAATAATAATACACAGACGATAAAATAAACGATTTCGAACAACTACTATATATACTCTCATTAATTCGTACGCGCAAAACACTGCCAAACAAATATTAAGTGTTTGTCCAATTACTCTTAAGTATCCGGAGTCGTGGAGTAAATGGAATTCTAATAAAAAAATAAAAAAAAAAAACGAAAATAGTAATAATAATAATAAAATAAAATAAAATAAAAAACATTGTACATAATAATAAACTACATACGTGGTGTTTTTTTTTTTTTTTTTTTGTGAACAGTACGAAACGGGGCCAGTAAAACTAAAACAAAAACAAAAAAAAAAAAAAATGAAAATGAAAATAATAATAATAAAAATAAAAATAAAATATGATATAACATTATGAACTATACTACATGTGTGGCGTTATTACTTTTTTTGTTTTCTTCTTTTATTTTTATCGAATACGTCATTGTGTTTATTTCTTTGATACTTTTCGAATTTTATTAATTTATTGTTTTTATTTTATTCGTAAACCGTTTATTTATTTATTATTTCATTTTATTATTCGTACTATATTTATAATAATATGTAATGCGTATATATAATTCATACATATATATATATATATAAATATATATATATATATATATGTATACTATATATGTATATATATATATTTGAAAATTATTATTATTATTGTTATAATTATAAATTAAAAAAAAAAATTAAATATATATATCTACCATTATATTATCATTATTATTATTATTTTATTGTTTATTGCCTGTATAGATCGCATCTTAGGGCCGATATATTTTGTTGCGTATATTTAAGACGAAAAATACGAAACCATTGTGTTTTTGTTTATTTTTTTTTTTTCGTTTTTTTTTTTTTCGTTATTGTTATTAGACTATTGTGTGTTTTACTGCTATATTATATTATTGTCATTATTATTGTTAGGCTAATGCTTAGGACTAAATACCATTTAGTTAATTGCAATTATTATTATTATTATTATTATTATTTTAATTATAATTATTTATTATTATTATTATTATCGTCATTTATCTTTCGTTTTTTTTTTTTTTTTCGTTTTTTTTTTCTCAAAACATTGTATAAATCTTTTTAAAATAATCGTCATGATATTATTACATTATTATTATTATTATTATTATTATTATTATTATTATACTTTAAATACTGTCCCCTAAAACTATGAAATTAAATCCATTTTTTTCCCTTATATACTTGAAAAAAAAAAAAAAAAAAGGAAAAAAAAAAACATATTAATTACGTATTGGAAACCCCAATTTGGAGCGAACTTTCAAAATATCGTGTGTACGTTGCGTTACGCGTTCGGGACCGACGACGACGACGGTCCCGTCGTCGTTTCTCGCGACTCATTGCTAATAATATTATATCTATATTATAATATGATTATTATTATTATTATTATTATTATATACGATTTTGCTAAACGGGTTTTTTGTTTGTTTCTTTTTATTCATCAGCGAATGTCAAAAACCGATCGGAAAATCATTACGAAACCATCGACGGGTCGCCGAAATACGACGAAATATTTCTTAACTCGAAATCATTTCTACTGGATTTTCGATTTTTTTCGTTTATTCTATTCTATTCTTCCCGACGACGGTGACGCGAGCGCGCGCGCGCGCGCACGTTGATGATAATTACAACGTACTCCTCGTCGCGGGCTCCGGTGCGACGATTTTTTTACGTTTCTCAGTTACGTTTCCGCCGTCAGCGCGAAAGAAACCGAGGAGAAAAAAAATAACAAAAACGTAAGAAACTCAAATACTCGCGTACGACGACGGTCGGAAAACCAAAAAAAAAATACTACGGCGGCGCGCACTGTTCACCCCAACCCCGAAAGATTTCAAAAGTTTTCTTCGTATTCTCGTTTTTTTCTTTTTCCATTTCAAAAACCCTAATTCGTACAAAACAAGAGTATTATTAGTGTTTTAAGGCGAATAATAATAATAAAATGAAAAAAAAAGAAAAGAAATCAATAAATAAAATTCAATTATTAAAAATTCATAATGTTTTCGACTATATACAAACGCGTCGTATACGTACGATAACGTTTTTTTTTTTTTCCACTGTCGTTTTCCCAAAATAACGTTTGGCATATATTATAAACAATAATGTTTTACGTCTAAAAAAAAAAAAAAATATTATATTATATCTGTATACATCGTGTATTATATTTTATTATATATATACATAGCCGCGTATAATATATTATCGTATTATACTCGTTCGATTTTTTTTTTTTTTTCCTGGCTTAAACTTTGTACATTTTAAGATTTTATTATTATTATTATTATTATTATTATTATTATTATTATTATTATTATTATTATATTGTGACGAAGACATTATGTTGAATCGATCGTCGTCAAACTATGAAAAATTTAAGAAAACAAAACAAAAAAAAATTTAAAAAAAATTAAAATATTGAACTTTAAAAACGTGACCGCGTTTGTTTTTTATTTCGAAACACTGCGCGCGACGACGACGACGTCGCGAGCTATCCGCGCGTATTCTCGTCGTCGCGTCAGTATAATCGCGTCGACGGCGGCGCCTGGCTGGCTGTGGCCCGAGACAACACAATCCTGTCGTCCTGCCCCCGCAGGTATATGCTCCCCCCCCGTGTGGACGAAACTATAACAGTAGAGTGATTATCAACATTTTACGAGCGCGTCGAAAACGAATCCTGTCGCGGACATTGTCGTCATTCGACTCGTGTGGCCGAAATGGCTTGAACAGTCTGAGAAAAAACTCAAACGTATTTGAATATGTCGTTCTGTGGACAAAACGATAAAGAACTACACTCTCTAACACAGCTGTGCGACCGGAAACGCGGAAAATGTCGGATTATCCGAAACGACGGAAAAACACGGATTTACGGTAAGTAAAATATTACATTTTATTATGATTACACGTAATATTATAATGGTAAAATGTGCGAGCCTCTCGTTTGCGGTCAAAAAGTCGACTATAGATTTTGTGTTTGGCAAACGAAATTCTAGACTCGGCCGCATTGTTTCTCCGTTTCTCGATCCACAAATCGTCCGTAGGCGTTAGAGTTCCGCTCGGCGTACTCGAAGGGGGCGCGATATCAAAAGCATTCTCGGCGCCGCGCCGCCGTCGGCGTGTGAAATTCGGACGCGGGGTTCGTCCCGAGTCCCCCGGTCCACCGCGATCTCTCTACCGTTATTTTCCAAAACCCAATGTTAGACACCTTTTAGTCAGTACCTGTACAAAAGTTCGCGCGCGACCGTCAGTTTTACCGTTATTATGATTTCGAGTTAATAATATTACATATATATATATATTGTGTCGATCGACTTGCTCTTCCCCGCGGTGGCCGTAGTGGATTTCACGTCCAGATGTTCAATTAGCTCGGCGATTATTCCCCGCGGAGACCCCGCGCGCGATCCGTGTAATTAATATGACCTATATACATCATATTTCAGTGTCGTGCGACGTGGGATATCAATATGCATATTATAATCATGTATGCATGTATCGGCAGTCACCCGCGACCTTTTCAAACGAGTCGGCTACGTTCCAAGTCTCTGGTCATCGGTCATCGACATCTAGAGGGGATTTTAGGAAGAAAATTATATAATACAACCGATTATTTATCACGCGGTCGACCGACCGCGCGGGCACGTAGTCGGGATTTTGTTTCGGGAAGAGTTCCCAATCCCGATCTTGTCTTACGTTGCGATGACGACAGTGGAAAAACTAAAAACAATTCACGAAAAAATTAAATAATAACCACGTCAAATAGTGTTCGGGCACGATCGACGTGTGGTTTTCTCATCACGCGACGACTCGTACAATCGCAACTCGTCGCGTCACCGGTAGTCCTCGCCAACAATGGTCGGGAAAAAAAATATATAAAACGAGACATAAAAATCGTTTCACTCTTGCGTTCGTTCGCTCGCTGCGAGCTCTCCTACACCGTAATTATTTGGGAAACAAACGAAATGAAAATGACATTTATTATAAAATCGAAAACAATAAAATAATAACTGTAAACTCGCTCTCTCTCCTTCTACGTTACACACATTTATATATATAATTATTATACTATAACTGCGCCGAAGTTAACGATTTACTGCCGTACGCAATCTCTCTCTCTCTCTCTCTCTGCCTGCCGCGCGCGCGTAATGTCATTAGTTTTATACTATTGCACGCGAGTTGGTTAATTTTACACGTTTTTCTTAACCATAATAAAAATTATTTATCACCGCGCCGAACACAACTTTTGCACTTTTACGGCGGTGTAAATTCGTAATTCTTAAAGTCACGCGCCAACATGCGTATATACGTACTTTAGACAAATTGATAAATGTCGCGCCGTCGCACGTATACTATATAATCTGTGCGGGGCCGTGAATTTCGATCAGCCGGTCCAGATTTCCGCGCACGTCCGACTCGCGCTCGTTCGTTTTCGAATCGTTTCGATCATTACGCCGAGACGTCGCGGCACCCCGCCCGCAACGTCCGGGGGCGGTCGGCAGTTTTTTCACAAAGTCCCGTCATTAAACTCACGTCGTCGTGCTCGCAGACAGTCTCGCGTCCGCATCGATTTTTCCGAGCCGTTCATTAAACACACGTATCACTGTAAAAGTATATCGTTTGGCCCGATGACAACATTATATGACGTGACGTGTCGCGCGTAAGAGAAAAGGTTTTTTTTTTTTTTTTTTATTAAGTTTTCGTTCTCTATCTCTCACTCTGTCTCCCCCGTTTCTTTTTAACGGCGCGGCGGTCTAGTCGTAATAAAGTCTCCGAAACGAATAATAAAACACTCCGCGATTCGTTTACACAGTGTTTAACACTCGGGGTGTTTTGTTTCGGTTATTCTCGACGAGTTTTCGGGGCTAGATTTTAGAGGAGGGATTCGAAATACCGATCCGCGGTCGGTGCACCAGTGAGACGAAACGAAAAGCGAACATATTGTTTTCGTAATATTTCGTCGGCGACGAAAAAAAAGGAAACGTTTCCGGTAAATCTATAGCGTTACGATCGACATTGTTTTTCGATCGACGACGTTTACCCGTGTGCCGGCGGGTTTTCGATGCGCGATCGATCCGCGACCGTGCAAACCGCGGAGCCGGTGGCTTTTATTCGACCGCGCCGCCGGGACGAGTATTTGTTTCATAATAATAAAAATACGCGAGCGCCGCATAATACCGATTCACCAACCCGAATCGTGTTCAAACATAATTAACGCTAAAATAATAAACGTGTACGCGCGACTTTGACTAAAAAAAAAAATATACGTATAACAATATTTTCCGCATATATCGAACGAACGAATAAAATTGATTAATTTATTAATTAATCTTCTCGCTACATACAATGTCCGGGGTTGACATAGTTTTATCGTGGTATAATTATTATTTACCGAGACCGATATGACGAACGAATTTAATTATATATAATAATATTTATGGGTGACCTATTGTACTTGCTATACTCTATCACGTCGCGCTCGTTGCGTCGTCGTCGGCTTGTTCGCGAAAATAATCCGAACCCGAACGCGGAGTGGCGTGGATAACAATTTACTCGACCGTTTTTTTTACCTAAATTTATTCGAAGGAGTGTGAATCTGTCTACGTTTGCCGAAATCATCACGCGAATCCGACCGATTATGCTTTTACATTATGTAATATTACAATCGATCGAAACGCGATATGCGTATATATTTCATTATACGTTATTACACGCGATTATCTTTCGTCACCTATAACTAAACCGATCGTTCGTTATTTATTTCATCGCTGTCGCGTGACACGTGTTTTCAACTCTAACGGTCGCCTTAACTCGATCCGAGGGATTTTTATCGACGGTAACCTCTTTTTTGTCATCGTGTACTCGATTATAAGAACAACAACGGTGATTACTTGAAACGATTATGTAATCATGAAGATAATAATGATCATATAACAATCGTATAAATAATCGTTATATAATATTAGTAATAACAACAATAAGCGTGTTTGCGTGAAATCGCAGCGAGCGAAAGTTTACGTCATTCCAACGCTGCGTGTTGCCAATGACAGCTGTACTGCTCGGCTTCGCCCGCCCAACGACAGCCGACTGCGCGCGCAGTCCAACCAGTAGAGACGAGCGAAAGTGCACGGAGCGAGGACGATCAGTCTAGTGTCGACAACGGTTCGGGAAGCTCTCCTCGGGTTTTTTTTTTTTTTTTATTAAATATTTCGGTTATTATTTTCTTTTTCTCCGTAACAGTCGATCGTTTTTATAATTTAATTTCGTCATAACGACAAATGAAATTTTTAATCGTGACTTTTGGATTATTTTCACTTTGATCGTGTTTTTATCGAGTGTTTTTCGCGTCCGTTACGCCTTTATATTTCACACAAGCCAATGGACAACGCGAACACCGAAACTCATCAGAACTGCAAACCACCGGGAAACCGTGAGTAGTATCGATTATATATTATATTATTTTTATGAAAAAAAATTATAACGCCGACATTCTATATCGTTATTTTTTACGCCGCGTGTGAAGATAAATATTTAAATACACGAGTATGGATAAAAAAAAAAAAATGCCAGGAAATCTATGCGGATGCATAGTAAAAACCTAAAAATGTATAGTTCGAGATAAACAGTCATTTTATTTAGATTAAAAAAAAAAAGAAACGACCGTGTTACTGATAACATTGAAAACTATAAAAACCGTCTACTAGGCGCATAAACTCGCTCTCTACGTTTTCGCTATTAATTTTATACTGAACTTTTTTCATTTTTTTTTTTCAAATTAACCGTATATAAAATACCGGTCAAGTATTGCTAGTTGTGTTGGTAAAACGAGTTTATAAAATATAAAAACCTGAACGAGGTGGTTTTTTTTATTTTTCTTGGTTGATTAGGCTAGCAAATTTTTTTTTTTTTACCGTAATATTGATTTATAATCGCGCGCGTGAAAACATACATAATCATTTCCAAATCGTCTCGTACGGCGACGGACGGTAATACTCGTGTCTAATAGACGAAAACCACAATTCGCGACGATTCCGTTTTGACGAAAATATATAAAAACACGGCGACTTGTTAAAAGTGATTCCCAAATTCGACGAATCGGTTTCGCTCCGGGTTATTAAAACGTATGCAAATCGCGTGGGCGTGTCTGTTTAAGATTATTTACGAAACCCGTGTACCGTCAGTGTACACACGACGTACATAATACGCGGCGCGTAACGTGAAAAAAATAAATAAACCAACAAAACGCGATGACGTCGTTACGAATAAAATGTATTTATATAGATATTATAATGTTTATAAAATGTATACACAGTAGAAACCGTTTATTATGACGTTCGAGGGACTATAGTAAAAATTTGTCGTATAATAACCGATTATCAATATTTTAGCCGAAATGACGAAAAACAATTTTGAAACTCGATTATATAATATTTACACGAACATAATATTTTTTATTACAATATTAATGTGTTTTACGTATTTTTTTCTCTTTTTTTTTTTTTTCGAAGTCTCTTTACTGATAATTTTTCGAAACTCTCGTTATATTTTGTCTCGAGCTCTCCGCGTGTTACAAATCGTACCTACGCCCAGATTCATTTCTATAGCGTCGGAATTTCGTTTCACCTTTTTTTTTCAAACGAAAAACGACGTTTGCCCTTTCTTCGATTGCTCTCGTTCGCTCGTTTTACATTAATTCAACGCGCCAACCCAAAACACGGTTAATCGCACGATCATCGAGTGCGCTGACGATGAAATTATCATCCTTATTATCGGTTGTCGTACCCCTTCGATAAATATACTAAAATTCATTAGGGATAAAATATATTTTTCCAATATAATCAATAACAACCATCGTTACATCCACATAGTTATTATACATACGTCATAATAATAATCGATACAAATTAGTTCATACGATAAAGATGTGTTTTTTAACCCGTCGTTGGTACACACGTGAGCTCACACAAATAGCATTTCGAACCATATTCGTACAAATATTATCGATCTGATACTATAAATACCTTCAAATGACATGTCTGTAAATATTTACAAAAATAAACGATTGCGATATTTGTCATTTCCTATAAGTTATTGTTAGACAAAGTCGAGAGTATCGATTACCTTAAGTGAGCGTCGCGCACTAACCGCGCAATAGTTTTTTCACCTCCGCGCCACCGCAGTTGATTACTTACACGTGTTTTTATTTCTTTTCAATTTATCACGACTAATGAAATTAATTCGTGGTCAGAGAAGACCGAATAAGCTCTTTTTTAGATTACTTTTTTTCTAAATTTTCATATTTTATAATAAGTTTTCAATTGATTTGTACTACTCTATATGAAAAAAATATTTTTTTTTTAGAATGATAATATATTCTTAGATAATACGTTTTTTATTTTTATTTTATAAATTATTAATTGTACATTGAAAGTATATAATATATAGAATTTTTAGTAAATGATAAAAGTATACGTATTTCTAAGTATGGTTTGATTTTTTTAAGTTAATCGAGTAATTAATAATGCCATAAAAATTGCGCGGCGCTCACAGTGTTACGAACTATAATACGTGTACCAACGACGGGTTATAAGGGGCCCTCGATTTCCCATCTCAATAAGGCCATCACGCCCGATATGTCACTACAACCGGTGTCATTATAAACGGTTTCTATCTATCGTATACTCGTACACATGTATATCGTTTAGGGTTTTACGGCGCGCTTCGGAGTACGCAAATCATTGTTATCCCAACGAAATCACGGTCACGTCGCCGGTGAAATCGTATACGAATCCGTGGGTTATGTGGGTGGGTAGTGTGCTATCGGAGAAAACCGAATTTATTTCAATATTGAACGTGCGGCGTCCGAGATTATCGGGCTTTGCCTTTCAACGTGTGTTAGATAAATACGCATTTTATGCGGCGGCGATTTCGTTTGAGATATTTATTTTTTTTTCCTACGACACTCGTGTGTGTTTACAAACAACGCGCGACACGTCGTCGAACGAAACACGCTTCGTCAATGTTTAATAACATATTACCTACGTGTGTTCTATTTCCTAGTTTTCTCTCCGCAACGCGTGCGCGCGTTATTATTTAAAGTTTATTTATCTCTCGAACGTCGTCGTCGCGACCGTCTGTTTGATAAAAATAATATTATCACACCGAACAATAATAATAAAACTAATTATAAAAAAAAATAAAAAAAATAACGTACTCGTACGCAATCCCGTCGTGCGCTCGACGTCAATAATATATATATTATATGACCGGGCTGCGGCGGAAATTATTGCGACAGTTTTCCAATATAATATATTTTTTGCGACTCGAACACACGCTTATATCGAAAATTGAACTTTCGTAATTGTGCGCGCCGCCGCCGCCACCGTTGCAGAATTTCGATTAAACGCGGAACTGCGAAATAGTTTGTGTGTTACGTGTGTTGCGTGCAGCTGTGTCTGTGCGTTACAAAAATATTTTGATATTATACTACTCGTATATTAACGCCCGCGACTACAATAATTCATATTTTGTCGATATATTATTATGATTGTATATACGGCGCGATTCGTTTGACGCGAGTAGTTTGAAAATCTAGATAGAATAAAAAGATAAACATTTTTTTTTTCTGCTAATTAATTATAAAATAATATCCATTTCATTTAGATGGTAAAGTAAACGAATTGAATTTTTTTTTCGAATTCGACGTGTAAGACTTCAATCTCAGCCAAAATAATCAAAGCAGTAAAATATTGTCGAAAAAAAAAAAAATTACATTTTAACACGTTGACTGCGGATGTCGACGCGTCGTCGACAAGCATATCCCCTACTTAGGTGCGGCTGTCGACGCGTCGTCGACAACTCTCGTGCATGTTTAAACTTGTCCAGTTATCACCAGGTTTGAAATAAACATTCTATTTCAAGCCTCCGCTCAAGAGTATGCGTTCAGTGTTACGTACCGTTTCGAGTTTCCGATTATTTTTCGTTAAAACTTATGAAATGAACTAATCATTAAGAAATTAACCTATTAAATGAAAAAAAAAAAACATTACGCATAGGAGTATACATTTCCAAGAATTTGGCCGCAGTCAACGTGTTAAAATTCTTTTTTTTTGAATTTGAATTTCAACGTCTCGAGGACACGTTATAGTACAGAGTTTTTACATTGTAATAACTAGTGAATGATAAAGAGAAAATAAAAAATTAAAATATATTATAATAAACATTAATTATACATTAATTTAAACGGCTCTAAAATTATGAAGTTTATGAATAGCAGATGAAATCGAATCGAAAAATATATCGATAAAAAAAAAACCACCTCTGTTTACTTTGAAATCAAACAAAACTTCTTCTTTTCCATTTTAACACAGCCCATTTTAATAACCCCGCGCATAAATATCGAAAGAATAAGAAATCATGCGAAAAATAACAATTTATATACAATTTTTTCAAACCGACATCGTTCAAATTAGTTAAAACGACAAAAACAATTCAAAGTAAATTCGGCACACCGGAGGGGGGGGGGTTAATTTTCTGCGATTCGGATCAAATTCGTCTTGGTAAATCGATACGAGTTATTTTTAACATTAAACAATTTCACCCCTTCGTTTGTCTAGATGAAAAATAAATGTACTCGTTGGTTATTGTTCTCTCGACTATTCCCAATACTGAAGCGCGCGAGACGATCGTCTAAAACGTATTGTATAATACGTCGTTTATCAGATGTCACGTCATATCACATTATTATAATACGTATACATTGTGCGCGCATTCCGTGTGCGGCTTCAAGTGACGTGGATATAATGTAAAAGTGCATAATGCACGAGTATAACAGTGCGCGACACTATTTCGGCGCGATATTTATTTATTTTTTCTGCGTCGCTCGCTCGAATCCGATGTCACACCTGATGCGTATTTTCTCGCGTACACTTTCCTGTCTGTCTTGCGTTTTTTTTTTTTTTTTGTCTCGCGAAAACGGGCGAACGGATTTTTCAATCGTCGCCGCCGTCGCCCCCGAAATCATATTTCGTTTTCTCGTCGGCGCGCCGCCCGCAGCAGGCGGTGCGTGCGCTTTGTCGTTTTTATGAGAATAAAAAAACAAACGCGAATAGTAGGTTCATGTTATAAAATTATTATACTATAGTAATATCCGTTTATTATAAACTACTCGCAACAATTATAATATACGCCATGATAATAATAGTTTTCCGAATCGAAATCCTACGCGCCACAAACCAAAGAGCGTCGGCGCGCTCGTCGTTTCCCGATCCAGTGGCGTATTTAGGATTTTGTCAAGTGGTGTACACTTGCCATCACAACCGTTTACACTTATTACTATTAAGTATACTCATAAATTTATAAAACTGTATTCTTAAAAAGTACTAATTTCATTTCATTTCATACATAATCAATAATTTTGTTCTGTATTTCTGTGATATATAACATTATCGTACAAATCGGTAAAAAAAAAAAATGCCAAGGGGGGATCTATCCCCCCCGTAAATACTCCCCGAGTAAGTACGCCATGATTTTAACGTTATTTCTTTTGTTATCAATAAAAAGCGCGCGAGGAATTAAAAAAAAAAAACCGAAACGATACGGCGAGGGGGCGCCAAATCAGAACAAAAAAATAAAAAATAAAATAAACCAATACGATATTCATGACGCGACTCGTCGCCGACCAATCTTTATACATGTATACTACCTTCACGGGCGACGAGTGCGCAATACGAGTGTGTGTGTGTGTGCGTGTTGCTATAGAGTTTTTTTCGTCAGTACATTTTCTTCTTTTGCTCGCCCGCCCCGCCGCGCCGTCTCTGCGTCGCGTTCCGCTCGTTCCCTTTTGCCCTGTCGTCACGCGCGCCGCGCCGCCGGTTGAATAAAATAAATGTGAACTTTTCTAGCGCCGCGCCCCTCTCTCGCCTTTTCCTCCGCCAAGAAATTCCTTATCCTTCGCCTCCCGCCGCTCGCTCTCTCTCTCTCGCCGGCCGACGGCAGTGTGTACGTTTTAATATACACACTCGTTTTATTTTTCGCCGTCTCCGCGAGCTCCACTCTTCTCTCTCCGTTTTCCCACTCTCTCCCCCCCTCTCTATTTTTATATCCCTTTCTTTCTCTCCCTCTGTCTCCGTCTGTCTCCGCCGACGCGCCCTCGTCATCGCCGATAATATCTCCGCGAGAACGACGATAAAACGACGCGTGTAAATAAAAAACGTTATTTATTTATTTTCCACTCCGATCGCCGTGTCCGCGTCGCGCGTATTCTTTTAATTTCCACTTTACTCCAGTGGCGGCGAGTCCGCTTGATTAAACAAACGCTTTTTTCCCCGAGCCACGGCCTTTCGTCTCTTTCGACGACGACGACGGCGCGCGCGGAAAACGACGGACGACGAGCACTCGAAAATCGATTCGACCGCGTTTCCCGTATGCAATTCCGGTGCACCCGTGTGTTCGTTGGCGCGCGAAACTATAGCGCGTATATCTACGATTTCGAGTAATCGCGCGAATGTCTTTAGAACTGCACCGCGCGCAGATCGAGTGCCTCGGAAGAGGACGCCGTCGGGGATCGTCCCCGCATGCAGCTTTTTCTGCCGTCGTCGTGGACGAATTTCTTTATTTCGCGTAGAATTTTCGAAACTCGCGCTCCCGCGAACTCCGTCATCGTTATACCGTCTCGTAGCAATAATTGTGTTCCGCCCGCTCGATTGCGTTTTTATAAAAATATATACAATTTATAATTAGTCGATTTGAGCCGGCGCGCGGGGCCCGGCGCTTTTTAATCGGCGGACGGGGGATCGTTCTCGGGTCGGCGGAGCGGCAGGGTTAAACTGTCGGGCCGGTAATTACAAAAGACCGTCTGGGCGATTAAATCGCACGGGGGGGCAGAGAGACGATTATGTTATTAATCATCGTCGTCACAACGAGCCGCCCGCCCGCCCGCCCGCCGCCGCGATAAAAAAAAACGTACGGAAATCATCCGTCCGTGCGTTATTATCAAACGGGTCGCGGCCCGATTTCGCGCGGCGATATTTTATATAATGTGTATTATGCGCCGGTAATAGCGGTTAGGACGGGCACCGCGATGTTATTCCGTGGCGCTCGAGATATGATATGATGCCGCCGCCGCCGCCGCCGCGAGAGGGTCGTCGTCGTGCAAACGTGTGTGACACGCGCGCGTGTTGAACGGCGAAGAGGGAAAAAACGGCCAGAAAAACGGTGAGAATCGACCGCACCGTAGAATTCGATTGTTGTTCGCGAAAGGTAATAATTATTATTGATAAACGGCCCAGATTGGCCGCGCACGAATCTCGCGGATAAAACCACGTTATCGAACGGTCCCTATCGGAAACGCTTCTTTTTTTTTCTTTTCTTTTTACGACGTTTTTTTTTTTATTTTCACCCGTTACGCGTTTCGCGCCGCAACGTCGACTTACCGATTTGTTATACCGATCGCGGGACGATAATGACAAAAATGTGCGAGTCGAAAACGTATCGTCGTCGTTGAGATAAGCTCTCTCCCCGACGGCGGTGCTCTCAAATGAAATATAATTATTATTAACGGGCCGATGATAAATGATGAAATCGGTTAAATACGTGTCATTTATCAATATTGCAAACCGTGTTTTCCAGCGCGTCTTTGGTTTAGTAATTCTTTTTTTCTTCACGTTCCAAAGCGATCGCATTAAAGTTTTCAATTCTAATAAATGCTACATTTCATTTCGTTTTCTACAGCGATATAAAAAATGACAGCGTCGTCGCTCGGAAAATCGTTCGCAATCGTATGGATTTCGGGTCGGAAAATGTATTTCTTTGATCCGCCTATAATCGATCGTAATCGTGTTTGTTGCGCGGTTTCTATAATATTATTTAAAAGACCTCCGCGGGAGTTCCGCGCGACACTCTTTGTGTTTAAAACTCAACGAAAATTCTCAACAGTTGTAATAATCGTGAATGGCGCTGTTCGCCGTCGTCGATTTAAAAGCGTTCAGTTCAGTCACAGAACGACCACGTGATTTCAGATCGCGAATAGTACGAAAAAGAAACGAAAGCAATATTCCAAAAACACAAAATTAAACCGTTTGGCGGCATAACGAAAAGAGAAACAAGAAACGAAAACAACTTTAAGGATTCGGAATCGTTCGTCGGACGTTTATATTCGCGTAATAACGTATAATAGGCATAATCCTGCGAGGACCGAAAGTATGAAAAAGAGGAAAAGCATGGCACACGACGACGACTAATTATTATTATTGAAGTGGTAAAATACTAAAATATAAGGATAGAGGCCATTGTTTTAACAATAACCTGTGTCCCTCGAAGGTGAAATTACCGCAAAACGTAACTGCAATAATAATAATCTAGAATTGATATTACACGGGCGTAATGTTGTTTCGAAAGTTTGAGCATTCCAAAGCGGGTCTTATATAGATTTTATTGCTATAAAACTTTGCGCTTAAAAATGTTTTTAGTTCGTAAAACGTGAAAAAATCCAAAAGATGACGCCGAATCAAAAACGATACTTGCCCTCGGGAGGGCTTCAATAAGCTTAGCGGCCGCGCCTAGTTTAAAGTTGAAAACGGCACACGTGTTTGTGTTTGCCGACATCGATTTTCCGATGAACTACACCGCGATAAATTAATATAATTTATGCAAATGAAAGAAAAAGAGGATACGCGACGGGACGGAGCCGCGAGGAACACGTTTTACGGTAACGTTGAAAAGTTTTTAATGAATGTAAATGTTTGCAATCGGGACAAATCGAGAGCGTGCGCGCGTAGGAGAGGAAAAACGAGAATAAAATTTAAGGTCTTATTGAAAAGGTTTTTTTTTTTTTTTTTTTGTTTTTTTTCAATCGATAAAAGCCGTTTAGGCACTTTTTGAAACTAGTGTAAAAATATTACCGTTCTGAAATAGATCGGTTCGATCGAGACACGCGTTTTTCGTCGTCGATTAAATATTATAATCTAATATCATTAATTATATAATTATTCCTTACAATAAAACTTAGTGTATAGGACATTAGAACGTGTATCGACTGCGTTTTATATTGTACTAGCTGAATAACCCGGCTTCGCCCGTGTGCAGTATAACTTTTTATTTTATCAGTTTTTTTCATTTTTACCCCTTTTAACTCCGGTAGGGGTCGAATTTCGAAAAATCCTTTCCCATGGGGTCTCCACTATATAAAACGAAACTGTTGACCAAATTTCATACTCAAAGCTCCAGCAGTTCCGGCCAGGCGAATTTTTCTAGTTTCACCTTTTTTACCCCTTTTAATCCCCTTAGGAGTCGAATTGCGGAAAATCGGGCGACGTGGTGACACTCACGAAGGTATTCGGAACGACTTTGTGAAAAAAAATTGGAAAAAAGTTAAATAGCGTCGTCACAAAATCGGTACATAAAAAAGGCCTGTTCTTTTATATATAAAAGGATTGAAAATATTGTATACTCGTCGTAAAGTAAAATAAAATTTGATATTAGATAAAACCGATAAAAGTGCACTGTAGTGATGGATCGTGTAGCACGCGACTAGTGAAGTCTCCCACCGAAAACGCAGTTTTCACGTCGTCGTGACGCCGTCGTTTACATTTCCAACGTGCGCGTGTTATCATACACGATCGCGACGCATATGAGTTCGAAAAAATCGCCGACGGAAAAGCACGGTCAGGTAGAAAATAGATAAACAGCGCGATGTAATAATAAATGATTAATAAAATGCAATGTTATCTACAGAATTTATCGCATCGGATTGGCGGGAGAAGAACGTTTCTTGATTTTTACCGATCGAACGGACCGGCGTCGAAAGATCTCGAGTTTCGTTCGAGACGTTCACTAATAGTGTACGCGTCCGAGAGAATAGTCTGAGAATTCGCTGTTAATTAAGCTTGAGCTTCCGGTGCTTCCAGTCCATCACTCAACATCAACGGCCTTCGTCTCCCACAAGAGTCTCAGTAGACACGTGAGTTTTTGTTGTTTTCATCGCTTTTAATAAATCTTCCGATGACACAAAGTGTTTAAACACGCGACGTTTTTGCGGTTTGAGCCCGACCGAGACTAAACGAAAATGCAAATTTTTTTGTAATATTTTTGACGGTTCGCGCGTCAACTCCAGTCGTTTTTCCTTTTTATTATTATTATTATTATCATCATTTTCACCGAAACGCCGACATTAATATTCCCTATAAATAACGTATTAGTTTTATTCCCGTTTTGTTTTCGACAATCCGAGGGGAGCATAATAATAATAATAATAATAATAAAAATGATTTGACCTCTTTCGGACTGTGTGTGTGGGTGTGTGTGTGTGTGTATATACACACTTTTTGTTTGCAAATGAAACGCGAGCTGCAACAAAGCGTCCCGAGGATCAATAGCTGCGCTCGGGCTGCCCCTTACAGTATATATAATAATATGATGTATACAAATATACGGCCTGATCTATTTAGCTTTGGTCCTGCACTCATTATCTACGTTATTTGCCATACATTTTTTCTCGCAGTAGTACAACGCTACGTTATACATTATGGGAAAATAAAAATACGCTTTCTCCGTCACAAAGGATTATATTTTGTTTACGTCGTCGCCTTTATATTTTTACCCCGGTATTTCGCGATTCCTTTGAGAAGGATATTTATTTTTTTCAACGCGAATAATTTCGTCGATCCTCGGATCGCCGCCGATCGTTATCGATATTCGATTGGCTCGTTCGAGTCGCCCGCGGTCAGGTTCTAGAATTAGGACGCGGCAGATCTTTGATGCGCGTCGCTTGCGATAATGTATCGTGTGTCTCATGTTTTCAAGTACGCTCGCCCCTTTTTATTCACTCTCGAATTTTGTACTTTTTCGAACTATGATGATCGCGCGTAAAGAGTTATCATAGTTTCCTGATACATGGATATCTCGTTCATCTCGAAAACGGTGTCGTTTCTAGCTAAAATACGCGTTTGAAAATTTAGGATTGATTAATAATACGTAATAGCGATAAATTCGAATAAATCTTCGGCGTTGGCCTAAAATGCGATGTAAATGTTAAAATTTCGTCGGAAAAATCAATGACTTTTTTTCCGGATACGCGACGGTTAAACAATATTATTATCATCGACGAGGATTATTTTTTATTTGTTTTCACGAAATTATACGAGTACGTAATATTATAATCAGTATAATACAGAGTAACCGCGCGAAACAAAACATACCGGAACTTTGGTAATTTATGGATTGGGCCTCATAAAAAATAAAATCACTACGGGGGCGCCTTATACGCGTACGGTGTCAAGTAGTATCGTATTATGACGGCGGCGTCGGCTGTCAAAAGTTTATGTCGCGTTCTCTCTAACGGTTCGAGTTCATTAAATAAATAAGCGTTTATTAACACGCCCGCCATCGGCTCTTTTTCCGTAATGTATTGTTGAATAATTGCACGATCCGTGGTAAAATTGTCGTCTGAGACGGCCTGAAACGACCGCGGCAAACAGATTGTGTTTCGCGGAATCCCAATGTCCTCCCTTAAAAAAAAGTATTTTCCCAGAACGCATGATAAAACGAAAAAATTCCCGTAAACGTGCTTCTCGATCGTAATATATTTATGCGTTTCGACCGTAAAACATATATATATATACATACTATCAGACGGTCGACCGTTTTCATAATAATATTAACTTGTTCTTGAAAAAACAACAACCATTTTCAAACCAATGTTGTTTTATTTTTATTTTTACTATGAATTACAATTATTTTACCTCGAAATAATAATTCTAGTCGAATAATAATCCGCGTAAAATCTCATAATAAAAACCTTGTTCCTAATCGGATGAAAAAACATTGTTTTTTATAAATCTCGAGTGTGTGTGCGCGGGACGCGCTTTGGGAATCGCTGGTTTAGGGTGGTGTCTGTCGCCGGAGGGGCGGCCGGCTCGCGAAAATCACGATTCTGATACCGGAAACGAGTGTCGGAGGACGCGACCGCGCGCGCGGACCCAACTATTAAAATATTAATATTTTATACATATATCATGGCGTGTTAATCCCGGTCGCTCTTCCCTTCGGACGCGTTCGAGTCGTTGCCGTCGTCGACCCGACGACGTTTCGGAGGATTATTATACCGATATCGGATACGATAATAATATGCGCGGCAATCGGCGCAAACAACGCGGACTCTCCTCGCCGCCACTATTAATCTCCTCCCCGCGGACCGAGGACATACGACACGCAGGACGCGACGGGATATCGTCGTAATAACGACGATAATGATATCGAGTGTCGACAAGATGTTTGTTTTAGTTTTGCCAGCTTGTCCGTCTTAACGTCCGAAACCAAAGTCCGTCGGCGATCCGCGTCGTCGCGGTTTCTATTTTAACGTAATAAAATTATTCTATATAATGACCACCACCGCGGCACGGAATCAGATTTTAAACGGATTCGTTCGCGGGCCTCGTAAAAGAGACGACAGCAATCGTAGCGTTTCTCGTCGTTATAGAGTTCGTATAGATATTATTACGTATATTGTTATTATTGTTGTCCGTGCACTATTGTTTCGACGATTTTCAAACTGCTTTAAATTAAAATTTTTAAACGTTTCTTAAACGAACGCGCGAATAAATAGAATGTTTTTTTTCCTTTTTTTTTTTTTTTCCACTCGAACCGAGCTTTACTTTGCTTAATGTAGTTGTAATTACTTTCTTCTTTTCTTTTTTTTTCCAAGTCGCTGTATAATTCTAACAACTATTTTCACGAAATATCGGCGCGCGCGCGCGCGAAAAGTACTTTGAACGTAGGCGATTGTTATTAATTAAACGGAATCTCTCACATTGTGTTCGTACTATGACGTTTTCGAACACTTTTTTTTCTCTCCGCCGTCGGCCATTTCACTCCCTCGGATATTTTATTTATTTATTTTTTACCTGAGACCTCCTTCTTACCGCGTAGGTATTTTATTTTTTTTCTCCGGGTATTTTTTCCCCGCATCCAGCTCTCTCTCTCTCTCCGGAAGCTTTTCTCGAATCCAATTTAGCAAATACGGCTTTTAAGCGATCCCATTGTTGAATTATTTTAATCAGTTCGGATACATTCTCGCAACGTTGAACATTTTTTAAGACGTACTTTAGAAGTTTGTATTTTTCTTTCGGTTCGGATGAAAACTTCAAACGCGTTTTCCAGCGGAAACGGCTTACAAATTGGTCTACTACTACTACTACTACTACTACGCGCTCGCGCGGGGGGCCCGGCGGGCGAGGAGCAGATTCGCGTAGATAATTTAACCGAACGCGCGGTCTGCCGCGATCGGCGGCGGACGCGACGCTTAAAGAATTCCCCACCCGTTCGATATAAGATTATATTTATTCGTTTCGTTCGATTCGCGCGCGCGCTGTGGGTACGAAGAATAGTTTGCGCGGTCCGTTGTCGATTTCGTTCGCGCCGCACACTCATTAAGTCAACGAGGACTTGGTAAAATGTTTGCGTCCGATTTCAAGAGCGGCGGCCGCCCTCGATCCGACCGCCTCGAGTATACGGCGACGACGCGTCGGCCCGGGCAAACCTGCGACGACGTGTAATAATAATAATTGGTCGGCGAACGAATCGGGCCCTCAGTTACCCTACTCCGAGGAAATCCGGTGTCGTGTTCAGCGACGTATGGCGTTCACTACACGGGGCGATTCCGTTCTCGACACGATTCCGCCAAACCGTGTGTTTGTATAGTTGACGTGTTTTTCATCCCCGCCGTCGTCGGTTCTTTATGAAATAAATTTTAATAAATCAGTATCGACCGTTTTTTTTTTTTCAGATTTTCCAACTCTAATCTCATTTGAGAAAAACTACGCCTTTAGAATAAAAGCATTCGGTTAATATTGTGAATCTACGATTTACGACGAACGGAAACAAACGCGAGAGAGATAGAAGAAGTTTATTTACATGACGTGTACGTGTTTCTAAGCCGCTCGGACGATGACGTGTTCGCACGTTTTAATCCCGATTCACGTCGTCGTACCCTGTGAACATGTTGCCATTTTCATCCATAACGTGAGTTCGTTTTGTTTGTTTGTTTTTATTTTTTCATGTTTAAACTGAATTCGTTTTGGAATCAAGACGTGTTTTTAGCGCAAATTAACCGACTCGATTCTGATATTTCATTTTTTAGGCGAACGCGATTCGCGAATACGTCGTCGGAAAACCATTGGCTCACTTAGGATTTGCGACGTGGGTTTTTTTTTCCATCGTCTCTTGTCGGTCGATTTCGACTTGTGTAAGTCGACGATGTCGATAAAGAAAATCTGAAACAAGTACGTCGAGCTAGCTAGAGAAAGTTAACGTCGACTTAATCGTCGACCTTAATTATTTATTAACTCGCGCGTGTGTTCCCCGGTTTCGATAATAATATTAAAATGTCACGCCGCAGTGTGTGCTTGCTGCGAATTTTTTTCTTTTCTCCACGAGGTTGTTATCGTAGTAGAAGCAACGCATCAATAAATCGTTTGAGAAATAGAGCGCCGCGGATACGGTATTCGTTTCGGACTACGGTAAGTGATTTTGTATTTTGAAGTCTTGAAGTTTTAATAATTGATGACTGTTTCTATCGTATATATAGGTACCTACTACACAGTACCTACTCCGTTCGAAACAACTTTCATATCCTGGCAGATGTTATTCCGCTTGCTTTAAAATATGCGTTCGCCAGTCAAAGCTCCGTCGGAAATCGATTTTCAATAATATAAAGACCGGGTATGTCCATTTAAATCGAATAACACTCGACCCCCCCCCCCCCGACTACGGGATTCGCTCGTCGTCTCACTCTCGAGAAGCGCCTAACCGTTTTTTCTCTCTCTCTCGGACGCACAAAATATTTTAATCTCTCGGAATATTTGTTCGTTTTCATTTTCATTTTTATTTTATCATATTTATTTTTTTTTTCCAGACGTTAATTTTTTCTTCTCCGTACGTATATATACATATACACCGCGCTATAGGTGTACCGGCGGCGCTGCGACCCACTTAGACTTATTAATTTAAAGCGGTCGGGTAATGCACAGATTCCATTACCCCGCCGCTTTAAATTAATAAATTCTCGAGGGGGTCGTCCCCCTTGCAGTATACGTACAATGGCTACCAATTTATTAGATTCCGAGCGGAGCGTGGGAGTTATTATTGGTTTTACAATGAGTGTGCATTACAATATTCGTACTTCGGGTTTTTTTTTTTTTTTTTTTTAATTCAACACAGATTTTCCTCTTCGGAGACGTAGTAACGGGTCCCCCGCGTTTTTATTACGTTACAGCAATAATAAAAACTAACAACGACAGACAGCGTGACGTTTACTCGGCGGTTTTCGACGATATGTTTGGCCTGACCTACCACCAACTCACATACACCATATTGAAATCGACACGACGACCAACGTCGTCTCGCGAACAAGATTCCGGCTCGCGACGTTGGGCGGGGGAATTTTCTCTTTTCTTTTCCGACGCCACGAAAAGCCGCGCACCACTCGGATACGAACCGAAAGCGTTGCCCCTGTCCGGAATAGAATAATAGGGTAATATCCGTGTAGTTTAAACATTCGTAAATTTATACTAATTTTTTGTTTTTTTCCTTTTCAGAACAACTTTTTCATCCTGTAAAATCACGCGGGTCGCGATAGATTTTCGGGGGAAAACGCGGTTCCGAACATATTGAGAACCACCGGCGGCGTTAACAGTGCGTCGTCGTCGACGGTATGTCATCTATACGTGGCGCGTGCCGCGATTTACATTACGTAAATGTGACGTAAAAGTTTATCATCGCGAGACGTGTCGTTCGCGGTCGTTACAAATAGTGTATTACAATACGTATTATATATATTGCAGTGTGCTCGGGAAAACGGCGGCGTCGAACAACACGACCGGAAACGGTTGTTATATTATTTCCCGCTCGTCCGCGAAGGAGGGGAACGAAACACATTCCGCGACGGTAATTTTTTTTTTTTTTTCCTCCGTCTTCTTACTTTTCGTTATTCTTACAAAATTATGACTCCAAATATGTACGCACAGGAGGCCCATTAAGTAGAGGAATTGTTCTTCTGGGGGTCATTTCAGGCGGGACGGGGACGGGAGGGGGGAGCCGGTAGAAGGAGGCGGGAAGAGAGGGGAACTGCTTTATATCCTCCCGTTACACTTTTTTTTCTTCTTTTTTTTTTTTTTTTCTAACTTCGTTTGCATAAAACAATTGTGTACAAGCGAAACGCGAAAAATAAAAAGCCTCTCGCGGTGATAAATCTCAAGTAAAACGAATACATAAATTACTTTCGGAAAATACGTTATTAAATACACAAAACAGCAGTATAGAGCGCCCTAATGATCATTATTATAATATATACGCGCGCGCGCCGTTTTATCGCCGTCTAGACGGCCGCGCGCAACAACAATACGCGACTGCATTATAATTTATAATACACACGGTGTACGTATTATGATTAATGTTTCGGTTTTATATTTTATCATTTATGCGTAGGAAAAAAAAATGAATAAAAACCGTTCGGGGAAATAGAGAAAACAATGTAATAATAGCTAGGAGATGAGTCGCGTGTTATGTTTTATGATAATATACGACGAGATCGTATAACGCTGGCCGCCGCCGCGAAAACTGGCCTCTTCGAATTTCCGAATAATTTATTTATTCTTTTTTTTTTTACTACCGCGGTCACCGAGATAATATGACGTAGGTGTTTTTCGTACAAAACCGGGGTTTTAAATCTCTTTTGATTTTTCATTTTTAGATTCTGAACGAATTGATTTCCATTGAGTGGTCTATGCGTGTCTATCGACGACTTGGCGGATGGCTTTCGATATCAAATATTGTCCAGTTACGAATCCAGGTATAGGTCTTTCGATCGAAAGATTCCGAATCTTATTTCCAAAGCAACGGTAAATATAAAACTATAATCTGACGATTACGCGCGCGTGTCGTCGTCGGTGTCTCACTACGTTTCTTCTTTCTACCGTCTTATAGCTGGTGAATTCGTTTAAACAAAATCCCGGTCATTATCGTACGAGAACGCGGCGAGAGTTTCGACCGTGTTTTTTCGGAGTCGTCGTCGGTAAAGTGTATGGCAAACGGAAGCCGACCGCCACCGCCGCCGCCGCGGCGGCCTGGGGAAAAAACGGATCGAAAATATAATCGTCGGCGTTGTGTACACGCGAAACGCATGTATATGTGTGGCCGCAGCTCGGTGCCCACCCGTTTCGCCGGTCCCGGTGCGCACGTCCCCGTGTGGGAAAGGTATAAATCGGAGAGAATAAAGGGTGACGGGGACGCAGGGATTTAAGCCTGGAGAAATTGCAATGCGCGGGACATCAAATGGCGCTAGTAAGCCGGGGGTCGGTAACGTGATAAAAAAAAATAAAAAAAAAAAAATAAATAAAAACCTAAAGCTCAGAATTCGTCTCTCTCTCTCTCACACACACACACACACACACACACAGCGCACAGGAGTGTATTTTATTTTTATTTATTTATTTTTGGGCGGGAGGGGGTAAAAGAGTAGTAAAATTCGTATTATTTAATAACCGTACGCGATATAATATAGAATTCGATGTCCGATATTCTCATTGATAAATCTATTAATTTTATTATTACATTTTTAACGAATTTTAGAAACGTTTTATAAACGTTTTTCTCTCGCACAATTTTACCACTAAATACGCTTTCAATAATAATTGTCTCGGACGTTTCGGTGCAGAGCTGGGGAATAAATAGGCCTCCGCCGATACGTCTTGTACGTGTGAAACACGCGAGACGAACGGACTTTGCCGGCGGTCTGTTGACGGGTTCTCGAGAGACACGGACGGTTTTCGCAAAAATCTCCGCGGCGTGTTTGCACAATAATTTTCGCAGGTTAGGACCGCCTTTTCGCCCGCACCGCAGTACCATGCCGACAAATGGAATAATATATTATATATATATATACGTACGTACGTACGCATCTTTGTGTTAATATTTGATTTCGGAGATTTCAAAGTGTCGCGGTAAATCGTTGTTTTTTTTTACTGTTTTAGACGCTGATTTGACGGCGGCGTCGGCACGCCGAATTCTTCGAAATATTCACTTATTCCACGGCGGTTCTATAATATAAGTACGCATCTATAATACAGGTACGTGGATCGTACATTTTTTCCGTTTTAGATTCATTTCGGCTTTCGCGTGTGACGTGGGTGCGAAGTGTGACACGGTACGACGCCGGATTCGTCGAAATTATTGTACTTGCGTTTCACTCGTGCTGAAAAATCGGTCACGCCAACGACACGCTAAATATTTATCGTTTACTTACGCGCGCGTATATATTAATGCGTGCACGTTTGTAGAGTTAAAAATAATCGCAATTCGTGGTCCGTCGTTTGTAAGTCTACCGTAGTGAGTCTATTCCGGAAATTTATAAGTTGACCGTTTCCCCGGGGGAGGGGGACCTTTTAAAGTTCGGGCGGCAGTCTTCCCCCCACCCCCTTGCTTCACTCGGGCCGAAAACTTTCGATGCTCTCTCCGGGGACGCGACGAAAATTTTCTAGGGTGGGTGGGGGGGGGGTTGAACTTATCAATATTTCGAAATACAGGAGACTATTACTTAAAATTGACTTGGATGGATTCGTGTGTTTTCGTGGATTTCGTGTGTGATGGGGAGAAACTGTCGCTAAAACTTCCGGAGCTCTTCCTACGGAGAACGCGGTCAAGTTACAAATTTTGAGAACGGATTAGGTGGCAGTAAATATTTACAAAAACGGAGCAATAGTTTATATAGTTTGTTCAGAAACGATTGGCTTAAAATTTCGCAGACGTCACACGGTAATAATTATTTACCACTCGATCGTTATAATATTATATACAAATTATATACTCGGCGGCGCGGCGGCGTGTTTTGTGACATTTACAGCGCGAGTACGACGACGCGCAAGTTTGTCGTATGACTAATGCGTTTCGTACGATTGAAACGCATGTTAATTATAACGCGGAAACTCTGCAAATGATTGAATAAACCGCGAACGCGCTCTGATTAGCAGTTATTAATTACAACGTTTTCGGCGGCTTTTCGCGATTTTCTCGAAACGCATACGTCGAGCGCCACATATTATAATGTAGACATTACGTTCAGCTCACTCTCGTTTATATAATATTACATTTATATAAATATATAGAAAATATATTTATCATTTTTAAAATGATATATAATACAGAGAGGGATGAATGTGGATTTCTTTTCTCTCGTTTTGCGCGATTGCAGCCCGCACGGTTCGTATCGTTTCAAAACAGCGGCGATTGTTTGAATTAACGTCAGAGCGTACACTATACGTTTTATCTCAACGACTTGAAAACAATTCGCGTTGTTCACTCGTGTTTATTACCAAATACACTATTGTCCGGACGCTGCTCGGAATAAAGAGTTTCTGAATTTCGTG
The DNA here is from genome assembly GCA_948098885.1 of Drepanosiphum platanoidis. Classification (NCBI taxonomy): domain Eukaryota; kingdom Metazoa; phylum Arthropoda; class Insecta; order Hemiptera; family Aphididae; genus Drepanosiphum; species Drepanosiphum platanoidis. Next base: position 13,718,253 of record OX402534.1, on the reverse strand, counting down.
GCTATATTATAATATTAATTATAAAGAAAAAATAAATATTTTATTAAATATTATCAACGCGATTGCTCAAAAAAAAAAAAATTGTTATGTTGAATATCGAGAAACAGCAGTGCAAACAAGCGATTAGTAATTAAATGCGACACGTTTGTCGATTTTCACATAAAAAATCTTAATAATATTTATCCGTTTAGAATTCCCCGAGCATAAATTCGATTCTGGTAAAAAATTAAAATAACAATATAAGTTCGATGTCGAATTTTAATGTTATCTCCGGCGTTCGAATTCTATACAAGCGCGCCAAAGTAGGTAAACCTACCGCGAGTGTATGTGACGTGTTCGCTGTTCTACTATTTTCTTTTTGAGAAACAACTCGCCGAGACGACGTCGTCGTCGCCATTAAAATTGTCGTTTCAGCCGTTAAACGTATCTGATTTAACTTTATATTAAACCCGTCCGATTCTATTTGTTCCCGCGCGCGTATAGATTGATTTTTTTCTTTCTTTTTGTTTGGTTTTTTTTTTTCGTATTAATTCCGACAATCTATTTCTTTTCTTCTTCTTTTTTTTCCTGTTCGTTTAGCGTAGTTTAGTTCATCTAACACGGCAATTTCGACGTTGACGTATACGATTTTTATAGTTGTACGAACTTTTTTTTTTCCCGCAGCTCGTGTCCTATTCTTGAAATCAGACCGCGAGCGTCGCAAGCATTTTCGAGACAATCCCGTTACGTTACATCAGACGACGACGACAACGACGACGACGACGTGTTCGGGATCGCGTTGAAGTGATGACGCGATGACTTCTGAATATTCCGAAACGACTGCGGTTCTTTGTTTTTCCTCGGAAAATGCGATTTATCAACAGTCAGTTATCAGTCGCAAAAGTCTCTTCGAATCGCCGCCAAAGCCGCAGGTGAGTTTATTTGTTTATTCCGCGACGTTACGCAAGACGGTCGGAGCGCATACACGGGTTCGCGATTTATAGGCGATGTTATAAATGATTAAAACTAATAAAATAAAAAAACACACACACACTCGTGTGTGAGTCGAATAGGGTGTTTCCGATCGCTCGTCGATCGATTTCTCCGGACAATAGTCCAGCGATGCAAATATAAACGTAGACGACGTCATTGCGATATGATGTCAAAGTAACGAAATCGTACTTGACGTACGTATATATATATGTGTGTGTGTGTGTGTGTGTGTGTATACGCGCGCTTTAGTGACTCTGCGGCGGTCGCCGCGTATAGAATAGACAAACAACGCGATTTACATAAAACTTTCATTACTTAAAACAACGCTCATCTCGCCGCGCTTCACTTTGTCAACCTTGTCTATTTACATTTACGTCGTCGTCGTCGTCGGACGAATGTTTTATTCAGCGGCGCTTAAACGATCGTCTCCTTCTCCGCCGCCGCCGTCTCCTTCCGAACCGCGCACGTGTTAAAACGTCTCCTGCAATTTCAACCGCTCCGCCAGAACGAAAAATAATAACAAGGAAATAAAAAGAAAGAAAGAAAGAAAGAAAGAAATAATAATAAATAAAAAACCCAGCGGCGGCGGCGGCGCGTCGTTTTTATTCGATTTTCGTTTCGTCTTTTATTATTGTTTCTGCCGCCGCCGTCGCGGGCCCACGTCGCGGGGGGACTCTGTTGTATAATATTATTGTTCGTTCCGAACGGGAAATTAACATCATCGGTTAAATAAATATTACGTCGCCGCCGCGATAACACTACGCCGAGCGTAAATATTTTAACGTTAATTCAACGAGACGAATTCGAAATCGAAATTCCGTCCCGCGTATATTACACAAACATTTATATATGCTTACACTCCAAGACACGTACCTATCCGTCGTTCGTAGAGCGGGGGCGAATTTAAGAAAATATAAACACACGTGTACACAATATTATACGTATACGATGTAGGTACGTAATCCTAAAGATCTATTTATGAATATTTATTACAAATTATATTGTGTATAATTTGCAATTTAAATGACGCGCCGACCGACTGACGACGACGGCGGCGATATTAACTCGCGTGGCTTACGCCGCCGTGTAGCTCTGGTTGTTGTATATACGTACGTACGTCGTCGCCGTAACGATTATTTTATTTAATCCCGCGAGAATCCTGCGAGATTTCTTTTTTTTCCCCTCTCTTCCTGCCCTTCGGGGCTTATCGGCGATCTCGTTAATAATATTATTCGAACGCGATCGAACGCCGGCTTATTACGATTACGCGTTAAAACATTGTGACGCGGCGGTTTCGCCGAAACTCGAACGGTAACGCGTGGGGGGGCTCCCGTGTTCGAACGGAAGACGTCGTCGTCGCGCAATAATATTATTCATGTCTGGACGGGCGCGTATAACATTATTTCCTCGGGTATCATCCGCGCTCTCGGAAGACGATTTTGTAATCTCGCGAGTTTTCGACCAAGCCGCCGCCGACGCAGCTGTTGTATTACGAGAGAAAAAAAAAAATGCCGTTCACTCGATGTCGACGGCTGTTTGGCGAAATCGACGCGATGAAACTTCAAACGCAAATACGACGGCGATCAAAGTAAAACAGCGGCGCGGCGGCTATTCCCCGGAGAAGAACTGTGTGTATCCCACACACAGTGTCGCGAGCTGTGTGTTTGCGTTTTTTTTTCTTTTTCGTTGTGTGAGAAAAACAAGTGCGTGGATTGTGATATTTACATTTTTAATGTGTCGCTCGAACAGCGTGCGGCGCACACGCGTGGGGGCCCCCGTCGGTCCCAGAATGCTTTTGCGGTTCGTTACCGAAAACGTATATTATAAGAAAAAAAAAGCACGAAATGTTTTGTTTCTGTTTGACTTTGGCAAACAAAACCGAAAATAATTTGTAATTTACAGTGAATATTAATGCGGACATTCTCATAAAACAATAAAGAGGGGGAAAAGTAAGGAGAAACGAAAAAAAAAACAAAAAAAAAACTGAAAAGTTGATGAGGACACAGCAGAACCTCGGAAAAAAAAGTTTTAATTTCTATTTCGTGTTGTTTTTTTCTTCTTCTTTATCATTGTTATGACTATTTCTCGAGCCGCGCGTATAATATATCGAGACGAAAAGATTTCCGAACAAACGCAAACTCCGCACACGAATTTCACGTCTGAACAATCAATACCACTGCAGCAGCGCGCGTGTGTCGGATCAAAGGTCTCGGCGGCGTCGATGTCTGGTGCATTAGAAGAAAACGGAACAACACAATCTCGTGCGTCAGACAGAGGAGTGCCGCCCGTCTCTAGAAAGTCCGCGGAAAGCTCTCGGTTATTTACGATATTCTCGACGGTCGGTGATCATAATAACAATATAATTAAACGTCGCGTAATTCGTGTGGCCCAGGTGACTTAAACCGTTATCGGTGGTTATTGTCGTCTTTAATCTTTGGGTTTTATATTATAACCGTTTCGTATTATACGCGTATAATAATAATACGCGTGCCATCCGACGCCATTATATTATTATTATTATTATTATTATTATCGTACAAATTTAGGGGTTTCAAAACGTCTAGAGTACGGTCGGCGTTATAATAGTATAGTATACAATAACTAATAATTAATGTTGACACAGAGTGGAAGGGGAAAAAAAACGCTGCGTGTCAAAATTTATGAAATATAGTAATAATAATACGTATTGTGTGTACGCGTGTCGATCAAATGTGGCATTGTATTTAAAAAAAAAATATTCACGTATATATGCACGTGGAAAAAACAATGACGCCGATAAAAATGCAATTTCATTACGGTGGCAGGTAAAACGGCCCTGGAACGTTATGAATAAAATTCTCTGACCGTTAAAATATAATTATTTATCGCGACGTCAAATCCGAAAAATCGTTCAGACTTTTATATAATAATATTAAATCGAGTTTCGTCGCTATTCGAATATTATAATATTTCGTCGAAGAGATTATACAAAAACTCGTGACGGATGATAAATATTATCACCTAAGGGAGTCGTGTGAAATTTCAACCTAATTATTTACGAACGAAATACACAACGTTAAGATGCACACACAAAAAAAAAAAAAGCAAAAGCAAAGAGAAACCAATCAATCGGAATACGTCTCTACCTACCCGGGGTCGTCGGGTTAAAACGAAAAGTCGCGTAAAAAATATTTTCTTCTACCGCCAGTCGAAAAAAAGGAAAAGAAGAAGCGGTTCGAATTGAAATCCCAACGGTTTTCGATTAAAACGCGCGCGTATATAACTCTTGTTTTTTTTTTTCCCCCCCTTTTAATCCGTCGAGTTGTTGTTGTTGTTTTTCAAACTGGTACGTCGATTTAATGACTCGTACGCGTTCCCGCGGCCCCTGGCCCGTAATGGCTAGACGTCACCGCCGCCGGTCCAATAAATCCGGTAGATATTATACCGACCGGCGCGGAACAGCGTTCACTTCCGGCCGCACACGGCGCGGCGTCCGAGGAACCGGAAAAAAAAAAGAAGAAAAAAAACAAGCAGCCGTGATAAACAACGACGTCGTCGTCGTCGTCGCAGTGTCACGAGCAGATACGGGCGCCACCAGTACCTCGATAACGGAGCCTAAAGCTACTGACCCAAAACAAAAGCTCGACGTGTTTTCTATACGCGCGCGGACAATTATCTAAAATATTTCGACCGGAAAATTTGTCGCGGCACGACTTTCACGGAAAACGTACATATTCTGGTATTCAAATTAGTATATTTTAATTAGTAGATTAATCAGATAGTAATATGACTTATCGAATAAAATTAGTGTTGGGAATTGGACGACTCTTTTCTACGCGTTTTAGACGACGCGCTTTCTTTGCTTTTTCTCGACTCGATTTTTCAAGTCATTATTTTTATAATTTCACCGTGTGTTTTCTCCTGATTGAGAATTAGTGAGCATTTTTTTTTTTTCATATCGTCGTTATTTTACTATTTTTTTTTCTTTTCGTTCGCAATAATCGTCACCGCGGCTATTCGTCTCAATCGCGTGTTCTGTGTTAACACATGTATTATTACGACAACCGTTGTCGACTTTGTCGTGACGATGTTTTTCAACGTTTCCGCCGAACGTTTTCTGTCGGTTTTCGCGGCGTTTTCGGGCCGTTCGAACGCGCGTTCGTCCGGAGCGTCGCCGGGGCCGCCCCGACGAAAATCGTACGACGATTATAACGATGATGACGGCCGCCGCGTCGCGCCTCGCTCGTCTCGTTCCGGGGGCCGTGCAGCGGCGGGTCGTCGCGTCTACTATCGCTGCTTACTACGACGACGACGGCAGCTGCGTACGCTCCTCGAGTATACCGCGACACGGCGTCGTCTATCAATCCCGCCGGGCACGAGAGAGGAGAGACGGACAAATATATACGGAGACGAGGGGCGGGAGAAGAGAGAGAAAAACGTTTCTGATTTATAGCCGACCCATCAATATTCTATTCTTTTCAATCCCCGGACCGACCCCTCCGTCCCCGACTCCGATCGATAAAACAAACGCGAGCGCGGGACTTTTATTTATAATACATATATATCTATCCAATACATATACTATATATACACAACGCGCGCGCTGCAGTAGTCGCGGCGGTCGCCCGCGTGTACGATTGTTTATATAATGTGTGTATATATATATACTATGTATACGGGACAGGAGCGCGCGGTAGACGACGAGCGCGGAAATTCGAAACGTCATATCGGCCAAGACAAATAGGTCTTAAATTACATTCCGAGTATAGATTCATCATTCCCGCGACGGCGACGGCCGCGCGCTCGCGAAACTCGTCCCGCTGCGGTAGACCGGCGGCGGCGGCGGCGCGGCGTTCGCGTTTTCGCCGCGAGGAGATTGCGGTCGCGTGCGCGAGAAAAAATAAAATAAAATACGCGATAAATCTCTCCGTGTGTCCCACTCACTCGATCCGCCGCCGCTTGTGTTACGCGTTGGTTCGCGACGTTTTTATGAATTATCGTCGCGACGAACGTGACGAATCTCACACGCGTCGGTCGCGGGCGGCGAGTGTTGTCGAAAATATGTGGCGCACCCGGAAAAATTCGTTCGGCCCACGGGGTACAAATGATTATTGTCGGTCGGGCGCGGACAATAATTAATCGATTTCTTAGAAAAATTACGGATATCCTCTCAAACGTCTACGGAGCCGTGTTTAACTAACCTTGATTACGTTTTTTAGCACAAAACAAACGATAGTTGTAACGCGAAAAACAAAAAAAAAACCGTTATCCATCGTCTATCGCACGTTTCGGAATTTTAAGTATTTATCAAGTGAAAAAAAAAAAGAAACGAGTGGAGTAAAGATCGCCGAGTATGTTGGCGTTCATTAAATTCTTCGAAAGTCACTGTGCGAGCGTCTCTGGACGGGGGTTATGTCAAAGTAAAACCAATCGGTATTCCATACGAATATTCGTTCTTTGAGTAAGGATTTTATTTCATTTCGTTACCGATATAGTATAAAATACACGTAAAAAAAAAAAAAAAAAATTACCTCGTATAAAAAACTGGCTCTGAAATAAATTTCAATCTACTCGGTGACCTACAGTTTAATCTGTGCCCTGTCATCTTGAATACGCGTATAACACTCATGTCGACGCAACGTTATTTTACACCGGGTGCTGTTTAAAAAAAAATATAATAAAAACGATAATATCAATAATAAACTCGAACAGTTAATACCCGATTACGTAGAAAATATGTTCGAAAAACGCGATCGACCAATGCGTTTGGTAATACGTACGAGTGGCTATGACCGTTTAACATAATATTTACACGATTTCAAAATATATTATCAGATCAATTCGAATTTCAACTGTATTATATTTTATTGATGTCGTTTCGAACGCGTTGCACTGCGAGACGACCGAAAAACACATTCGGTGACGCGCACACGAGTCGTCGGCGACGATATTCGGTCGGTTTTTTCACAAAATTCTAATACTAAAAACGCTCTCCGACTACACGGCTGCACATGTCATTGAAAATATTCTCATTAGTCGGCGGGCGCGCGCAGTGCCGTCGCAGTTATCGCTTAAACGACTGGCTCTCTCGCGGGCGCACGCGGCCGACGACGCGGACAACAAACTGGACACAACAACTTCGCGTTAATAATGCTAATAATAATAATTGTTATATTATTAATCTCGCGAAACGTTCAATCGTCCGACTCTGTATTATATTATAATACATAATATACGTTACAATAACGTTGATATTATGTATCCGAACAATTGATAAAATACTAATTTATGACTCGGCCATTCGTACCCGAAAACATCCCTCGTCCGGCGAATTATTTATTATCGCCGCGTAGGTATAACACAACCTCCTCTACCCGTCGTCGTTCCCCGCCGCGGCCTCGGGCCGTTCGCCCGTTCCCGACGAGAATATTTCAACGTTAAATCGTATTTTCGTTGCCAATATTATAATAACTCGCCAAATTAATAATTCCCCGTTCATCGCGCACGTATTTAACATTATTATTATTATTATAATCATACCGTTTACGTATATATATATATATCGTTTTCGGGGACAAAGAAATTATTATTTATCGACGATTTTACGGTTTAGTTGATGTCGATGTTCACTCGCGCGTCGCGCGTTCACGGATATCCGGGGGGGCTTGGGAAGGCTTAGCCCCATCTCCGAAAAAAAAAAACCGTGGCGAGATTTGAAAAATATCGTCTGGTCGCGGCGGTGTAAAAATGTAATTTCAGTCGCCTACGATTAACGTTGTGATAATTAGAAAAAAAAACACGTCGACTTGGTTGAAAAATCGCTGTAAAACGTTTGTTTATTTTTTACAGAGAACGCAATAACAAGTCGAATGAAAAAAGTACAAATTTGGTATCGAAATACATATTATCGTAAGTCACCCATCGGGCATCACTATTATATTACAATACATAATCGTATTTTATTCGTTGAATTATTGTTATTATCATAATGTACGAATACATTCGTAGAGAGCTGTTGAAGAAAACTTTGTTACGTTTCAAATCTGTGTTGAAGAATGTGATTAATGTGGCGCGAGGAAAAAAAAAAACGAACTCGTTAAGTGGTAAGTTAGGTACTATATTATATGTGTATACAAATAAAAATCAACTCGTTAAGTAACACAGATAAAAGTTACTTGACTTTTTAACTCGCGCGCGCCCTAGTTATTTTATGCGTCTCTGCAGAAGACTTCTGTACATGTTTTCCCGCACCGAAAATATACCACGTGAGTATTCACGAATCTCGACCTATAAACACTGTATCGTCTTAAACGCGTTCTAACGAGTGTGTCTAAATCTTTTTCGTTACTTTTTTCTCTGCATACACAAATCGTGTACTTAAAGTCTATAATAATGTACACGTTTATAAATTGACCGTGGAAAATCGTCGATATCGAGGGTCCGATGACAATATTATTGTAGCGTTGTGCTTGAACAGCGATTCCGGGGCCTTTGAAGTCGCTACAAAGTAAAAATGATTTCCTCGCGCACATCGCGCGTATAGTAGTCGACTTGACGCGTCGTTGGCGCGCCGAATCCGGTCATTTTACGCGCGCGTTAAAGTTTAAAAAAAAAAAAAAAAAAGCGTCCCTATAGTGTTCCCGCAGCTATACTATACCTGACAAATATAATACCGGCCCAATCGATCAAACCGAGTCTACGAGGATCAGACACGTAAGAAAGCGGTACGACTATTCGGCTAAAAAAACCAACGATTTTTTCACGATTTATTTTCTAACCGGTGCAGATACTACACGCGCGATACCATATTACAACGATGATCGTTCGTTTTTCTCTTGCCCTCGACTATAGTATTTTTTATTTTATTTTTTTTTTATTATTTAGAAATCAAAATAAATGGTTACAAATTAAACAAATTTAACAAATAGGTACAGTTTTGATTACCTACCTCCTGTAAGCTAATAGATAGCTTGTGTTGGAGGTAGGGAGTTATTACATTTACCAATAAAATAAAATAATTATGTAATTTCTTATAATATTACGTACATTGACTTATGAATATGAACACTTAAAAAAAAAATATAATAATAATAATAATAATAGAGAAGAAAAGACAAAGTGATGTAAAGTTTTAACATAAATAAATTAGTAATATATTTAGTTGATACAGCATTATAGCAATCAAAATATACTGTTATATATAGATGTAAATAAGATACAATTTAGCAATAATTTACAATAAAGAATAAAATTAATACACATTATTATTCAATTCTAAAAATATATATTTATATAATAATCCTTTAATATTAATTTTTTTACTTGTAATAATATTTCTTTTAAAGTATATTAGAATAATGTTCTGTTCGAATCTCTATTCTAATCGAATGTTGGACTCCGGATCGCTAAGGTGTTTTGTTTTGTTTTTTTCAGCAAATATCGTTTTGAACAAATACGAACAAATACCGAAACGCACAATGCTCTATAAATAAATCGGAAATGGATTTCACAAAATAAACCCAATCGTCGTAAACGAATCTTTGGAACATCGTCTTCTGTATGCTTCTGCAGTAAGTACACCGGACCCGTATATTATATTTTTTATTCGTTGTGTAATACTCCGATATTTGTTTTACATACACACGTATAAATATGTTTGATAATTAAACGAAAAGAAAAAAAAACACACCCTCTTTTATTTATAAATCATTACGGTCGATCGCGTTTTCACTCCAATCGATTTTTCTTCTTTTTTTTTTTTTGAATTTTATTATAAATATTAACCAAGTCCAATACATCAAACGATTGTGATGTTACAAAAAAATTGTCGTGCTCGAGAATATAAGTAGTTGGAAAGTTTAAAATATTCGTTGGTAATAAATTACTATTTTTCTTCTTCAAAAGTCAAACTTGTCATATATTTAAAGATATACGTATACGTATACCATGAGACCTCGACGTTGCTTTTAATAATAACTGAATAAAAAGGAGGGGGGAGGACGATATTGATTCAGCTGTTGCCGCTTTAAATATATTTACGAGTTCTTACATAATTCTATAGTTTAATAAAATAATATTATTATTTCGGCACCGCTAAATCGAATTCGTCGGCGGCGTACACTTTTGTCAGTTAGGTCAGGACGATTATAATTATTTAATTTTGTTTTTTTGTTTTTCAACGTCATCGACGATGCTTTCCTAACAGAAGCTAAAAAAGCGTTTCATTAACATAATATTACTATCATTTTTTTCTTTCTTTCATTTTAACGTCGTCTTTTGCGATAAAACCGTACGTTTTACCTAACCGTTTTACCGGAGAAAATTCGTGGTTTTTCTAACTTTCGAATATCGTTTTATATAGATTACGACGATTAACGACGATCACAATATTCTGGCACTGAACATCGCGCAGCACGACAAAGGAAACTTCTCGCTCTCTCTCTCTCTCTACTATATCATAATACGCGTGTGTTTGTACACGCATTAACACACGACGACGACGGCGAGACGTGCGCGTTGTCGTCCGATTTATTCCGGAAATCGAATTACCGGCCCATTTCGTTCGTCGGATTTCGCGCAGGCGTCGAGGCGTTTTCGGTTCGTTCGGCCAGTCGTTATTCGGAGCGGGTCCAAATACGATGTCCGGCGAGAACACAAGCGTCCACCGTCTGGTGCACAACTGCATCAGATATAATAATAGAACTCGTATAATACGATAGTACGATGTCGGGGCCTTGGCAGCAGGCGCACGTTTTCGGATATTGTCTGTAGATTGAAAAAAAAAGAGAGAGGGAAGAAAAAACGAATAAATTCAAAACCGCCCCCGAACGTTTATATGTTATGTATCGCGATAAACGAAAACGACTCGTTACCGTATTGTTCTCGGATGGAAAATAAATTCGTACGATTATAATAGAGTTTCGCTACGTTAAAACGGAAAATAATAATCGTACCGATTACACTGCGAGCGTATGAGTTTCGGTAGCGTTTGTCTGACGTTGTGTGAAATTTCTACAAACCGATTGTTGTGGAAAATGTCCTCTTTCGGGATTTAAATACAAATCGAAAATAATATTTTAATCGTGAAAAATAAGAAAAAAAGTATGAGAAAAAAACGAAAATCCTTTACAATTATAAACATATTTTCCTAGACAGTGTCCGGTTTACGATGAAAAAAATAATAATATCGCCCTCTCGTTCGCTCACACGCGTATAAAAAACCGTATCGATAAGAAATTTTATCGCATAATAAATTAAAATACACACACATTATGATGCTGCGAGCAAAAGACCGGCGGCGGTATTACGCCGATCGTTTCGGGGGAGGAGGGGTCGAATGAAAATGCGATGTCGCGACGAAGGACGTCGCGATACTTCCAGGCGTTTTCGCACGCGTGTGTCGTGTTTAAATTCATTCGCGGGGGGAAAAAAAGAAGAAGAGAGCGACGAACTTTAGATAGAAAACGCAAAGGTTCGCGCATTCTTCGCCCCGGCCCGCGTGAAACGAATCCGACGAACCAGCGAAAAATACAGACTACCAGTCACGACGGGTACGTTTATATGTGTTTAATATAAGACGCGCGTGTACGTATAACGCTCGCACTAGGGGCGAGGTCGAGTCCGACTGCTTCCGCCGCGATTATGAGCGAATAAAAGTTTGTCCTCCTCCGCATAATAATAATAATAATATGATAATGTGTAATAACGGCGTATATCGGGGTCGAACACGCGACGCGAAATTAAACTGCGATTTCCGTTGGTTACATAATAGTGTTATACGCGCGGACGGAATCGCGTACAATATAATATTAATATTATATAAATCACGAGCGACAATAATACCGCGCTAGATCGATTGTTTCGTACGGCGCCGCCGTCATAACGATAATAATATTATTACGTGTATTATTATTATATTATTACTTTGCTGCCGCCAGCGGTCGAATGACCGTTTTTTTTTTCCCCGTTCGCCACCTAATCGCGCAAAACGCAATATTGTATTACGCGTAATATTGTTATTTCTATTGAAATAGCGATTAATAAAAGCGCGTCGTCGGAATCAGCAGAACGATATATTATAATATTATAATTAACGACACTTTTTCATCGCCCCCCCGTTTTCATCGACTTTTAAGTGGACCGCGCGTAGTACTTTGAGCTTATCATAATATCGTACGTTTATATATTATATAATACAATACATTGTCTTTGATATTTCCAACCCCTACCCCGTCCTCGCGAAATCACGTCGAGTTCAATCAACGTGTGTGACGCGCGTTTACAATTTAATTAAGGCCGCCAACTCGTAGGAAAATGCATTATTTCTAGCTCCGCGTAGCAGCGACACGTAGCGCACAATTAGGTACCGAAAAATGTAATTTTCAAATTCTTTTTTTTTTCCCTCGTATCGAATCGTTATAATTAATCAGACGTCGAACGTGTATCACATATTATTATATATTATTATAACGTTACGCTATAATATTTTATGCGAACGTGTTTTAGGATGAAACGGCGAGAAAACTTATCGCGGGTCTCGCGATAAGCAGTTTTGTTTTATTGTCACGGCGGCGGCGTTTTATTCCGTAAGTGTTTATGTGTCCTCTGTAACGACATGGGTAATCGTAAACTCGACACAGCTCTCGGCCTGGCTAAAGTCAATAATATCATTGTACTTTTGTTTTCTTCCGCAGTATTCTCAGAAAACGGCCGACCGGAAATCTTTGCCGACAAAACGTCGAGTAAGAAAACCTTTCGTTTCGAGAACGCGCGTCACGCGAACGCAGCCGAGTTGAAGTGAACACGTACGTCGTATTAACGTTATAAATTAATTATTACGGACGATACGAGGCTGATAATGTAATCTATCAAATTTCAGGTACGGTCGTAATCAATTACTTCGAGAACCAAGCGATTTCAACGTCGCGGTAACATTTATTATACTTTATCGTTTCGCTCGGTATCTATATTATATCAAAAGCCGATATTATAACGTTATTAAGTCGTAGAACGAGTAAAATTAAAATCGAAACTCTCGACGTCGACCACGTGCCGTTCAAAAAGGGTTAGTGGGTCACTCGCAGCGGCATGTCGTGCTCCGGTAAATTAAAGTAGTAACGCGTGACGTATCGTTGCTGTAAAATCTCTAACATCTCCCATCGTTTGAAGGCTCCTCCGAGACGACGACGGCGTGTTAGGTGCGATAGTCTATAGAAATGCGCCTTTGACGGTTCGCGCCGATCGAATCGTACAAGTCTCCGAGTCCGCGTGCGGGGTGGCGAGGATTCGTCGATCACGTGGCGTTTAAAACGACCCAACTACGACGGACGCAATACGGCGGCGGCGTCCTCTCTCACCCGTTTTGTTTTGTTTTTTTTAATTTTTTTCATCCGTCCGTCCGATCCTCCCCTCTACGGACGGTAATGATGTTTTGCGCCGCCGCCGCCGCGCCGAATAAAATATGTACGACAATGACGGACGACGACGGTCGCGCGCGCGCGCGTACGTATCATTTATATAATTTGCAGCGGCAGTAGTCGCCCGGTCGTTTTTATTATTTTTCGTTTCATCAAACTCGCGGCGCGCGCGGTCCGTCTGGTCCCTTTTGACTGAATTAATAAATAGGTACGCGCAACGCATTTGTAGATTAAACGCGCGGCCGGACACCGCGGGCGCGCATTTCGTAATAATTATTAACGCGACGGAAAACTCCGGCGTATTAATGCCACTGCACGACGTTATATGTACATACACGTACATATTATATGTATACGTATATATATATGTGACGTCCGGTCGACGTCGGCGTGTTTAAAGAGAGGGCCGGCAGGAGACCGCCGCACACTGCGCACGTACACACGAGAAATCGTACACGTATCGTTATAATACCCCGGGACTTTGATGATTTTTGCGTTTTTTTCCCCCCCCCCCTTTTCCGGAGCTCCCCGTGGACGACGACGCTTTCCCGGGCCGCGAACGAAAGTTTCATCGACTTTGAAAATTTAACGAACGATATGATATTGTATAATAATATTATATTTGCGTTAGTTTTCGGCTTTTCTCGGTCATTTTTCGTCGAGAGAACTTTTCGCTATCGTTTTTATTTTTTCGTTATTATTATTTTACAAACATTTTTTTTCAATTCGCATATTACATTCAGGGTATTTACATTCGTACGTACGTTTGGAATGAAATAATACTATAAGCAATCATATTTTTTTGGAAATTTCAAATTTAAACAAACGTACGTATAATCACGTCTCTATAGAGGGCTTTTTTGTGTTCGTTTCGGTCATAAATACATTTTATCATAATGTTTTTATCGTTTTTTTTTGTTTCAGTGTATCAAATCCAGGGACCTAGAAATGATCCGAGTACGCACAAACCGAGAGTGAAAACGCAAGAAACATTTTCGGAGTAGTAATTTTTTTATTAATTTTTAATCCGCATACATTTTAATAATTACTATCATATAAAATTTATAATATATATTTTTTTTCGGATTCACATATGCCGGATTGTTCGCGTGGCCACGACGGAATAAAATATCTCGTCGATTTATGAAAAAAAATCATCGTTTTCATACTTTCTTTAACAGTGGTATGTCGTATTCAATTATGCGTTACAACAGTCTGGACGGAGACGGTCGCGGCGGCGTTGTTCTGGTTTTGAACGTGCCCGAGCGCGTTGTTTAAAAGTCAAAGACAACAAATAAAATAAAACAATATCAAAGGACACGTTTTTCGCTTTTGATCTCGTGAACAAGGGCGAGACTGCCGGGGCACGGTTAGCGATCCGCGTCTGCGAGTTGCGTTAGCAATGTACGTATAGCAGGCCGATTCTTGTGTTACAAAAATATTTATGCAATTAAAGCCGTGCCCGGGCTGTTCTGTTCGACCCCGTGGTCGTTTGCATTGTATCGTGTCCGAAGTCAAATATATTACGTACATAAAAACCGGAAAAAAAAATCAAAATATTCATTAAAAAATCTAAATCAAACATGCAAATATATGCAAAATCATAAACATCCAAATCCTATAGTTATGAATCTCCTTTTACATAATATAACATTCCGATTTAGAGAATTATCGAATTGGCACTTTGAACACGCATAACACATGGTGTCTACGTTAAAACGCATACCGTTCGATAATGTATGTGTTTTTTTTCATAAATTATACTAAAGCGTTTATCACAATGAACACAATGTGTACGAAGAAAATTAATCTCAGACCGAAAATATTTTGTTGTTTCACGTCGAAGTCTACGGGTTTAGAATATTCGAACACAAACGTCGACAGTTTGCCAACAGACGCCTTTTTATTACTCATAAAAACGACTTCGTTTCGCGACACTGCAGGTGGCACCCCCTCCGAGTAACCGGCTCGCAAATCGAACGATATACCTATACACGTCTCGAAAGCCGCGCGGATTTATTTACTCGAGAGCAGTCGGACCGGCGGCGAGTTTTTAAAAGGATATTATACGAACTCAACAACGGTCGGCGCAAACACGACGTATTTTATTAATTCACGAGCTCGTATCGCGCAGAGCCGCGAGCGCACATAATACACTATAAACGAAAGATTTAGGTGGTCCGCAGGACGACCGTATAGTCTCACTCCCCACTCACGCGTAGTGCAGGTTATGCGAACGGCCGCGTAACGAATAAAACAACCGGACGGTGTTTCCTCGAACCCTTCGCCGACGCGACGTAATAACTGTCACGCGGTCTATGCTATTACGTATAACGTACTTTATACACTCGTGTTGAATCACGTGTGCGGTGCACTGACGAAGAATCGGCGGCTGCGGAGAACCCTCGTCGACCACGCGTTCGAAAATAACGTATATACGTATAGCGGAGCGACCGGAGGGGAAATGGGAAAAAAATGTCCTTTGGCCGGACGCACTCGAAAACTTATCACTAATGGAGAGCGGTCCTCAAGACTGTCCGCCGACCACTCGACCGGCGCGCGTCTCCCTCGCCACGATATATTATTATTATTATCGTCATCGTCGTTTCGCGTTTCGCCCCGATCCGAGTGCACCGGAGACTATAATGTGCCGCGAGTGCGGTGCAAATGTTTGTTCGCCTCGTGAATTCAGCGGGGCGACTCGACGGGGTCCAACGCTGCAATAAGCCCGGGAGGCACGCGTTTCGTCGAAAAACACCTATGGCGTTTCGTTTCGAAAAAAAAAACTCCGGAAATCACAAAAAATATCCGAGTTCTTCAAAACCCCCGCGGTCTCCTCGTGGACCTTGTATTGTCGTATCTTCGACGGGACGAAATAAATCCGTTGGCCGCCGATTCGCTCTACGATAACGGTTATACTGCAGACATTGGCGAACACGTGTGTTTAGACTCGAGAATTCTCGCGAAAATTCAAGTTATCGTTTGATGTGGATTACAAGAATCTAGGAAAGCTTGGGCGGGCCAATATTACAATGCCTGTGTGCGGGGTGACTAACGGTTGACTAGCGAATTTCGCGAACGGACTGTTCTCGTGAAATATAAACCTATCGTTTGATGACGACATTTCGATGTGTACTTTTTCGTAGGTACTTGAAATTGTTGAGTTTCTATTTTTTCTATTTCATGATTTATGTCGACGAAAATAAAACAGAAAATTTCTCGCATTATATTGTATAAAAAAATGTTTATTTATACATATACTATAGGAAGTAACATCTGACACGTGTAACATACAATATACGACCGAAGTAAGATCAACCGATGGGGGACGTTGTATTAAATTTTCAAGATTTTTCGACGAACCGACCGAATATTATTTCATCGACATTTAATAACGAGAAGAAACTAAGAGAACTCGAAAACTTCAAGTGCCTGTAAGTAACTCGTGTCTCGTCATTTAATATTTATTAAATAAACGTTAATTTTCATTTGATATTTATTAATATTTCGAAAAATATTAAAAGTACTAATATTCGGTGATAGAGTTTCTTCGAATAATAATATTAAAGATATTCAATAATTTAAAAAAAAAACCACTCGTCTCTATTATAAACGCGATACTGTTCACAAGTGACATACCGAAACGGATATGACAATATATGATATACAGAGTTGGCCTTTATATACATACGGTCACCATTACAATGACGAGGAGTATACTACAGTCCTTGATCAATTAAATCGAGTAAACGTCCTGATTTATAACATCGAATTAGTATAAATAGTATGTGAACACACTGCGGTGTCCTTGAACGATGCAATTATAAACGAATATTATACACACTATGCGTTCGGTCGGTTATTACCGATGAAAAACGCGACCTGTCGGGAGGGGAGTGATAAAATCGAAACGCCTAAAATAAACTCGAATTTAAACGGGGAAAAAAAACACGACGTACTCGGAGCCGCGCGCGTTGTCTTTCACTCGGAATCGCTTCTTTTTTTTTTTTTTATCTTTTTCGAAAGAGAGCAACGACATTGGGTTTCAAAATTAAAAGGCAAATCCACAACCATCAATCACCCACCCATCACTTAGCCGCATCGCATCGCCCCGAGTCCTGTACCTCGCCCTCTTTTTATTCGATATTATATAATATCCTCTCTCCGCCGCATAGAATCGTATTATAATATTACTATTGAAACGGTATACGCTGTAAATATTATTACGCAAAGGCTATTATAAATAAATCGTCGTGGTGCCACGACGCCGCGCTTTGAACATAATATACGCGACCGCAGTCGGTTGTTCCAGACGTTTTAATATCATGCGAAAACTGTGCGCGCACGAAAGACAAATATTTACGTTTCAAACTTTGAATCGCAAACGACTTTTGCGCGAAGATTTCGTCACTTTGTATTGTTTTGCGGCGCAAAGTGTTTCGATTTGAAAATGCGCCGCCGTCGTCGTCGTCGTCGTCGTCGTCGGTCCGCGGAAAAAATATTGGTTCGCGGGCGTAGTTTTTTCTTCTTGCGTTTGTCGATCGTCGTCGACAAAATATTCTCTTTTCGACCGGTTCACCTATACACGATGCGTTCGATGTCGTCGATTACGGGCGTTATTGTTTTTACGAGAAATACGCGCGTATGCTTTCGAGATCGTAACCGCGTACGCGATACCGTTCGAATTCTCGCCGGGCGTTTAATATTTAAACGGTTTCGTCTCGGTTATCAGACTATGGAACGGTCGGTTTTTGCGCCGCGCGGCCTTTACAACGCACGACTGACTTTTCTTTGAATAATTTAAAATCATTGTTATTCTTTTTTCACAAATTAAAATATACGACGGTAAATTAATATTTAATATTAACGATTTAACTTATATAATATACGCTGGCTAAATTTTAAATAAAACTTTACGGAGGAAAGCAGCAAAAAAAAAGAAGAAAACTCCGTGCGTCTGCGACGACGACGACGACGACGACGGCCGCCGCGGCGCGGCACGACTATTTGAATAAATTATTTAGAATTTTTTTTTTTTTTCCTTTTTCCCTTCTTCTCCCCTTTAAGTAACGTCGATTTAATCTTAGACTCGTTCTGTTTACAATGACGGAAATTACGTGATTTATAAAACCGTCTACAAAACTTTTTCAACGAACGCACAATAGTAATAATAATTTATACCAACGTCATAAAAAACATTTTCTTTCAATCTATACGAATTAAAAAAAAAAAAAAAAATGGTTATTAAAAAATAAAAAAAGACCAAGTATTTTCCATAATAACTATGTATATATATATTATAATAATGCCAACGGAACGCGCGTATACATATATAAGAGTATATTATTGTGTTAAGTTATATATTTATATTGAATAATAATTATGATCCTAAATAAGTATTGTAAAATAAAAATGCGATTCGAATCGTGTATTGCCGTTATATAGTCGTCGTGTGTACACAGCAGTTTTGACATACGTCGTATATATAATATTAACTGCCGTATATTCCGGGCGGAGAGCAATATAGAACACTCTACTTAAGTCCTCGGCACGGACTAAAGGATTTCGCGTACTATAAGAATTGATTCGAGAAAGAGAAGAACACTGAGCTTATAAATCCACTTCGTATAAATATATACGTATTCTGTGCGCGCACGCACACATTTGCTATGCGCGCGCTGCAACAATATATCAAAAGTATATATATATATTTAGGCCAGACTCTCTGAGACGTCTGGAAGAATATTTCTACTGGTCTTCGGTTAAGACGAGCTCCGTGCCGCCGCCGCCGCCGCCGCTTATATCGATTAGCTGGGGCGACTTAGTGTCCGTTACTCGATCGACTCGCGGCCGCGTCTCGTAATACCTATATATTTATATAATGCGTATACCTATTCGTATAGTTTGCAGTTTTAAAACTGACTTTTTGCAGCCCGAAAGTCCAAACAATAACGTAATTCTTTTCGGTAGTACGCGTAAAACTCGTCGCGAAGACTTGACGCAGCCGCGTTCAAAGATGAAATAAACAAACGAAACGAATCCGGTCGTTATCGATTCACTACCCGGACAGACGACTAGGGGTGCGGTGAAATCGATCGGACGATAATTTCGTTTCGGCGTTCGATCTATGTCGGTTCTCGGTCTCGTGTCAGAACGGCTCGTCGGATTCGCCGGAACTCGCGATTTTCATACATTTTCGATGTCGTCACTCTACCGATGTGGTGCTGCACCCCGCGGCCGATGACAAATGACACATTTCGAGCGGCGTCTTCGGTTAACCGCGCGCGCCGACCGACAACTGTTGTTAAACGCTCGCCCGCCGCAGCTATCAATCAACTCGTCGATGAGATCGAATGTCACACTTCGACGCGTCGTGTTAATTTATTTAAAAAATCGCGATCGGCGAAGGGGCGTTCGGTCGGAAACGCGTACACTGGTTTTTTAAAACGTTTCGTTTTGTTTTGTTTTTTTTTTTATCCATGAGACGCAGACAGTTGTGTCTGGGAAATCCAATAAAAAAAGGCGTCTGGGGACTTTTTAATCGCCACGTCTAGAAAAGACATTTCTGTGCGTATTTGTAGCCGCCGACCTCTGAACACATTAAACGCTACTGGTTTTATTTGAAAACGTCGTTTTTCCGATCGTTGTACTTGTGTACGGCAAAGCGCACGCCGTCGATATTTATTTAACCGTTATTAAAAAAAAAAAAAAAAAACTCCGTTCTTTTTAATAACTATTGTGCACTCTGTTTCCAGGAATGTTTGGAATATTCGCGATTAATAACTACCAGCAATTCGATTCGGCTGACGTTGATTTTGTTTTGTTATCTTCCAAAGTATAACAACGACAGTGTCGATTCTCTCGATCTATCGCGACCGTTTGGCCAATCGTCGGCGTATAACAGAACGGACAGGTACCAATAATTTATTGATGCTGTTATAGATTATGATAAATATAAAACTACTTCGACCTATGTGAACAGTTTGTCAAACCTTATATACATCGTATTTATTATGTTCGTGCAATCGGTTCACGTCAAAGTCGGCCGCGGGATGACCATTTTTACCGAAAATATGACTTCAAGGCCTCACGACGACGTAAGTTATAATTTTGTAAATATTATATTTCCATATTTCTGGGAGCCCTAGGATATCTGATAAATAAAAGAACTAAATTTCGGGTCTCTTAAAACGCTTTTCGCCCTACTAAATTGGTTAAAACTTCGGCCCCACCATAGTCGCATAATATTCGTCGTACGACATTTCAGTGTAGTGTTTGTACCGCGTAACTGAATTGTACGCTTTCGCCGTCGGCGTAAAAAATATAATATTATATTTAATAACGCGCCGCCGCCGTTCTCTCTAATGATTTTTATACACGCGCGCGCGTGTTCGTGTGTAGGAACGCGCGCGTGCTTATGGCTGATGACGCGAATCCGAAGTCTTCGGGTACACGCGTTGTTACGGCGGAGGACGTTCGTTAAGTAATTAAAGTGCGTATGATAAATACGCACCGCGGCGAACGCTCGTGATACGAATAGCGATGTCATTATTACTATTATTATTATTATCGTTGTTGTTGTCGTTGTTCAGAATACGTGACTCTCTGGCCGGTGAATTTCTCGCGAAATGAATCTTCCCGCGAAATGAATCTTTCCTCGCGTCGTCGACGAAATAATAGATATTCGTCAAATCGATTGAAACGCAGACGACCTAACCGATTATTCGCGCCAAAGCAATCGTAGTTTTAACTGATTAAAAAGTATTACAATTTTAATTTTCTTTAGGCCATATTAAATAATATAATACCTATACGTATATTCTTTTTTAAATTAAGTATTTTTTTTTTTTTCGACTAATTAAAATCCACTCATTACAATAGTTTTAATTATTTTAAATCGTCTCGGAATAAACTACTCTAACGAATTCGAAAGATAATAATTTCCAAGTGGATATAATATTATTCATTCGTTTTTCGATTCGCAAAAGGCTCGTGGAAGCGTCGTCGCTCGTTTAGATTTTCATAGGGCTGAGGAGGGACAGTCAACACTCTTACGCTTTTGGTTTGACGCGTATTAACTATAACGTACTTAAAAATCTAAATTCTCACAGCACTTTATCGCGTTTAGTGAACAATAATAACAAAAATAATATTAATAATACTAATAACAACGGCAAAAAAAGTAATAAAAACGTAATGGGACGTGAAATATTTGAACAACGCCGAGCATTTACCCTTTAATTAGGTTATATCCGATGCAGAGGAGAAATAAATAAAACGGTATATTATTGGCCCAATCTCGATGGGTTATGTGTTATAAGGAAAACCTCACAGTTGATCGAATATCTATTTATCGTTGTGTGTATGGAACGATTGACGCGTTAGTAATATAATTTCCCCTTCTTTTATCTTTTCGCTGTTATTTACCTTCGGCCTTTTTTTTTCGCTTTTTTGGCTTTGCCGTTTCACTTACGCCCTTTTGACTTGGACAGCTCTCCGCCCGGCCCGCGCAAACCACTTTTACCTGCCTACATTTTCTCGAGACTAATGATTTCCAAGCCACTCTACCGGAGAACTTTCGCTTAAACTTTTTGTCGCATCATTGCACCGACAAAAGTCGACGACGACGCCGACACGACGTGTACACGCACACTTTGTTACGCATTGTGTCCTTTATTGTAATTATTATTATTATTATTATTCGTCATTCGTTCGTGTAATTTTGTTTTTCTAATATATTAAATAATAAATGCGAGGACTCGAAGGCACACAAAGTTTTTACGCGGCAGACAAAATAAAAGTTTTATATAATATACGCGTCATGCGAAAAAAAGATTGTTGAAAATTAAAACGGTTTTGACATTTTTTTTTTTGTTGCATCTCAAACTATAATAATATTGTCTATAGTTTACTTTACGCGATAATACCAAGTTTATAATATTATATCACGAGAAATGTATAATATTGGATTTATTTATTTTTTAAAGGTTGATATTAGGTTTTTTGGCCGTAATATTCGAAGCGCATTCCAATAACGATCGATAATATCGCACGACAATTATTGATATTACGCAATATTGTCGATGGTATGGAATGGGTATTTGAAGGATTGCACAATATATAGAGTGAAACCTCCCCTAAAGGACACCTCCCATTTGCGGACACCTCCCGATAGCGGACACCTCCCAATAGCGTACACCTCTCAATAGCGGACTTTGATATTGTAAATCACGGAAGAGCTCTCGAGACGATGAAATCAGTAATATTGTATTCACAACAGGTATGACGTAATTGTTCCATGCGGTAACGTGATTTTGAACACGCCCGTCGATTACGTCACTATATTTCATAATAATAATGTTTAAATTGAACAACACGTACTTATTATTATTCAATCGAGCGTATCGTGACGACGAAAACAATTAATTATGAAACAACACAAAGCGTCGATAATTGAAAGCGGGGGCGTTGTTGTTTCCGCGGAGTGTTGTTGTTTCCGCGTCCGATAACCGGGCGGCCAATCGGAACGCTTCTTCCGCTTTCTAATCGAACGCCATTGGTTCTAGCGATCCCCGTGGTCCCGTTCACTTGGATTCTTCCGACGCTCCGTCGCGGCAGTATCTCGTCGTCGTTCGTACCGATCGGTCCCGCTCGCTCCCGAAACCGCTCGGAAAGTTACGTGTTTTTATTTATTTTTTCCGTTCGTTTATAATAATATATATAACAATAATAATAATAATTTCGCCGTCGCACTCGGAATAATTTTTTTTTCCTTCTCTTTAAAATATAAAAACTCAAATCGCTCCGAAGCGGCATCAGTGACCGGATGCCCGTCGCGCACACTCTTAATACTTTTGTGTAAATAATAATAATAATTTCGCCGTCGCACTCGGAATAATTTTTTTTTCCTTCTCTTTAAAATATAAAAACTCAAATCGCTCCGAAGTGGCATCAGTGACCGGATGCCCGTCGCGCACACTCTTAATACTTTTGTGTAAATAACGGTAAATATTTAAACGTTAAAACTATATGTGCGAAATCGCCGCCGTCAGTGTTAAAATCCGTGTAACGCTATAGTGACTTTTAAAAATGATATAAAACCGCGTCGTTCCGAAGTGTCGTCTCGCGTTCGAACACACACACACATCGCGCCGCGAAGAGAACATTTTACAAAACTGCGCAGTCGCTCGCGAGGTAAGTGAGAATTTTTTATTTTACTTTTATCGCAAACTAGGTATTCGTTTTATAACGATATTCGCACGGGTCCGTACCGTTCTCGAGTCATCGAGTCGGTATAATTTTTTACCCTTTTCACACGACGACGTGCTACGTTTCGCAGTGAAACCCCGACGACGTCGGGGATTAGAGGGAACAAACTGTGTTCAGTTTTTTTCTTTTCTTTCTAAGGTCAACTCGTTTCTAGGAAAATCTCGATTCTACATAACTGACCTATAAACGGTTTCTTTTCTCTCGGGTTTTTTTTTTTTTTTTTTTCTACACAACGCGTGACGTAAAATATTTTTGTTTCCGTCGCCGCGCCGCCGTCGTCGCGCATACATATACAATATTATTAATATAAATAGCCGTTTCGGTGTGTATAAACGCTCGCCGTCCCACGGGGATCGAAACTAACTTCTCGCGTTTCCGAACAACAAAACTATTTCATTAAAAATTTCGAATAACGAAATATCTCGTCGGGAATTTTTCTGTCGTTTTATTTTTTTTTTTTTTTCCGTTACTTTTTCGCGCGTAGGTCGCAGTACTCGTATATTTATAAATAAATACGCGTTGATATAACAGAGACGGAAATAAAAAATAAATAAAATAAACTAGCTCCCTCGCGTGCGCCGTATAATAACCGTTTGAAGTCCATCGATGACGGAGCTTATAGTGTGTGTACGAAGCGCGCGTCGAAACCCGTTACGGGGCGAATAAAGAAACGCCGTAATAATATTATATTATATTTTATCGTGGGTTTTTTTTTTTTCCACTCGCGTACTTTTCTCTCCCCTTTTCGCGTGCTCGCGTTCGCAACATTCGCAATCAAACGTCATTCTCCTCGCACTAACCGGCGGCGCTGGATTTAGGTATGCGCCGGCGCCCCCGAAAAGAAATTTGTTTTTCATCACTATATCGTTTTTGAGTTTTGAAACAAATCGTATTGCGCGTTTTAAAGATTACTATTTTATAGCTTAAAAATTGTATTTATTAAACAAATCAAAACTCGAAATTGTTAAAATATAAATAATAAACTATAATATAAAAGTGATTATAGTAGTATGACCGTAATAATTTTGCGCCCGGAAGTGTAAATAATATTTCGATTATTTCAATTAAATATTATGAAAAATAATTTTTAAAAAACTATTAAAATGTCTTTAATAATGTGAAAATAAAATCAATAAAATAAAAAGGTCTTGCCACAGAGTGCCTATATTATTATAATTAAAAGATGTGTAAATTTTACTTCGTAATTTAACTAAAAACCGTTTTACCTTCGACTAGAAAAATATAATTTTATACAAAACTATTGTAAACTTGTCTTCGTTGTTCAATTATTTATACATTTTCGCGCGATTTATACAAATCGCGTTCGTCTCTATCGGCGTGTACATTTTATTATTGAGATCACACGGCAGTTTTTTATATTACAACCGACGATATTATTATCACTTTGAGGCTGTTATAAAATCGATAGGGTAGCTCGGGCGCTATATTTTGAAGGGCCCTCCCGATTTGCCGTACGATCGAGCGACGACTCGTCTCGGGCTAGTCGCGGTGTAAAATACGCGAGTGCTCGACGAACGAGTGTGTCCGTTATCCATAACGACTACCAACGGCCGTATTATTATACTGTGCGATATATTATAATATCCACGCGTGTGTTGTACGAGCGCGAAATGAACGCCGAGTCGCGTTATTTTTTAAATCTGAACAAACCACAGCTACGATCCCCGTATACCGCCGAGTGTGTGTGCAGTCGTCGTGACGCGTGTCTTGTCGTACCGCAGTGCGCGTAAATCTACGAGTACAATAATATATTTTAACGTGTCCGTTTTACGATCCTTTGAGCGACGGATTGTTTTTTTTTTTTTTATATCGATCGAGTAGAGAGTAAGTCTATTACGCGAGCACTGCGGACGAAATCTGCCCGTCAGAGTCGAATGACCGCCCCCCCCTCCCCCGAGGACGATGTAAAATTCGTTTGTAATCGTTTTGTTGTTTTTCTACAGGAACGCGCGTCATTAGTTATTCGTATCGTATGGTTTACGCTCGGTGTTCGCCGGAGACGTAAAAAGAAAGTCTTTCGCCGGACACGTATTATACATAACGTTATATTTTTATGGCGATCGTAACTATGCACGGCAGTGCGGTGTCGATATATAAAAGCTTCAAATCGTGTACCGATTAATTTTTATTACACATGTTGTAATTATTATTGTTGGCCCGGTGAATTGCGATAAAATCAAAAATCGTTATCCGTTCGCGCGTGTATAATCTCGTTTAATTCAATGATTTGGCGACGGTATCGCTGGGCGCCGCCGTGTGGTAATCGCCTCGAGACACGGCCGTTGCGTTCTTTTGAATATTATACTTTGATTCGTAAATCGAATTTCAAACGAGTATAATAATATCGAGGTGAAAGCGTTTTTATGTCTATTTCTTGGTAATTTTAATGAGATGAAAAATATGTTTTCCTAGACAAACTGAAAACTAACGTTATATTTTACGTCTTCGCGCGTCCGTTTCGGAAGTTTTTTGGATTGTAATTTTTCAAATTATCGGGCGGATAAAAACTCCTCGTAGCAACACATAGGCATAGGATTTTTTTCCCTATCGATTTTCAATAATTGACGTTTACACGCGCCACGGTAGATTGCAGTTGACTCGAATCGTTTACACGAGACAACGCCGCCATCCATACCGCGCGAGTATATATTACGATGTTTATCATTTTTGTAATTTTTATTGTTTTTCGTAACAATAATACTTATAATAAAGCCTCGGGGACAGCCGATAGATTCGATCTAGTCTGGTGCCGCCCCTCCGTCGATCGTGGTTTTTCCGTCGCCGTTTTCGGGTCTAGTTTGGAGGTTTTCTCTATTTTCTATTTTTTTGTCTCTCCGATCTTTTATTTAACTCTCGCGCGAACCCATTATTATTGCGGTGCGCGCGCGCGCGCGCGCGCAGCTGTCGCGTTCGATTATTCGTCTAGCGTTTTATTTCACTCGAGGGCCGCAATTTCTCTCGCCCGGAGGCGAGGACGACTACACGTCGGAATTCGGACGGCGCAGTTTACGGCCCGACTGTATAATACACTGCTCTGCGCGCGTCTGTCGCGCACAATGCCTGCGCGCGTACGCGGTGAATAAAAAAACAAGGTTCGATTTACGCGGACCGATTTCCCGCGCCGTTTTAAACGCGGCCCGCCGCCGCCGCCGCCGCCGCCGGCCCGATCGATTCCGCGTTTTCCGTCGGCGCGAGACCACCACAGTTTGCGTGTGTTTTTCAGTCTGACCGCGCGGCGAATTTCGCGTTATAATATTGCGAATTTATTTTTTACTCCGACGACGATGACCACGTCCCGGCGCGCGTTTCTCGAGAGCGGGGCTAAAAAAAAGCAGCACGGTTCGATCGTCGACTGTTGCGCCGCAAGCGTCGCCGTCGATTTCCTTAAATTTTTGCTCGTTTCGACTTGCGGTAAATTTGACGACTGTGTTTATTTATAATGGAAAAAATCCTAATCGGGCGAGATAAAAGCTCGTATCTCGTTTGACGATTTTCAACGGCCGTTTTCACCGCTCGAGCGGTGCGTAATCGTACCTATTTAGAAATCGAAAAACACCCTATGTGTCTCAGTTTATTTTTCTGTTGTTTTTTTTTTATTAATCGCGCGATATGTGTCCTATTTTTGGTCTCCCCCGATTCGGACGCACCTCGGTCGCCGACGGACGAATTTCGATTTCGTCACGCGTCGTTATGACGTAGCCCCGCCGCCGTAGCGAGGGTTTTTACGTATCCCCGTGTCTGCGCGTTCGGTACATAAAAAAAGAGTTTTTTTTTTTTCAAATTACATAATACATTTCATATTTATTCGATTTAATCCGGCCGGGGTTTATACTGCGTCCGAGTACGTATTATACATTTTTATACGAGTCGAAATTCAAAGTAGTAAACCTGCAGCTATATATGCGAATTTTATTTCAAATATGACGTATACGTTTTGTAATGGAGGTTTTTTTTAATTAAATCGTTTCGATCGTACGCGGTGATTATCATTTTATAATATACATGACGGTATACAACGATATTTCGCAAAAAGTTTCGAAACTCTGCCGCCGCCGCGCCGCCGCGTTATTAGCTCGAATTACGAGCGCACGTCGTCGTTTACCTTTTATTCAGTTTTATTTGTTGTTTTATAATATTACACGTTGACGTCTTTGCGCGCAGATTGCTTATCAAATGTCGTTTCTCGGACTTTGGCTCGCGCGCTCCGGAACACCTCGCGTCCGTACCCCCCCCCCCCATAGCCGTATTGTAATGACGTCAAACGGTTGGAAATATATTTCCGTCGCAATAAAATGTAATATAATATACTCATTAGTGTTTGCTGCGCCGCCGCCGCCGCCGCTCTCGCGAACAAAAAAAAAAAAAAAGGAAACTCGAACGGGTCTCTATTGTCGAATTAAACTCGTTTTTGCCAGCGCGCGAGCGGCGGAGAAAAATCTCCACTCTGATGTTTTTTCGTTTTTTTTTTATATTGTCAACTTAACTCGGGTGAAAAAAAACGGTCCGGGTGACGCGTCAGCAATAGTTTCGAATTCGACTCGGCGAGCGTTATTTGCGCGTTTACACACACACACACACACATAATATATTATATACAACCCGACAATCAATATTGCTCACTTACAGTAATGACCGCGTCCTGCTTTTCAATAACTGTACAGCGTTTTCGCGGTATTCCGCTCTGCTCTACCGTCGCGTCGTACCCTTTACGACGACAACACAACAGTCTGGACGCAATTGTCCGGACAACAAACGTTGGCATAATTTTTGAATTACCGCGTGTTTGTGCTCGGATGAATTTAGGCACTAGTTAGGCACACGTGTTACGTTTTATACTTCTATTCTCGTAAAACTGGTACTTTTTCCACCCGCCAAAAGCTTTAGACTGGAACGTTATCGCTGTAAACATACGGAAATAAAAACTATACGGTTTTATTAAACCGTCTCGTACGATTTATGAATTACGCGCATTAAAACAACACGTTTACCGCGCCCGGCGCAATGAATATAATGATTTGTCTTTTTTTCTGATTATCGCGGGGACAGTAGTGCTGCCGCCGCCGCCGCGTATGACGACGACGACGACGACGGGTTCGTTTCAGCAATAAAGATTTTTCCTCTCGTTTTCGTTTTATTTTTTATTTTTTTTTTATTAGGTGCGTGAGGTCTGAGTGTCCTTATAGTCACGAGGACGGGAGGGGGCAATTTATTTATGGTTTTTTTTTTCCCTTTCCTTTTTAATTTATAAGTGTTAAACTGGTGTCGCGAGTTTAATTAAATCATATTATTCAACGTGTGCGTTACGGTTATTGTCGTGACTTTTCGCAGTTATGTATTTATCAACACGTTTGATTTATTTTTAAATTGTTTTTTAATTCGTTTTATTTTCTCACATTTTTTTTTATATATCGATGCGACCGCCGCCGCCGCCACTTTGGGTATACTTTATATTATACCCGCGCGCGGTTCGCGGATTATTTGAGCTCGGGACGACTATGTGAATGCTCCGCGCACACATACACAACACTTGTGCGTAATATTTATAATAATTTTATTTTTGCACGTGAATGCTGCGAAATCGATTTCAATAGTTTTTTTAAAAGACTAAACGCGTTGAATTTTCAACAAAAAAAAGCCCGAATGAAATGTGGAATTAATTTTGTTTGTCTGCGATCGGTTGTAGTATAATATGAAAAAATCCATTATCCGTTATCATTTGATAATTAATATTTTATAATATATAGGTAAATATTGTATTTCACTTTTGACCGAAAAGGCGGCGGGTATTAAATGATTTTTTTTTTACTCGTAATAATTTTTATTTTTTTTTCTCGTTTTATAGTATAATTCGTTCGTAATTTTGCGTTATATATTTAGCGACAGCGGCTAACGCGTATTATTAGCCGTTCTCCGTAGCGCATTACATTAATATTTTAATGTATAAAATATTTTAATAACCGTATTGTCGCATATTTTTTAATGCATATTTAGTTATCGTTGAATAATTAAGAGCGAGTTTGGTGTTTTTAATGCATATTTATGCACATATTTCATCGAGTTAAAGTGCACAACAAAGTTTCAAACCCCGTTTGTTATTATCTATGACGGTATATAATTCATGAGGTTCTTACGGATATTTATCGGCCTGCGACTTAATTTTTGATCTATTAATTATTATGATAAAAATATATAACGACTTTACTAGATACGCGCGTTTATTATTAAATAATAAAAATCGTTTGAAAATGCATTTACCTAACACAATATTACATTCTTTGTAAAGCTTGGATGGATTAATAAATTATAGTCGGACACAAATCTCGAGAGTTTTAATACGATTAATACTCTGGTGAATTATTGGTCTTTTAAATTCGAAACGATTGTGAAATGGAACGACCATTCGTCGCACACGTCCGCGTCGCCGTCGCCGTCGTCGTCGTCGTCGTCGTCGTCGTCATTAATTCAAGACTCGCGCGAGAGCCGTTGTGAGCGCGCGATTAGCCGTTTGTTGAATATCCGAGACGGTCTCTTTTCGTCCGCGTAATTATAGCAGTCGGAAAAACGGCGGGTCTCCTTTCGAGTTTTTATACACCCTTTACGATTACGCCGTCGCGCACATAATTACACAGGTACGCGGACGGGTAGTGTCCCACGCCGGGCCCGCGGAGTATATATAATAATATGCAAATGACGAAAAAGCCGCTCGGAGAGAGTCATCCGATGCCGCCGTCGTCCCTAATTAGTGTTGGGCAGAGTCCGTTTTTCGAGGCGTCTCGTACGATTTCGCGTCGGCGGCGTTTAATTTAGCATTTTTTTTTTTTTTTTTTTAAAAGCTCGTATATATTTTAATACTATTATGTCGGCGCGTGACGACGCGTGATGTTGTGTTTTCTCGTACTCGAGATGAGATAATACCCCGCGCGTTCGACTGCGAGTATTTTTTATTATTTATCCCAAACGGGGTTTGACGCGTTTAAGACGGCGAAACGTTTAAACGTAATCGCTATTCTGTTAAAAGCCGCACACGATTTTCGTATTTTTATAAAAAAAAAAAAAGACTGAGAAAAATATGAATAAAATATTAGCCTCGACGACTGCCTTTAGTGGTCGTCACTCGGTGTGTGTGTGTACGGTAATACGCGTAACTTTGTTTGAAAAAGGAAAAATAAAAACTGTCCGCGGGTAAACAACGGCGGCGTCGTCGTCGTCGTTACGTTTTGCGTATTTATCGTCTGTTACGCAGATTTGCGGTTACGCGCCGCGATTCGTTAAACAAATATTTTATCGGGCGGGTGTAACCGAATACACGCGAATTTCGTTTGGTTATATCCGTCAACACGACGCGATATAGCACACCTAATAAACGAGTCAATATTTAGCGCGCGCGCGAAAAAAACTATTGTCAAAACTAACGAACTACTACTACTACTACTACTATCGACGCGAACTGTTTTTGAAACGAAATTATTATGTACGTGTGTTAATTTCGTCACGATAATACACGCATAAAACATGGCACCTGAATGCATTTCGAGTGGCGGCAACGAAAAATAACAATAGTTATGCGATTTTATCAATTAATAATTATAATTAAATACAAATATAAAAAAGTCGGGCAAAAAAAGACGGAAATAATCGTATAAATCGTATATTATGATTAAAAAACTATGCGCGTTAAAAAATACATATTTTAACAGTCGTTATAATAAACTCGCTCGTTTGCCGCTGTTCGCCAACAAGACTACTTTCCCGCGAAAAACTTAATTTTTCTAATAACCTAGTAGTGATGCACATTGATATCGTATTTCGATATCGATATCGGTATCGAACCGTTTTACCGATATCGATGTGACTAATTTATTGAAAGTACATCGATAATCGATTCATTCTATTTTCTATTTTCTATTTATTGAAGTTTTGACAGTAAATCAATATCAAAGAACGATAAATATTATACGATAAGCAATACTAAAACGATAAAGCCCTAATAATGAACATATTATTATATCGCAATACAATTTCAGTCTCGTTATTTCCGTCGATCGTCTATGTCAATTTTAGTATCAAGTGTTTCTCAGTGTATTTTATTCACTATGTACTGAAATTAATTAATAATTATGAGTTAGTGTCATTACCTGGAGGCCGTAGCGATATATGGAAACAATTTGGCTTTAAAGTGGATACCAATGGTATAATTTTAAATAAAAAACAAGTCCATTGTCGCGCGTATCGATAACCTACTAGGTTAAACCTAATACTCTGATTGCATCGCCAATGATATGCCGCTATATAATATTATCCTTTCAATTATTATTGTTATTATAATATTGTATTCTCTAAAATGTTAAAAACGCGTTTTCTTCTTTTTGTTTTTTTTTATTCCGACCAAAACGATAATTCTTTTAGTCAGTCTCTCACACACCAGTGCGAAATAATTTCAAAGTGTAAAACTCTCGATGAAGCGTACGCGCACAGTACGTAGTAGGTAGTGTGTGTACGAACATGATTAAATTTTAAGAATTTAAAATTTTCCCTAACCGAAATCCACGATATTTCACTTTTAAATTGGATAATGTTTTTAATTTCTCAAAAGCGTATATACGCGGTCGTGGTTTGGTGATGGGGGGGGGGGTGGTGGTGGTGGTGGTGGTAACGTCTGTGCCCGAGTTTGGGTAGAGTATTTTTTATTAATTTACCGCGCGTGTGTACGACGACGAGAACGGAAATGGAGAAAAGAAAAACATGTAAAAAAAATTGTCCGAAACATATTACGTTATTAGGTACACACCTACCCTACCACCCGTTATAATAAAAAAAAAAAAAATCTAAAACTCGCTCTCGTGTTTCGCCGGGAACGTAAAATATCGTTTTCTATCGCGGGGAATACACGAGTACAAAAGACCGGAAAGAAAGTTCGTAGGAATTCGCCGTAATAACATCGGATAAAGAAAATAAAAATAAAAAATTATGAATGATCACGCCGCGTAATAAATATTTTGAAAATTGTTTGAAAGCAGCAGCAGCAGCAGCAGCAGCAGCTGCATATTGTATGCGGAAAAAATAAATACGAGTATACGCGGTATAATGACCCAGAAGCAGTTTCCCGGAATGGAAAATTATTTTTACGAGCTACCGAGTAGAGTTAGAACGACAATGGTCGTCGTAGTGATAATTATGTTGTAGTTGTAAGATGACTCGCGGCGGTAATGCAATAATTATATTATTCGATTATTATTAACGCACGCGTGTGTTCTACAGAGCGGCGATAATAATAACGAGTTGCGGCGCCAAAAACTTTGATCTTGCGCGTCTCTAAACCCCGGGACGGTTTATCGTCGATCTAACGTACGAGTGGATTTCCGCTTGGACCGCGAATTCGGCTAGTTTTTCCCCGACGAGCCGTTTACAAAAGGTTGTTTTATCGCTTGCGATTAGATGATATTTTTTTCTTCAAACGTGTGCGATTTGTGGTTTTACCGGAAGATTTCGCGTGATACGGTTTTTTCGACCGCCATTCTCGACGACATTTAATTGAATTCGATACCACCTAAATGATAGATCCTTATTACGTTTGAGTACTGGACGACGGCGAGGGGCAGTTTTTAGGTTGCGATCATATTTCTCTCGACCACCGCGGTGGTCTGTGGAAAAATTTGTTGACCCCCACACCTTTCAAAAAATATCTGAGCACGCCACTGCCCAGGAGACAAGTAAAAATCAGCATTATCTATATGGGTTTAGAACCGCGTTCACGCCCCCGTGCGATTTGTTTCTTACTTTTTCTTTTTTTTCCGCGAGAATGAAAACCCGAATATACGCGCGCGAACACGTGCCGACTCGGATTGCAGGCGACCCGCATTCGTGTTTCGTATAAGTTTTACTTTTGGTAAATTCTCTCTCTCTTGTAACGCTTTATCTTCGTCGTAATTTCTTTGCGATAATTACGCGTCGTCCGCGCCGTGATTGAACAAAAAATAAATAAAAATAAAATCCGAAAATTTGCCTTCCGCGCGTAATTATTTACCGTCGATAAATTGTCGACGTTTTAAACGCTAGAAAAAATAAATAAACCTCCTCGTCTGCTCTCGTTGAAATTTATCGGTATAAAAAAGTGCGTAAAAACAAAACAGAAAAAAAAAAAAAAACCGCGCAAACGAACCCACTCGATATATGTTTGACGTTTTTATCGCGGGCGGGTTTTATAATAATTATTACGTTCGATTCGAACGCCGCGCCGCCGCCGACTCCTAGAGCAAACTCTCTGTTTGTTCCGTATATTCGATCGGCTACCCTCAGCCGATGATTAATTGTTTGAATCGTTCCCCGGAGACGCTGTAGTGTAAGACGCGTGTACACGTGACCATAATACGATATGACTGGCGGCGGCGCGCCGCTAACGAGGAAATCGACAAGCTAGAAAATGCCGCGTTATTATATTATTATCGGGCGAGATGATTTTCGTTTGTATTGTACGCGGTGCTGGAAATTAACCCGCGGACCACGCGCGCCGGCTAAATAACTATCGTCCAGCGCTCATTTTTGTACGGCGCGTAACTCTACGTTTAATTATGTTATGCGCGGTGACTGCCACGTTTCTGCCGACGAAATCGGAGTTTTCAAAACGCGTTTTACTCGTAAAAACACGTTACCGCGAAACGAATAAAGGATGATTCGCACTGAACCGACACTCGCAGCCCGGCACAGGCCCATACCGAACCGACAAATTATTAATCAATAATAAATTCATGTGCTAATTCACATCTAACCGGCACCGCGCCGCACCGTCAAACATAGTATGAAAGAATGTTTTGTCGGTGCGTGTCCGTGTCGGTGGGAAATGAACGGCGATAACGACGTTATTTTCCAAAATAGAATATTATAGAGTACTACCATTAAATATATATTACCATATAATAGTCTATTATATAATCAATGGTACTACTAAAATAATATTTTTCTTTATGATATACAATTTTTCTTCGCGATCTTCAAGAGATCCACATAAACTATAAAATTCACCCTCTATTTTTCTCCGTTTTAAAATGTCATGCACCCAAATACGTTTTTTAATTTTCATTGGTTTTTGTTCTTCTACTTAACTTAACTGTGCGTATTAATAAATTACTTTTCATTTATGACGGTCTGTCGGTGCAAAACGGTACAATGTGAATACTCCCTAAAATGTCGGTTCGGTACGGGTCTGTGCGATCCGGTGCCGGTTCAGTGTGAATCGACCTTAAACGATTGCGGTCCGGGGCGACACGCGATTGACACGATTCGATTTCGAGAGCGAAAAAAATTCCCAAACTTTTCAGCGCTCGTCGTTTGTTTTAAATCCAAGGCTCTCTGATTCGATTCGATCAGATCGTTTCCGATCGCTTTAGAATACTCTCGCTCCGTCCCTCAATATGTATAGACTGCGTATTATTTACTTACTATACTGTGCGCCACAGTATTTTGATTTTTCAAATCGCTCAGTCGTACAGCGTTCGATAATATATTGTCTGGTGATATTTTCCGCGGGCGTACGCGAACGGTAAAAATCGTTCGCGCACATAAATGCCGCTCTCGGCCCGTTTCCGATTCGCGGCAGGCCGTGATTTATCATTGTAATACAGGTGCGGGATAATAATATCATCGTCCGCCGCCGGTTGCGATCGGCTTACTACCCGAAAGGATAAAATGCGATTAATGGGTTCGAATATTTCACCGCGTCGATTTCGGTCCTCGCGTGCGCGCGCGCGACGTAATTATACAGGTCGCGAACAAAATATTACGTCGCGATTTGACGGCTGTAATTATTATTACTGTTACTGTTATTACCGTAGTGTGATTATATAGGATGTCGCGCGAACACGGTCGGCGGCGGCGGCGGTCGTGATTGCGATCGCTAATTTTAAAACGTGACCGAATTTACTGATTTCCAGTGATCAAACGATAGGATATATAGGCGAGAAGGTCTCTGTGTGTGTATACATACACGCGCGTCGAGTATTTATTACGATGTTTTCGATTAAAGCAGATCGCGTTTTTGACGCCGGAATCCCGGAAATGGCGACGAGGGGCGAGGGAGAGTTTCTGCCGCGGTCGTGTATCGGATACGAAAGCTAATTCGCGAGATTCCCGCGCGACGCGATTACGACCGGAACAACACTGTAGTGGAGTTTTGACGTCCGTATTATTGATCATTTGGCGGCCACATACGGCGGCTATTTTTTCATAATATGATATATTTAAAAATACGTCCACCGCCGCTTTAGGTATATAATATATACACAATGTCAATGACGTTTAACCGTTTGGAATTTCGTTTAAACGGTTACGCAACATGAGTATATATAATTGTGTTTTAATAACGTTATTATAGACTTCGTCATCGACTAAACATAATATATATATACGTATTATACACGTATTGAAACCGGGTGTTTAGTATTCTAGTCGAGCGTTCTCCCCTTTCCTCGATCGTTTTCTCATCGCGTTGAATACAAATTTACACGGTGTTATTCAGAATCGTACCGCGCCGAAATTACCTTTTGATACTCGACACGATAATTGTGTTTTAAATACATACGTATATATATTCGTATTTCTCTGGACCTCTGGCCGCGAAAAAGAAAATTAAAACCCAAAACCGAATTGTGTTACGACTGTCGTCGTAATAACGTATATTATATGCCGCGCGCGTCTCGAAGATGTGTAAAACTTGTGAGGAGATGATGAATTCGATTATCTAGAACTTGTTAAATAGAGATCGGAATTAGCGATCGATAACGCGAGAATCGATCGTCGTTATTATCTGTACGGTTTATTTTCTGTATCGTTTTTCACGAAAATAATGTGCGCGCGTGCAGTTTACGGCAAAAGTCGCTATCATTACCGTCGCTCAAAAAACGACGATGGGCTTCCACACGACCCCCCTGCCACTTTCTCACTCTGCCGTCTATGGCTTGACGCGATTCGTCGTATCCGTCATCGCGCAATATTAATCCAATAGATTCGTCAAATACAAAATGACGACGTAAAAACTATTTCCCAAACGTATAAAATAACACACTCTTTAAAATACTCTGTTCGTTTTCGATCGAAAGAGTCTATAAGGAGACCCGCTGCGACGGCTATCGGCAAGTTTTCCGCACGTCTTCGTCGCACGTGTGTGTGGCGAGCGGTTTCGTCCGATATCACTTGTTTGGCAATCGGCCGGTATCGACTTTGCGCGCTAATGCTCGCGAACGTCTACGCTTGCAGTTTTTCGAGAAAAGAGAGTCGAGAGAAAAGAAAAAGTTTTTCTTTTTCTTTAATAAAAACGATTTCGCCGGTGTTATTCGTCGCGTGTTCTCTCGCTTTGTGTAAGTCACTCGAACCGTTCGAAATCCGCGTGACATTTATCTTTTTCAAGAGCCGGACGGTAACGAATACACTCGAGGAAACGTACGATTCGCGGGGGGACTGCTCGAGAGTTTTCGACGAGAGGGAGGGGGCAGGGGGTCGAAAAATTAGTTTTTACCATAGATCCGTAGTGCGGGCGCTTGTATCTTAAAATATATATTATAAAAATATAAAATATTAGGACGATGACCTGCGCGCACGACCACCTTCTCCTCCTATATGTATACGTAAATATAAAATGTACGACCGAAATGAGAATGACTATTCGTAATATAAAACGTATAAATGTTTTTTTTTTTTTTTATCACGTTAAACGTATCACAAATGATAGGACCACACGAACCCGGTGAACACGAGGACGGGGTTTGAACTATAATAATCCCGCTCCCCCCCCTCGTGAACTCGTCCTTGGCGCGCGAAGACGGGGACAAAAGCTCTAGAACCGCGAAATCGTTTTTCGTTTATAAATTCATACGTCGTATTCTGCACGCACGCGCTCGAATAATACACGTCACATCGAGAACGGTAACCTTTTCCGGTCCGTTTTCAACCCGTACATGATCGCGATTTGTTTTTGCTTAGTTTTCACGTGTTTCCTTTGGGAAAAATTATCGCTCGCGGTTTGACGTTTTCCATATACGTACGTACGTGAACGAACGAAATACATAATAATTATGACTTAGTAGGCATGGGAAATAAATTGGTGCGTCTTAGACTTACTACCAGACGAATCGAGTCAAATTATATTTTAATTTAATTGTAATTACACGCGGCCTAACCTAAGCTAACCTAACGTCGGTAGTTTCTCGCGAAAGCGCGGTTTTCATTCGATGTTTTTTCTTGCTTTTTCCAACGGGTAGTGTATAGAACCGAACCGTCGTCGTTTCGTCGGACCCCTCCGAGTATAAAAACACAGCTGACTGTTAAAAATAATAATCTTTCGATCGTCTCTGTATACGAGTATAGCATACATTATACCGCGCGATATGTACGAACCGTTTTCAAACGTACACACGACGAACAAACGCGATCAATACAGCTCTCGCACAGCGAGGAGGACTCTCGGTACCCTAAAAAGTTCTTTTTTTTTTTTTTCTTTCTTTTTATCGTTATTATTGCTCCGGCAAAGGGCCTCCGACGTAGGTAGGTAGGTGTACACCTACGGGATCCGAACTGATTGTTTCGTCGGTTTGAAAACGCGGCCCGTGAGCGGAGCGAGCGCGCGAGCGTGTGCGGCGGTGGTGGTGGCGGCGGCGGCGGCGGCGGCGGCGACGACGGCGGCGGCATCGACCTCTCGCCAAAGTCTCGAACTTTATACGACCGCGAAGTAGCCGGTCGAGATGATGTGCCGGAAAACTTTAAATGAGCTCCCCATTATTTATGCCAAACTCCTCTGGTAAAGCTTATTTTGTTTTTTGTCTCGCTCCTTCTCCGGTTTCGGCTGTCCAAACTATCTGCAATATCTCGTTTCGAATTATTTCCGCGCGCGCACACCGATACACACGCGTTGTGATTTGTTTTTTTTTATT
Organism: Drepanosiphum platanoidis; assembly: GCA_948098885.1. Lineage (NCBI taxonomy): Eukaryota > Metazoa > Arthropoda > Insecta > Hemiptera > Aphididae > Drepanosiphum > Drepanosiphum platanoidis. The sequence goes on along the minus strand of OX402534.1, from coordinate 13,679,678 downwards.
TTTCTCGAAAACGTGCTTTAATCGGAAACGATATCCGAGTGAAAATAAGCGTAACGCGTATATATACCCTAGACATGTTTATACGTATATCTATGATAATATATTTATATGTATACCGGTTGTCCGAACGCCGAAATACCACGAAATACCATCGAGTTTTCGTATTATAGATTTATTTTCATACGTATATAAATGTATTTATTCGCGGTCAACCCGGTGCCGTGTAATAGACTCGCAACTTTTTCTCGTATCGATTCGCGCGATAATATCGTTTTTGGTCGTACGATTTTTATTTCGAACCGCGCTCTCTCCGAGTTATTGAAATATTGATAAAAAATAAATAAAAAAAAACTTTAAAAGGTTTTTCCATAGTTTTGTACAACACGTGCGTTTGTAATGTTTGTATATCGCTGTGTGCGTATACATACATCTTATATATGTTTAAAACTACTTTTCCGGTATAGAATGACTCGTATATAATATGTACGTGTATGTACATACTCGCACTACGTCACAGACGTACAATTTCCTTTTAACCGTCCCCGTACACATAATATTAAACATACGCGAATGTAAAAGTTTAGATTTTGTTGATATTATATTATGCGCGTCGATATTTAATCTATTTTTCGTCGATATACGTCGTATGCGACGTATGCAACTTTTTTTTACCGAGTACGGAATCGTATATGCTCGCGTTGCCGCTGCGGTTTCTCTCGCAACTCGAGCGCAAAAGGAAAAAGAAAGAAAGAAACACACACCCCCGCAAAGCATCGTCGCACGGCGCACTATATTACGAGTGTATATATTTATAATAATATATTCGCGAGTTGAATTATACGATTTGCGAAACATAATAATATATTATATAAGTGTGTGATACGGTGAAACGCGTCTATCCGGTATTATATTACAAAAGTTCTCTTCTTCTCCGGCGGCGGCGGCGGCCCGGCGAAAATATAGCTCTGCGCATGGGCGTCCCCAGGGGGGGGGCAAGACGGGGCACTTGTTTATTTATTATATCTAATCAATAAAATGAAAGTATAAAATGTCTAAAAAATCTTCATTTATTTTTAAAATTAATTTTGCCCCCCCCTAGAAAAATGTCTGGGGACGCCCATGGCTCTGCGGTCTTTCGGCGACAACGGCTCTCGCGGACATCATGCAAATGATACGACATTGTCTGTCCTGGTGCTGCCCTACTACAGTATGCGTTTTAATGTACATTAAACGTACTCGACGTTCGTTCCGTATCGATTTGTTTGTCGACGGGAAATCGTTTGATATGTTACGAATAATAATATTGACAATACTCGCATGATAAAACGATTACATTTTCAGTACGTATCTATGAAATGAAAAAAATAAAAAATACTTGTTTTATCAAAAGAAAATAAAATACAAGACGAAATTAATGACTTTAATGTTTTTTCCAATTTTTCTATTTTAATTTTTTCTTTCGTATTTCATAATACTAAGTATACCGAGAACATTGGAAAATAATATCTTTCGTCCTTTGCTTATATCATTCAAATTCCAATTTGCGACCTAACTAGGGAAAATACACGAAACTTTTGATGCGTTTTTACGACGTCGTCGTAAAAACTACGCGTTCGCATTTCTTCGTACCGAATCTACTTCGTTAGTGTGTTTGATGACCACGATGACGATATTATATTTTATAATGATGTTCACTTTTCATCCCGAAATATTAATTTTCCGTATCATGCCAAGACGTCGTCGTTCGAAGATACGACGTGAGACGCGCTGTAATTGAGTGAATTACAAACAATAGGATCAATACGTTTGTCACTGGGTAAAGGCTCCCCAATAGAATATCGACTAATAACATTGTCATACGTCGACATTCGCCGGACCTTATTATTAACGAGACGAAAAAATACATACATGAAAACAGACGTTTTTTTAAAAGCCCCGAGAAATAAATAAAACGACGTTCCGTATAAATATGATATATATAAATACATATACTGAGAATAGTAAAGCGAGTAGAAAACACCCTCGAGCCCCTAATAATAATAAGACCAAGCGCATTATATAATATGTTTCGTTTCCTTTCGTCATCCTCGAGATGAGCCGATTTAATTGCGGCGGCGTACAGTATTGTGTATTCCCTCGCGATATCGTTTGAATAAATAAAAATAAAACATCTGTGTCGTAATTCATACGTGTAAAAAGTGCGTAAAACGTAGAGGTCATTGCAGACCGATTACGGACGATCGGCTAGTCGAAGAGCCTAAAGACTCTTGTTCGTTTTTACGAAAATAAAACCGATATTTTAATATTATGTTCGCGTAATGAGTAATTATTATCGATTCCGGTGGATTTCTTTTTGAAAAGATTCGCGGGATTCTCCCCAGACTCTACAGCGCGCACAGCCGTCGGCGGCGACCGCATTGATAAAAGTGTAAGTTTGGAATTTAATTTTAAAAAATACCGACGTCACGACCCGCCGGCGATTCGACAGAGAGAGAGAGAGAGAGCACTCTTTTGATTTCGGCCGTTTGTTGTTGTTTTTTTTTTTTTTCCGCTCCCGGAAACGAAATAATTAAAATAGTGTTAACGTCCTGTTTTCGTGATAAAAAGTTCGCATAAAAGTTTATTCAATCGCGCGTCGTACTGCTGTGAAAATATACGATCGGTGTGTCGTATATACTTGGTCTCGGTATCGATCGAACGTATTGTCACACGCTTACCGCGCGGATACGAAATGTCCCCCCTCCCCCCCCCAAGGAAATAAATAGTTTCTAGCAATTACTCCGCGGAACCTGCCCTCCACCCCCGTTTCGGTTTTTTCGTGTCCAAAATTACTCGAGCAATCGTATAATCGATCGGCGGACTAGTACGTTTCTCGTCGAGACGGGGGGCCGGGAGAAAAAATCAAATCGCTCAAAACCAAAATATCAACGGTGTTCTTTTTGACGCCGCCGTTTCGGGCGAACACGCGGCGATTTTCGTTTTAAAACGTCGCGCGTCGTATCGACGTGTTTCCCGAAGAACGACGATTTGCAACTCGCGTATCCGTTCTATAATATTCTATTATCATAAACTTTTCCAGCGCGTTTCGACGCCGCGGCATTATATAGGTCGTATCGAGTGGGATTTTCAAAAAAAAAAAAAAATGATTTTCGTTTTCTGCGACGTTTCAAGAGCGAGAGAGTTTGACGACGACACGTGTCTTTTCTCTACCAGATTTAATTCGAAACGTGTTTCGATCGCGTGCAATTATTATCCACTCGAGCCGAGTGTCGTCGTAAACCGAACGCGCAACGTTCCCGTACGTTTATACGGATCCTTTGTGACGAAAGGTTACCGCGTTCCGCATTCGCGCATACCGCGCGAAATCCGACGGTCGAAAATCGTCGTAGAATTCGTTGGACGCGCGCGCGCTAGCGTTTTATCTCGACGAATAGTTTGCGCTTCTTCTCGACAATCGCGCGCGCGCGCAAAGCCAAAACGTCTTTAATTATAGGTGTACGCGCGCCCGGCAAACGGCTAAACTCCTACCGAAAGTAGGTGAACTCCTCGTCCTGTCTCGTAGCGTCGACTCCTACGCGAGCTTTTTATCCAATAATAATACACGTAAAAAGTCAGTTTTAACGAAACACAACAACAGTTTAGCCGATATATCGTGTCGATGTAGTCTATAATAACATATTTAGAGTGACGAATAATTTCCCATCGAACTTGCGACCGTCATCATACTATCGTCGTAGTCGACCGGTTTTAGTCGTCACTTGTAATGATAATAATTTGATTTTTTCGTCGATTAATAATTTCAAACAATTAGAAATTATTGCACCTTTATTTTATTTCATTATTAACATTTATCAATATATATTTAATAATATTTTGGATTTTATTACATAAAACAATTGTAAACCTATGAGATAAGTTAAAATTAGTCAAAAGTCGAGAAGACGCCGTACGCACGCACGCACGCACGCATGTCGCGTATTTCTTGTTTTTCGTCCGGTACACGATACGGACCTACATTGAAAATTCAATTATAAAAAATCATAATAATATGCCGGCAGATATTTCAGATTTCAAATTAACGTTTTCTCCGTCGATATATTTTATTACGTCTTTTCGAACAAATTATTCATCGTCTGTTTCCACAGAATCGCTACTATGATAAAACTATTCCTTCGCGATAATTTGGGTTTTTCACTCGTTTTTTTTTTTGAATTTCAACTCGCGTATTTTTCATATTTTTTTTGCCGACAAAAATCAAACATCGAACCGACGGCTAATTATTTATTTCCGATCAGGTTTACAAAAACCTATTCGCTTTTGTCGACAATCGTTTTTATCAGAAAAACGTTAAAATATGAAAAACTGAAAGTGCGCGTCAAAGTTTAAAAAACAAGTACGAAAACCGTTACGAAATTAAATAATATTCGATCATATTCAGTCGATTTCGTCATACTGTCGTTTAATTAGTTTCGCGATGCATTTTTTTCATCCGAGGGATTTGTTGGGAATTTTTCGTAAAATTTTTTTTAGTTTCGTTTTCGAAAAATTCCCAACAAATCGCTCGGACGAAAATGCATAGGGAAACTAATTAACAAACAACATCTAACAAACCGAATCTAAACAGATGAGAATGTAAAAACCGTGCAAGAAGGTAAAAACCAATGAGCGAGCGAGCGTGCGTACCTACCGTCTTCTCGATAACAAAATGTACGGTTAAATATTAATATATCCGTCGGCCAACCGTTGCTTCGTCGTCGCATGATTTTCGACTCGGGCCGACGGACGTCTCGCCTTTTCTCGGACAGCTATTGGTCTTATTCGCGATACGGATCGCGGACTCCGGTCCACAAAGACGTGCCGGTATCCATTATCTCCAGGTATTCCCTGAACCGCCGCAGTCTGTACTCGTATGCAGACACGGAGAACGTCTTGTCCTGTCCAAAACACATTGTTTCGAAAATCATTCAGTTTACTATAGTTCAAATGCAATATAATATTGTGTACTCACCACCACCGGTTGTTTCGAGTCTTTCGCGGTCTCGAAAAACTTGGAACGCGATTTCACGCTCGGCAAGTCGTCGTCGGACACGTCGAAACCTTTCGGACGGCGACGAACATTCGTCTGCGGCTCGGACCGTTTGACGGACGCCCGGAGAGCCATTATCCGACTCTCGATGCTCTTCAACGAGTCCGTGGACAACGATTCGTCGACCGTCCGCGACGGCCGGGCGCTGATCGCGACGACGTCGTCGTGACGTCCCGCTCCTTTCGTCTCGAAGAAACTCAGCCGGTCCCTCAGGCTCGCCGAGCTCGCCACCGGCAGGACAACTTTTTCCAGCGCTCGGGCCGATCTCGTCTCGAACCGCAGTCTGAGCGAGCCGACTGTCTGCCGCGGCGGTTCTTCCATCACGTCGTTCTCTTCGTTGCGCGCCATCGTTATTGCCGGCCGTAAGGAGAAAAGGTAGAGAGAAGAGAAAAAAAAACAAACGGTCAATTTCAACAAAATCGGATTCCGAAGAAAGAAAAGAAAACGAAAGATATTTCGGTCGACGTGCGAAAATCGAGTTCTGCAGATAGAATTAATATTATAATGTTTTGTTGGACGGAAATGTTTTCAAAATAATCGTTCAATCAATTAATGATGGAAAATCTGTAAAAACGATGCCTTATATAAACAATTTTATCCGCGTTGTCACGGTAACGATTTAGTTGATATCGTACCTGTTGTTATTTCTAAGTCTCGCGTTTATCGCGTATTTTATGTTTCTCGTATTGTTGTCCGACCTAAGCGTACTGTTATTATTTTTCGATATTTCCGACGCGAAATGTTCGTCACTCGAGCCGAGTCGAGTCGTAAACCGAACGCGCAACGTTATACGTTTATACGGATCCTTTATGACGAAAGGTTGCCGCGTTCCGCATTCGCGCATACCGCGCGAAATCCGACGGTCGAAAATCGTCGTAGAACTCGTTGGACGCGCGCGCTAGCGTTTTATCTCGACGAATAGTTTGCGCTTCTTCTGTACGCGCGCCCGGCAAACGGCTAAACTCCTTCCGAAAGTAGGTGAACTCGTCCTACGTAACGTCGACTCCTACGCGAGCTTTTTATCCAATTACCGTAAAAATACACATAACAATACGCGTAAAAAGTCAGTTTAGCCGTTTAGCCGAGACATGGCGTGTTGATGTAGTCTATAATAACATATTATAGAATGACGACGCGTCCTTTGGACCTCTCAAAAGGTATGCTAAAAACTAATATACACCGCAATAATATATATCTATCGTATATTATTCGCGCGCGCGAGTATTTAAAATTCTACCGTGTGTTTTCCACCGCGTTGAGATTTTCGAGACGCTCGAAACGCTCGTGTCGTGTTGTATATGGTCGGGTATAAAAAGGGATCTGTGTATAGGAGTGGGGATTAACCGACATTTTCCGGTCGGATAAAAAGGTTATTCGCACAGAAGCGTGTGTAGTTTACATTCGGCCACGCGCGCGAGCGTCCGCGTTGCGCGCCGGTATATTACACGACGATTGGAAATAGTTTTTAAAAAAAAAAAACAAACGGTTAATCGTATTTACCGTCTTGATTCGCGCGCGCGTACATAAATCGTTTTACTTGTGTAAACACTCGTCGGGAAAAAAGACCCGGCGACTTCGTGGGAAATCGCTGGTTTTCGGGTCGTTTGCACGTGCGGGTTTCGCTGTTTCGCTACCGGTCACCTTGAGAATCGTACGTTTCACAACGACGACGTCGTCGTCGTCCAGGTCGATTTTCATAAAAAAAACATATTATTATGACTTACCATGCGCGCGACTAAAAAACGGTCTCGAAAATTTTGCTTTGTCGAAATTCATAACGCACTGCGGCGTGTTCGGAGCGCAAGAATTTAATAATTTACCATCGAACTCGCGACCGTGATAATAACGTGTTTTTGAAACTCGTCCCGATTTAATAACTATGGCGGACTCTTGAATAATAATATTAACACAATGAATTTGTTTTCATTTACAAAATTTAACGTAAATGTCAAATAAATGTAAATAAATATCATCATATTATACTACTTTGAAATAGAATATTGACGACGAGTAATAAAATAACTGTCTCGGTAATCAAAGCTTGCTACAAAAAAAATGTATAAATATTATAAAGTTATAACGATTAAAATAAAATACATATCGTGATGTGTGATGAAAACAATATCGGTCACTTGTAATGAAAATAATTTGATTTTTTCGTCGAATTAATCAGAAATCTCTAAAAAATAATTGACCTCAATGTAATTATGTACACCATCGCGTGCACTCCGAAAAACTATGAGACGTCGTTTTATAATACGCACCGATACGACGACGCGCCACGCAATGCGTTACAGTAACGATCGCGACGACTCGGCTCGGACGATTTTCGATTGTCTCGCGTCGACGATCCATCTGCGATTCGCAAACAACCGGCGCGCCATAATTTATCATTCCGCCGACGACGACGGGGTTCGAAACGTGATTATGCGCCGTCGTCGCGCAAAAATTAACGGAGTAGCGCAGCAGCTGGGGTACCTGTTACAAAGAAAATAATTGATTTCGAACGCGTATTTGTATTGTTCGACGGCGAGAGACGAATGAAAGTTTAAAAAAAGAAAAAACTATATATAAAACCGTTTAATAATTGAAAAAACTTTTTATCTTTGTAACGACGCGTTAAATAATAATTATACAATAATAATGATTAAAAAAAAAAAAAACACCTCGCCCGATACTCCGACAAAGAAATAGTAAATTGGGTTACGGATTTTGATCCGTATAATTTTTTTTCATTATAAACTCGTTTCCATTTTAACGCGACGGACAAAGGGGGTGACGAGTGACGACGACGAGTCAGTTCTTATAATATTAAACGCGCGCCGTAAATTGTTGTTTATCGTTACTTAATATTAATGACGATATAATTTACATAAATAAACATTTAAAACGTTTAAAAAAGTCGCCGTCATTATATATCCCGTCGTCGGCGCGTTTTCGAAGACTTCTAAACGAACTCTGTTCTCGTTCGCTCCGCCGCGAGAACGCGCGCGATATTCTTTTCCGTTCGAATATCATACGTAATTCCTGCGCGCGTTTCATAAAACCTCGTCGCGGTCGCTCTTAATTTTTCAAAAAAAACATCTACTACCGACTACACCGGCTCGTCCGACTGCGGTGGCGGCGATTTACCGCGCTTTATATTTTCTCGGAAACAACGATTGTTGTTCCGTTTCCAATAATAAAAGCGCGCGTTGTATTATGATTGGCGTCGCGATGAAATCTCCGCGTATTATTTTTCTTATCTAGAAATAATAACATCGTGTTTTGATATCGCGAAATGTAATCAACGAGAGTACGCCGCCGCGCCGCCCGCCGTCTGTACGTTCCGAAAATCGTTTCGTCGCGGCGGAAAAAGGTATATTATTGTTTGTTTAAAACGCGTTTTCCGATTTGCCGTTCGATTGTTATGCGCCGTTCGGCGTGATGTACAAACTGCGGAGCGGCTCGCAAACAGCGGTGGGAATTGTGTCCGGGGGACCGAGAAAACGTCGTCGTCGTCGTTCCATTAGTGCGTCTCTTTATATAATACAAGACGTCGGCGTTTTTTACGCCGTGCTCGGTCGACCGGGCGGATTTGTCGAAAATTAAAATATGAGCGAGAATGCGTATTATTTCCGACACGACGACGTAGAAACAATCACAGGGAACGTGTTAGAAAGCGATGCGCCCGAACGACCTTTTTTTTTTTTTAGATTCCGAATGAAGCGATAAGTATGTCTATTGGTTTGACCGTGATCTGTGTTCTCGTCGTAATAATAATTATTATTATCGTGTCCTCAGGTTTCGATTGGAAGAAATGGCATTGTTTTCGACTTTAAGAAAAGTTTCAAATTACTTTCACAATTTTCTCTACCGAAAATTGAGAAAAGTTACGATAAAACCGGACGAATCGATTGATTTTTTCCCCGTCGAAACTCGAAAACGGATAAAACGTGACTTTTCTACAGAATACTTGTTACGTTACAGTTTTTTCTATAGACTGTGTAATTTTCAAGATATTTGGACTGTGTTTTATCCGTTTACAGACATACTTGTTTGGTACGTACAGAATAGGAGCCGAGATTGGTTTCCGATCGATTTCAACCCGCCGCGAGGACTTACCGGACCAAGTGTCAATTTCATTCCGCAGGATTGATGAAAAAATCTGACCCGACTAGTACGATTTTTGCAACGGAGCGCGTTTTCGTGATCGTGCGCGAGGCAACAGTGCAGACTTTGGCTTACAATTCCGCAGGTGGTTTTTATGACAGTTGTATGCGCACACGTGAAGCGTAGTCGACGGCCTGTATCTAAATCGAAATACATAAGGTAGAATTACACAATATTTGATAAATTATTATATATTCAAACGTTTTATTCGTTTGAATACATTATTATTATTATTATTATAACACCGCAGAGAAAACCTTGCCCACGATTATAATAATTTATATTAAACAATATTATTTTTGACTTATAAAGTCACATAATATTTCTATAGAAAGTAATTCTACAATATACACATCATACTGTCTCGTGTGTATAATTTTTATAACTTTTAACACACTATGACACATAATGATAGTTAAAATAATTAGCGAAGGTCACGTTCTCATCAACTCCCTGTTTACAATCGTTTTAACGTTAATTCACGGTCGATAATAATGACACATTAACTTTGTTAAATTTGACTAACGTAATAGTTGTTCAATTATCTCAACGATTACATTAAATACTAACTATTGTAAACATTATCGAGTTAAAACTATTAAATAAAAAATAGAAAAGTGGTAATAACTTGCAATTTTTTTTTTTTTTTGCTATTTCAGACAATATAACAATATATTATATCCCATCAATTCAAAACAATATTATAATCAGTGGCGGTTTTAGAGGCGAGACGAGGAGGGCGGCAGTATACTAATATTTGGTAGAACAATTATTATTACCTTAGTGTTCGAAGTTCAAATAAACAAACAGAAGAAAAGGTCGTTGTTTTCGCACCACCCTGGTGGAAATACACAATGGTGGTGTAACCCCGAATAATAGGTATAGTCAAGTGGAATCGATTGGGACGAACATCGCGCGGTGCCCTTTGGCGTTCTATTTTCTCTTGTCGATGTTTACCGGTTCGTAGTTTTGGTTTTGTTCGAACCACTCGTCGTTATTTTTTTTTATTCATTTACGATTGATTTCCTTTTGTTTTAAGGACGCGTTAAACATCTCAATTCAACTATCATCATGAACTATGACGAGTTGTGGTGGACGCAGCATTTTGAAAACGTCATTTCGACTTTGGAAAACCAGTTGTAAAACCCCCAGGCAAACAGGTAAAATCTATTTCTATTTCATCGCTTTATCGTGTTGAAATTGCATTTTTACCTCGACTTGGATCTCTGGAAACAGACGTTTTTCCCGTCAACGAAAATTTATTTAAAATTCCCTATTACTTTGATGTGTAAATTTTACTAAAACGAGTCAGCTCACCCAGAAAATATAACTTTTTTTTCTAAAACAAATCCGACAACATGAATTATGTAGTATAGTCGAATTTTTTTTTTCTGATGAATTGTGATTGTTCTGAAACATGAGTCATAACTTTAGGGAGTGAATTTAAATGCAAACTAAATTTCTCTGAAGAAACACTAAAAGCTATAAAGTTTCAAGTATAAAATTCGTTTCATATATCATGGAATTAAAATTGTTTTCATATTTTGTTTTAAGGCCATATGATATATATTTTCATATTTTATGAATTTAAGTTTAAGCCCCCTAGTTAAAACATTGCGTTGAACTAATGCAACAAATCACAAATAATCGCCTTTTCGTTGATAGTGTTCTATTAATTTCTAAATTTACCGAAAATAAAACTACGGACGCATCGCTCTCTTAAATTTATTTTAGAGTCGTCCCCCGGTTGATACCGATATGGTCGCACAGTTCTTTTGTCGTCTATTAAATATTTCAAAACTAAAATATTGTAGCTTACTATAAATATTTGATCGTCAAAGGAAAAAGTTAAATAAAATTTAGTGTCTATAAAATAATAATTGCTAACTATGCGTTTATTGTTTCGCAGTTTCTTTGTAACTATCGGAGTTCCGGTCGATTTTAAAACGGCCGACTACTGTTTATTATCTCTTGATGTAATAATAATAATAATATGTAAATATATAAAAGTCTGCCGGCGGTGGTGCAGCAGTAGCGATAACCGTAGCACTGCAAAAGGACCAAATCCTTAATGTTTTTAGTTATATTCGTGGCGCGATAAACTTTTACGCCGAACATATTTTTATTTTTGTTGTGCGTCCATTAAAAGTCGGGCGATAAAATAAAAAACCGTACACACATATATCACGTATCTTTGAAAACTATAGTCTAGGGCCGTGGCTAATATTCCCAGTTCCAGTGAAGTGCACTATATCATAACGATATATCGTATTATTATAAAATAGCGTCTGAACATGAATATAATTCATATAATTATTATAATTCATTATAAATGTATGAAAAACAAACGGTTTATATATCGCGTCGATATACACGAATAGTTGCAGTTTCGAAACGACGAGTAGATGTGCAAAACTAATAATTATAGTATTGACGAGACTATAAACTCAAATCGACGTTTCGTTTTCGGACGATCGGCGACAATCCCTAACCGTATTTTAACGTAAAAATTTCGGAATCTCCTGTCGAATAGAAATTTTCACGCCGTCCCCTCGCCAACGCGGCGTAGTTTTTCGTCGGTACCGTAATCGATACATACAGACGAAAACGTCCCGTCGTCGTCGCGACGATATATTTTTACTCTATTGTTATTATTAACGTCATCAGGCCGTCGTCGCCGCGGCCGCGCCTCCGGTCTCTGTTTCAAACGGTTAGTTATTAAAAAAATAAATAAATAAATAAATAACAAACACCGCGGCAATATACGTGTTATTATTGTGTACGTATGAATAATACGTCGCATATTATATTATTACGTATATTGTGTTTAATACGCGACGACCTTTTTAATTGTGACCGATGGCTGCTGCGAGGACCATCGTGCCGCCGCGCCGTCGTGGCGGAAAGGATAAAAGGAAAAAATAACAAGCAAAAGTGTCCTCGTGCCCCCCCCCCCTCCTCCCCTATAGGTCTCGCGCTGACTAATGAGCTAATAACGTTTTGGCGCGACGTCTCTATGTATAGAAATAAATTACTCGGCCGGTGCCGTTAACTATAGTATATATATATACAGGCGGACACACGGTACGTGCGCGTGTAAATAAATATGTACATAAACGACGTCACCTATGTTATTGTAATGCGCGCGCGCGCACACATGTGTTGGCGTACAACAGCTGCACGAGCGTGCAAATCGTTTCGCCGCCCCGGCCGACAATTAAACGGATTCGTTACGAACTCGCAATCGTATATTATTCCGTATCGTTAAGTACGACCGTAGGCTTTTGCAGGCTCGTGTCACGCGGTGCGCGGCCGATACGACGACGTGCCCCCGAAAGACGTGAACGCCCTTTAAAACGCTTTGGAAACGCGTCTGTATCATTATCGGTCGTTTGTTATTGCTCCTCGTCGGAATAGATGGCGGAGTTTTTTTTTGCTATTGTTTTGTATTTTTACTCGCGTAAAGATGACGTGTTTTTTGCGACTGCGATTTGATTTGATATGATAATAATTATTCTAATCTTGTTTCTTTTTGCAGGCGGCGTCGGTCCAATCCGTTACGTGGAAATCGTCTGTAGCGTTCGTGCGACATATTATTGTACCGGAACCGTCGTCGTCGTGTCGAGCGAGCGCAGGCGATAAAAAACGAACCTTATCGCGCGGGAGTTCACATTTTCGGCGTTACGACAACACAAAGGTATGTTATCAAACGCTATTAAAAATATATCATTTACGTTTAAGAATAACGATGTCCTTTCGAATGTAATCGGACGAAATTAATAATTACAAACTCCTCTGACCGTCCCGAGAGACGACTCGGAATTAAAATCGTTGTCGATTTCGGATTTCCAAAGTAACCTAACGATAACACTGCGGTGGCGGAACTAGATTCTTGGAGGCCCGCGTAAAAAATGTTCGTTGAATTTTATAAATGTTGAAGAATTTTTGTTATTATTATTAAATTAATCGTAAAATTAGGATATTGATTCAATCAAAACAGAATGACATTATTATACCCAGTAAAAATTTTATTTTATTTGTATACGCATTTCCAGTTGAAAGTTCGACTTAAGTGACTTTATTGATTAAAATAACATATTTTATAACTAAAAATAAACTTTTACGAGGTTTTTAAATTTTAAGTTAAATCGTTGGAGGCCCCTCGTGCGCCCGAGGCCCGTGTGAAATCACACCTTTATCTATTTATCATCTATTTTTTTTTATCACCTCTATCCTTTATACGTAGTTCCGCCACTGGATAACGGACCCTGCGGATGCGAAAAACCTCTCTCTTCCACGCGTTCTCTCCTATAAGTCTCGCTGCTCTACCGGTCTGACCGTACTCTGTTAACTACGAGTCTCGTAGACGTTCGTCCGTCGCGCGTTAAAATTATAATCCGCCGAATCGCGACGTGTATTATTACGTGTCGGCGACGGTGTTTACGCGCGTTTTATATACGCGGAGAACCGCTCGTCGTCGGGCGAGTGAAAAAAAAAAAAAACTCCCTAAAGATACGCGAAAAGCGCGAGGCACGACCCTCGCTCGACCCAGTTGTGTTTTAATCTACGCGGAACCACGTACTCGCATTTCGGTCGTCGCCGTCTGCGCCAAGAGTACGTGTCGTCGTCTGTTCCCGCAGTAGGTATATCGATCCCTCGATCGTCGTCTCGCGACCGCCGAAAACGTTTACGTCACGTCCATTTTTAATATTTTAGAAACGATAACGCGCGCGCGCACGCCCCCGTTCCTTAAGTAATCGAAAAGTTCTCATTATTTTTACGCGAATAAACCATATATACGTATACAAGTATAACCTATACGCGTACGCGACGGCGCATTACCACCTACCCACATTCTGCGCGCGCGCGTTTTTGACGTGCGTTTTATTTTTATTTAATTTTTTTTATGTGCGCGTTAAAAGTTTTTCGAGATTAAATTTTTTTTACCCCCGCACGTGCTCGATATTATTATTACATAGAGGTGTACACATTCTGCGCGCGGTCTCGTATTATAATAACATTGCTCTGCTATTCGGGGACATTTTTTTAAATTTAAAAATCGTACGGAAAATTGGAATTCAGTTTACGTCGCTGTATTACATATTATTATTATTATTACACTACGGAGTCGGCGCGAAAATCATGCATTCTCGTAATAACATGACATTATTATACGTACGGAGTATATTATATAACTGGAGCACGGCGGCGGCGCGCGCTCTGCACCGCGAACGCGACATAAAGAACTCGACGTCGTTTTCTTTGTTGCCGCGTTTGATTTTAATTTCGCTCTGTTTGTTTTGCGTGTTGGCCCCGATAAACGCGACGGGGAAAATAACAAAGAACGAAAAATATATCGAATTGAATTTTCTCGACGGCGTGGCGCGTTTTGTATACGAGTATTGTTATAGCTATTAAATAAGAATAATTTCGATTCGTTCGTACAGACACGATGAACAAAACAATTCTTTGTCGGTGTTCGCGTATAATCGCAATCAATTACCGCGACAAACGTGTATGTATAATATGATTTCTTACACCGTTTTTTTTTTGAGCGTATTTATCACGCGCAGGGAGTCGGCGTCGTCGATATTTTGCGACCGGGGCCGGCGAAAGCTATGGGCGACTGCCCAGGGCGCCAATACTTCTAGCGCCGGCCCCGTTTGCGACCTATTCTCGTCGCGAGGTCGGAAAATTATTGGCTGCTCGGTTTCTTTCGCGAAAAACGAGCGATTCGAACGAGAAACCGATCGGAAACCGATCTCGGACGCGACAAGTCGATGGCGCGTATCAATGGCTACCCGACCCGCGGGGCGATCCAGGCAGAGTGGCTGCGACAAAATAATAATATTCGTCACCGTTAGGGGCTCGGTTGTTTGTGGTTTCTCTGTCTTAGCATGGATTCGATTCACGTTTTACCGGATCAAATTATGTATGCGCATCGTTTTATTTTTTAAAGTTTTAATTTAAAACAAAAACGTTACGGTTCGGCACATTTTTTCAACTTTTTTCTAAAACAATTTAAATTAACGAAATATTTATAACAACTATATAACATTAATTAGACAATATTTTCATTTTTTTTATTATTAATCCAAATTACAAAATTTACTTTTTGCTTTTAGTTGTTCTACACATTGTATATGTACACTTTATATTTTTAATAATAATAAAATAATCAAAACCGAACTTTATTCTCAATCGATTAGTTATAATATACAACTTTGGTTTTATTAAAAATTCAATTAAATTGTTTTATATTTATTATAATATATATTTCGACTTAAAGGTAAAGTAAATTTCCTTTTTTTTTCTTCTTTTTTCCTAATCTATATTTCGTTATTTGTTTTTAAATAAAAATGCATGTTTTAATTACATATACCGTGTAATTTTTTTAGTGCATAAATGCGCGCATGCATATCAAAGTAATTTCAAATGCATAAATATATCCGAGCCCTAGTCGTAGTAATATTTTTCGAGGCGGACATGTGTGTGGTGATGGGGGGCGCGCCGGTGACCGCCAACTATTCGGTAGACGAATTTATTACGGTACGGTATTTCATAAAAATGTGTTGGATATTATTAAAAAAAGTACAAAAACGTATAAACCGTTGTGGCGTGAATGTAAATTTATTTTAGTTTAATTTAAAACAAAATGTTTGGCGCGACGAGGTTAGGTGTGTAGTCGCGGGGGTTCGTTCGTCTTTTACGTCGGGAACGGCATAATTACAGTTGCCGCAATGTTTCCAGTGACACAAAGAGTGTAATTTCTATTTCGGGCGACAATAAATATTTTTCCACCGAGCGCGCTTTGATGTGTAATAATTACTCTCCCACCCCTTTGCATCGCGGCGGCGTCGACTGGTTTTCTCGATCGATATTCAAGTCTTTCGCGGGGCAGGGGGGGGGCAGGGAAAAAAACGCGTCTTCGTACGGCACAATATAATAATAAGCGGAGAAAGCATCCGACGAACGGGATTAAACAATATACGGGATCGGCGGCGCGCGCGTTAACGACGAAACGACGCGATTATATTCGTCTGGCACGCTGATACCGCCGCCGCGTCTTTTCGCCGGTTCTACCGCGCAAACGCGTAATTGCACTATAATGGCGCGCGCACGCCGAACTCTCGACGAGAAACTGTCGCCGCCGCGTTATAATACCGGTGTCAAATGTCTGCGATTTAATTATTTCGTTTCCGCGTTCGCCCGCCCGCCCGCCCGAAATAGCGCGCACCTGTACAAAGTGTAATATAATGTGTATACCGCGTTCGAACCTAACCGGGGTTAGGGTGTGTTACCGGGAATACCGGAAAAATACGACGAGGATCCTCCGAGATGGCGTCAGAACGTCTGAGAGACGGGGTAGGAGAGAAGACCGAGTTCGTTTGGGAACGTGATACTTTATCGTTTATCTCTCGTTTAATCGCGCGCCATTCCTTTCTTTTATTCGGGATTTTTTTTTTTTTTTGCACGACGGAAAAAAAAAAATTAAACTGAAAAAAAATAATACGTTTTCACCTCGCGAGCGCCGCCGCCGCCGCCGCCGCCGTCGCCGCCGCCCTTGTTTCGGTCGTTAAAAGTAAAGTTGAAAATATCGCATTAGTCTCGGGAAAAAAAGTTTCGTTAACTGCAACTGCGTCTTTGTGAGGCGCTGCAAAAAAATATAATAAAAACCTACTCGGAGAATTTCGCGCGGTACACAGTCTCTCGTGTACTCGGGAGATTACGATCGTTATTATTAGTCTGGCGCGATGGTCGTCGATCGAAACGGCGTGTTGTGAAATCAATAATTCGCCGTCGTCGTCGTCCGAGACGAAATCATAAATTTAATTAATTTTCGCCGAACCTCTGTTATGACTATTCTTGTCTCGTGATCTTTTTTCGTCCTTTGGTGCGAGTTTTGCTGAAAAGCGTTCTGACGAACAAGCGCCTTCACTTAGGAGAACCTTTATTTTTCTCTCTTCTTGTATTTCTTTTTTTTTTTTTCTTTTTACGCATTCGACGATTTATCATTGCTTTCAAACCGTGCACAAATAGTACGCGACTACACGGCGAAAGACAAAAACTCGGCGCGAGTGTCTTACCGGCTTATTTATGATTTATTCGTTTCTTTGGTTACATTTTTAACAGTGTTACCATCACCGCCACCGACTACCTAAGTAATAATGTTTTCAATGATTTATACTTTGTCATTTGGTTGCATTAGGGACGGCGAAAGCGGGGAAGGAAAAAAAGCGCACCGACAGAATAGTAGATAAAAATAAGAACCTCCCAAGTGCTTATAAATTTGAACACGTTTCAACGTTTGTCACGTGAAGGATGACGTTTAATGGTTTCGGTGGTATTTCCCGCGCCCAAGTAACTATATATATATATGTGTGCGTGTTGTATATAGCAGGAACGCGCTTACGAGCCGAATACATTTTTGCGCGATTATGACCGGATAGTGTGCCGTGCGACGGACCCGCAGGGGGAGGGTCGCCGAGGTGGCTTGAGCTGTGGAGCACACGGGAAAGTAATAACACCATTAGCCGCCGCGAGAGGAAAAAGAGGAGAAAACGACTGGAATAAAAAAAAAAACCGCCGCCGACGGAGAAAATTAAACACGATTTTATCCGAGAAAAAAGAGAAAACGAGAATTAAGTCTGCGTACACCCGGCGCGGCGGTGTGAAAACTGCGACCGAAAACATGACGTGAGCATAACAATACTGTTTCGTCGGCTACGACGCGACTTTGTAGCAAAATAATATTACATTAAATACTCGAGTCGATATAATTTTATACGGTTACCGCGTTTCGTTTGAGGTATTCGTTCTCGGGGACGAATATTGCCGTCTCTATAATACGTCATAATACGTATCGTCTGGTCCGGCCGGCATACCTTTTCGTTCGCGGACCACGACCGTCGCACATGCATATTATTACGGGGTTTGTGCGCCAGTTTTCCGCGAAACGTTTCGAATTCAAATAGCCATTCGATCGGTATGCTGCTCCTCGACCGTTGACGAGTACTCCTCGCACACATTGTTATTGCACGGTCGCGTGTACTCGTTTTCTGCGAAACGCTCGGAGTTTGCGAATTTCTATTCGATCGGTTCGCGAGATTTCGTCGTAACGCGTATTATATACGTACGTCGTCGTACCCGCCGGTAAAGCACACGGTTTAACGAGATTCGCAACACTTTGCGGTCTAGCCAAACATCGCGGTCGAAACGGACGACGAACTCGTAGTCGTCACCTCCGCCGCGCCACACCTTTAAAGGGTGTTTATTGTTTACCGCGCGAGTCGATCGGATAGACGATTATATATATATTTGGGACTCGAAACCCAAATTAGGTTAATCGTTTGAGATATAATATACGTACACTAGCTGAATTACTTTAGCAGAATAAATTGATATTTTCGTATTTCAAAGTATAAGAGACAAAAATATGCCTATATTACTTGTTAGTATAGCTTTTTAGATATTTTAATTGTATGTACTAATCGTACTAATTTGTTTGTTTGTTTTTTTTTTTAATTAGAACGAAAAGAATGTCGTACGCGCAGTCGGGCAGAGACGGAGAAATGTCGAGAACGTTTGCAGTCCGTACGCGAGGGTTCGTGGGTGTCGACCGATCTGAATTTTCGGAGCCGAACACGTTCGGTAAGTATTCTCTTCTCAGTCCGACGTGTTTTCGATAATTCTTTGTGCGGCGTTGATGACTTTTTTCAGAAATTAAAGTATTCGAGTACACACAAATTATCGCCGAACGAGATGCAGGAGATACGGCGGTTTCGAGTACTCGGCTCGTCGTGTCTCTCGACGATAAAAAACCGACGCGACGACCGCGCGCGTGGGCGGTTTGCGACGACGGCAGTCGCGCGGCCTAAGCTCGAATAAACGAACAAACACAATGGACGCGGTGTTCCTATTGTCTGTGCGCCGCCTACTACTCGATCGCAAGACAATGCGAGTAGAGCCGGGCGTGAGATGAAATCGATTCGGACGAAAATCGTCGGTTTTCTGCGATTGATTTTTACCGCTTCAATCCGTTTCGAAACCATCTTCTTCAGATAATGTCGTCCCGAGTATACCGTTTTGCGTTTCGTTTGTTTGTTCGGTAGTTTTTCGTTTCGAACGTAAAATGTATCTGTAATAATAATTATTATTGTTATCTATAGTTTCAGATTGAATTCTCGTTGTTATACGAACCCAGCGATCGTGACGACGGACGACTACGCGCGGTTCGTCGAAAACTTTCGGCTTCGTAAGTGACGATAAAAATAAAAATACGAGCAAATCGACAGAGGTAATTTTTTTTTTTTTTTTTATTGAACAAATTTTTTCCATTACATAATAAAATACAATTTTAAAGTATTACAATAAATAATAATAAAATAATAGAAAAATTACCTACACCTTTAAGCGAGCTTGTGGCGGTGTAGGGAGTTATAGGGTACATGATTACAATTATATGATAAACTAGATAATTATAAATATAAATAAACAATTTTGTTTGAAAAAATAATTAATACTAATAATCGATTCACAAAAATTGTAAGAACAATTGAATTTTAGAGCAAGAGAAACAATAATAATAATAATTTATTTTATTTATTAATCTATTATAATAATAATTATTGTTTTCTTTCGCGGTCTCGTAATAATATGTGAGTGACGCGCTATTTTTACAAGTCCGGGGCGGAAAATACGACGCGTCCGTCGTCATAATACGTGCGAAATAATTAAACAGCATATTAGATTGATGTCACCGCCGCGTGTACGTGCGCGGCGCGCGGCGTTAACGGCCAAATCCCGCATCTTATTAGCGGCGCGAAATCCCATTACACCGTCGATTAAATCGTGACGGGACGGCGACGTTTTGGGCTGCCAAACAATTATTACTATACGGGCGAGTATAAAACGTTCCGACGACGACGACGACGGTCGTGGGCTATTATCGCGCGGGCGCGAATAAAACGAGAACGCGTATATAAAGTACAGGGTGTGCACGTTTAGTCGGATTCTACGTTCTAGATTTTTCTCTTTCTATAAACGTCAAGTCGTACTTTTGCGTTACGGCGAAAACGCTTTCCAACGGATCGATCCGTGATGGGAAAATAATTTCTTTTCCCTTTTCAAATCGATTGCCGTTCGTTTGTGATGAGAAATTTTTTTCGAATAAAGTCTGTTCGTTTGTAAAACCGTTGGTTTCAAACGGATTTCTCAAATAGGTCGTCGAGATTTCTATAACTTTTGTCTAGTTTTACCATAATTATTATGTAACATGTTTTTATAATTGCAATAAAATCGTCGAGACAGTTATTGTTGTTGCTCGCGATAAGAAACAGACTGAATTTAATTCGATATAATTATAACGACGCCCCGATCGTCGTAATGAATACGTTTCCGACCCCGAATTTCGTTTTCAAAGATAAAACCGTTAAAAAAAAAAAACAGAAAAAAAAACGCGATTTTAATTTTAAGATTTATATTTTAAAACCGAATATGAAATAAAATATAACTTGATAAAATTAGCATATCGCACGAGGATATTGTATATAATATAGTGCCTGTAAACGTACCGTAAGAAACGTAATCGTTTTCTACCCACACTCGTTTTTATTTTTTCTTTCTGAGAAAAACTAAAAAAAAAATATCGAAGCGAGCGTTCGTTCGGCACATCTCCGCGGAACACCCTGTATACATATTATTATATCGTTTATTATATTATATTCGTTTAACGGCGCGACGGCGTTATAACGCTTTCGAACAGTCGGCGGAGGCGGCGGCGGCGGAGAGAAGTCGTTATCGATAATATTGCGCGTAATGCGTGCGGCGAGAACGGGTCCATTATAAATTTGTTTCCGAAATCGTTTTAGGACGTGTCGCCGTCATCGTCGCCCGTCGTCGTCGGAGGGAGCGTTAGGCGGCGAAAGTCTGGCCAAAGTGCGCGCGGGCTTATATATACGTATAATATTATATACACACCCGACCGAAGATGATTTATGGACTCTCTCTCTCACTCTGCGGCGCGCGAGAAATCTCCCGACGGATTTTTCTATTTTATTTTTCTCGAGTACGGCGGTTTTTTCGATACTATTTCGTGCGCCGCCGCATTACGTACCTACGCGATATTATTACAATAATACAAATACACGCGACAGGTGTCGTGTAAAACGTTTTTTTTTTTTTTGTGTCGGGGGTGTGATTTTCTTCTTATTTTTGCTCGTCGATATTTTGGCTCGATTTTTTGGGAACGCGTCGTCGTTTCGAATCGGGCGTTGAAAATACGTATTTTACGCGCGTGTACGCGAGACATTTCGACGTGTTTTTCGTATTCAAATCGGCACAAATTAGACGCGTCGTATACTGCGGGGGATAATGCGTATGACCGACGACGGTGATATTATCTCATTTATATAAACGAATCGCTTATTGCAGAAACACCCCTAAGTGACAGAAATTGTAAAACAAATTTTTTTTTTATTTTAATATATTCTATACCCCTTCCCTTCTACCTTGGTGAGTATGTGAGTATATGAGTATACTCGGTGTTGTGTATAGAACCTTTCTCTACTTGGAAAAAAAAGAAGCTTTTAGGAAAATTATATGTTTTTATTAATTTCTCGAAAGTTTAAACTTATTTGTCACTTATATGGGGTTTCTGCAATAAGCGATTCGAATAATATCGGTTCCGTCGTTTCGGGTACGGTATAACTCTTTTAGTCGAATGTAAATATTCTCATTTCTACTGAGAAAAACGAATTTTTCATTTCTTTAACATTGCGGACGACTCGTCCGTCTTTCCCGATCATCGGGATAAAATACGAATTGGATTAAAATTAAATTGTTAAATGCGACTCTTTAAAACTAAGTAAACGTAGCAAAACGAAAAATCAATATTACGGTGCACCCCTCTACTCCTGTACTTGTGTGAATTTTGTTTTCGGGGAGGAAATTACTACTAAACGTTTTGAATTAATTCTTTTTAGACACTATATATTTCAGCGATGAAATCAAACGTACCTGCCGATGTAACATAATAATATACATAATATTATTATTATTTATTTTGTTTTAGTAAAGATTACTACTGGGCCTCGCCGAGCTCGTAGAACTCGTGTGGGTGTATTAATACACTATTCTTTAATTTTAATTTCAACGCGTCGCGTTGGGCGATACACATTATTTATTACATTAAGGACGGTATCCTCGATGCGTTTACGACTGCTTATTGACTACTCGGAAGACGACTAGATAGGACCGTTAAATGGGTCGGGGAAAAGGTCGTATAAAACCGAAACATTCCGCCGGTTTATGGAATTGTTACGATCCAATAACCAACAGCAACTCGCATTACCGAGGATTTAATATAAGCGCAGCACGAGACACGGTATAATAGTGCATTCGCGATTCTGTTTGTTACTCGCTAAGTGTTTGTGAATATTTCGACTTTTGACGCTTGGTGTAATAGGTATTTATTTTTTCAGGAAACATCTATGCATATCGACCGACGAGATACCGGAAGAATACAAAATATCACTTCATATCTACGAGAATACATCGCGGTAAGAGATTTGTCATTTATTTAACGACCTTTGCCTGTAAAATTAAGTTTGCAAACGTAATAGTATTCGTTTTTTTTATAGATTTTCTCTTGCTATTTTCGTTTCCGTAACTACATATACGCGTGTAGTAATTATTTATTCGTAGTTATCGCGATTCCCGCTGTTATCATTTCGATTTCTTTCACATTTTTTTATTTCGTCCCGGACTCACCACCGTGACTGCTGTCTGAGCTGAAACGTCTTCCGTTTTTATATTTCGAGACTGCATAATACATCCGACGTCATTAATTATCATAAAATATGTGTATACATTTCCCCCCCCCCCCCCCCCGTAATCAACACATCACATTTTATATTAAAACTTGACGAAACGCAACAATATTTTATGCGTACGACGACGCCATGCAAATTTGAAACGATATTTCACGCGAGAATAAATCGAATTCGTTTCGAAAAAATTTAAAACGAAACCGCCGCCGCCGCCGCCGCCGCGTAATATTAATGGTATTATTTTTATTATTATTATTACGGCTTTTACGACTTTTTTTAAGTTCATTTCACACCGCGGCGCGAAAGTGCACGCGTCCATTCGTCGATTATAATAACGTGTATAATTTTCTCTCTCTCGCCCGACCAAATTTCTTATGATAATGGACTCATCGGTTAAACTCTATAAAAAATTCACCAATAGCGTGTTTTATTCGCGAGCGAAGAGCTTTTAAAGAAAATAAATAAATACTGATATTATAATATTATCGAAACGTTATTACTTATTATATTACGCCGTGTTATTAAAGTATACTTGCGCGGTACGATGATTGATAAGAGCGCCAGATCTTTGAAAACGCGTAATTACAACTCGGTTTTATTTTTATTTTTTTTCTCAAAATATTTCTATAGAATATCGAGAACTTTTTTGACACGTCCGACAGCGGCGGCGGCGGCGGCGGCGACGGCGACAAACGCCACCCGGCGTTTAACTTTTATTAACTTTCTCCGGCTCTCCAAACGTCGGAGAAATATTAATAAAAAATATTTTCGATTTTCAAAGTAAAAATATTCGTCCATTATGTATATTATGCGCGCAGGTACTCGCTATGAGCCAATTGCACGCCGAGTATCGATCTTTGGGCCCGTCGAAAGGTTTTTTTTTTTTTTTTTACTTTTCTTCTACTATATATAATATAAAACGTTATTTTTAGAGGGCCCGGACTTTAATGGCTTTTGCAGTTTTATTTTTTATTTTTTATTATTATTATAATATAAATTTTATGAAACATTTTAGACAATATTTTCCTAGCCAAATTACGTGGTTCGATAACGCAGGAATCTGCATAACAATATTATGCGTTTCTAAATATTCCAAGGTTACTTTCAGTAATTCAAGTAATTTAAACTATTTATTTTTTTTTTACCAATTATCGAGACAACATTTAAATTATCATAATGATTTTAAACTATTATTTCACTCACGTTTTTCTTTTTTTTTTAAAGCGTTATTGAATATATACTACTCGTCTATGCGTTTTAAATTTAAATTAAAACTATAACGATTTTTTAGATAATTACTAATTTCAAAAAAAAAAATAAATAAACACTTTAAACAGTTTAAACAATTTGAAGGGTTTTTTCATAATAATAATATGATAAATGGATTTTTCAATGAAATTGTTGTAGGCTTTTTTCGCGTTTTTAAGTGCATTTTATAAGTTTCATCACAGCTCTAATTATCATATTAATTATACTACCTTTATATAATAAAGAACACACACACACATATATATATATATTTATGTAAATTTCCATGTAGGTAACAAGGTGTAATAATATTACGGGCTTTTAAGGTTGAAAAATAGTCAAAAAGCGAATCGCGTCGCCCATAAAAATACTTTTTATTTTTCTCTCGTATTTTTTTTATCCTTTTCTACGACCTATCGTGCAATAGGATGCTCGCAAAGGAGGTTGACGTATTTTACCCACATACATACGAGTAATTGATAAGGCAATTTGTCTCGAACCGTTGTGCGTGCGCTGACGGCGGCGGCGTGTTGCGGACGATATAATATTTTATGCGAACGTATTATACACCAGTGATTCCAAACGATTTTTCTTCGCCCTCGAGCCACGCGGCGGCGTATACGCACGTATATATATATATATACGTATGTGCATTGTGCGTAAGTAAACATTTGTCTTCGAGCGTGGAAATTCGAAATCACGCGCGCGTTCCGGGAAAACTGCGCGGCGAGGATTGCGGTTAACGGATGGTATGTTATGGGTTTTCGATTTCGATAGGATCGTCGTCGTGACGAGATTCGATTTCGAGTTTAACGCCGAGCACACAAACCAGCAGCACGACAAACGATCACCGCGGCGCGGCGGCGGCGCGGTGTAGTAAATCGCGCGCTCAAACAAAACGCGTTTTATTAATTCTCGAACGGGCCGCGGCCGGTGTTTAACGGTCGTCGACCGTATTCGTCGCCGGGGTCGGCCGTCGCTCTTAAACGACGCCCAAAGTGTTTGTTTAACTGAGATTTCCGCGCTAAACCTCGTCATTATTGATCTGGACGGTCACGCGCTAATAAGCGGCCGTCGTCGCCGCGACGCCTTGGGTCGTATACCGCAATAGATTAAGAATAAATTAGTTACGAATTTGACAAAACGAGACGTTTATTGTGATCGGTGCACAATATATAAGGTTATCGAATTACCTTTGAGTAGGGCGCGGGTAATACGCCGAGTGTGTGTGTGTGTGTGTGTTGGCATCGCGCAATAATTAATACGCTCAACAAGGATTTCAGGGCGCGTCATATATATACGAAGTTGTAGGAAGGAGGACAGAAGACTCGGCAGTGAGAGTGCGTGTGGCAGTGCAGAGACGGCCCGAAAAAGACCAGTCGGAGCCCAACCGACATCTCGAGTCTCCTAAAAGTCGCCCACAGTTCTCAACTACTTGGTGAGTCAGGTCACATTTTAATAATCGTAATATAATAATATTATATAATACCATATTTGAAATGGTGTATATTTTATGAAATAACCTTGTTCCGTAGTTACGAATAGTCGTTGCACACCGAGGTCTTGTCCCGAGACCGCGTAAAAATAAACACGAGGAAAGACTGAACAAACAGTCGGTCGATCCGGAGGACGTCACAAAGGTCAACACGGGTGTACTACGACAACTATACGGATTCATAACGACCTGGCGAGTGACGTGTCACAGACATCGTCTGACGCGGATACTAAGGATTCCGCGAAACAAAACGTAGTCGGAAATCTATTGGCTGGTATCAGTTCGACGTATTTTTAAGCGTAAGTTTTTCGAGTATCCATCTATCTGTGTCTATGTTATGCGTCGCGCGTCCTGCTCTTCCTTTCTGCGAATTCTCTGACGTCGCGTTTTCAAATCACATATAATACGCCGCGGTAAATAAATACGTTAAACAGAGTAGTGTCCTCTCGCAGTCGGTCTGTAATCGCGAACTCGACGCGTCGTTTCATCGTCACCGGGTCGTCGTCGGTTTTTTCGGCCCGCGATCGCACACGTATCCGTTTCAACGTCGTCGCGTGCAATATCCGACAGGGCGACCAAACGCGCAATATTTCAATGTAATTTACAGCCAGACGTAAACGATATTATTAAATCGTGATGATATTTGACAATAATTCCCGGGCCGCGTCGTACGAATTTTACATAATAATAATAATAATAATACGTTCTCGTCTATATTGTACGTTAATAATAATATATTGTAATGTCGTCGTCGTCGCGCGGAGGAACGCGCGGCACGAACCGCCGCCGCCGCCCGCGACGACGGCGGCATTAATTTCTCCTTTTTCCGAACGCGACGAACGTGGTCGCCGCCGTCGGGCATTCTTCGGGTGACGATAATTATAATTTCGATTAAAACTTCAACCCGCGGCGGCCGGCGAGAAACGTTCCCCTCATTGTCTCGGCCGCCACGCGCGCGAAACGTTCGGAAATTTATTAATTTTCCCCGTCGTTGTCGTCGAGGCTGCCAGTCGTCGTCTTATATTTTTTCTACCCTCCGCCTGCACTAGCGGCCGCCGAGCCGATCGTATGGGTAAATTTCAACGGTCATGGGAAATCAATAATAAAATGATTTTAACATTAATTCAAAACGGTCGTTTAAGGCCAAGCGCACACGGAGCAACTGTTTTGGGACAAAAGTTGCAAATCAGTTGAGTTTACAACCAGTTTGAAACCAGTACGAAATTACTGGTGTCCGCACACGGACATGACTGATTTTAGATCAGTTGCTTAGTTGATTCGAGCAGTGCAGTTGTTTTTTCGGTTTTTTGCTATGTCGAATTCAGATTCAGATGAAGAAGATAATATCATTGATTATTATCAATACCGCAAGCTATATGCAGAATACGGAGGGAGCATTGGGTACATCCATACATAAGAGAAAATGCGAACTTAAGGCTATTTGTAGCAGCACAGGAACTATCTCAGACGAATAATAACGTGTTTAATTACAATAGCAACGCAACTGCAACCGCGGCAAACGATTGCGGACAACCGATTGTAAACTGATTGCAAACTAATTTTATTTTTATCGCCTCGTGTGCGGACGCCACAGCTATACGACACCAAGGTCACAAAACAGTTGCGCGTGCGACTGATTTGCCACTTTTGTCCCAAAACAGTTGCTCCGTGTGCGCTTGGCCTAAAAACCGCAACCGTAAACCAAGTCGGGGACGAGTTGAAATGTCCCTTCTCGTACATATTATGAGCGTTTAAAATATTACCTCGATCGTTTGTTCTTGCGCATCGACGTTATCGTCGCGCCATTAATATATAAATAAATACTAAACGCGTTGTATATAATCGCCGGCGAGAATGTTCGTCGGTCCGGGTCTCGCGTAATTTATGCGCGAACGTGGCGCGCGTACGGTATACATTATGATATACAAAATTATGATAAACCGAAACGGCGGCGGTCGGTCGTCGCGCGTACGCGCGGAATAATATACGAATAAATAGTCTCGGGTCTCGCGGGTACGCGCACTTTTTTTTTTCACCGCGCGATAAACGTCTCGTCGTCGATCCCGTCGAACGGCGGCGGTAGACCGCGCGTACCGGCGGTGGTGGTGGAGGCGGCGCGGCGGGCCCGGGACGAGAGTTTAGGGTATAATATAGTCCCCCGTAGCCTTTTCTTTTTTTTTCCCCTCTCTTTTTTTCTGTTTTTAGATGAACTTATTAGAGCTCGTTTTATTACTCGCTATTATAGGCAGTGACGGACCGGGAAAGCAGTCGCGGTACGTTCTCCCGGCGGCGGTCGATTTCTAAAACACACTTTTCTAGTTTATCATACGTTTCCTTCGTTGAATAATTACGCGTTTATCGGATATTTCAAAATAGATTACGGTTATCGAAAAACATCATCATACGTGACAAATAAAAAAACGCTGGAAAATATTTTCGAACGACGATTAGAACGATTAATTTACCGCGTTTACATTTACGTTTTTAGAACTCCTTTTAGAAAAAACAAAAAACCCTGCGCGCCTCTGGAAAATATACTCAGTATCGGGGACGGTGATAATTTCCATAATTCCCGTCGTAAAAATATACAAGTCGATTAGCGTGCACATGTAAATCGGCGTATCATAAAAAGGATTGAACGTTTAATAAGGAAAATAATAATATAGAAATTAAACGACCGTTCCGAAGCGCACACACACAAACCGTTTAAACGTGTCACGAGCGGTGTAATACCCTGTGATTTTACCTCGTCGAAAGTGAAATCAAATTATCATCGTGAAAATAAAACCAAACGATACACCGATAGACCTTCACTTGTGCGTGTATCGTATAAAGTCTCAGACAGCTCGCCGTCCCGCACGGAGTAATTTTGTTTTAAATGAGGTCAATATTGTTTTTCTTTTTTTTGCCATATATGTTTTATACACGCGCGCGCGCACATTTATATATATCGTCCGTTGAACGACGACGTACAATGTCGAAATAATAACGTTTTATCAAAATCTAAAATAAGGGATTAAAACCGCAATTCCTCTTACTAGATGAAAACTTTGCGCAACTAAGAAGATTAAATCGGTTTATGTTCTACAAACCTCTCCGTCGCAGCAGCCAGCAACGATGCATTCGTATAAAGTAAATACATATATATATATTCATCACTATAATTTAGTATATAAAAACGAACGAATATATATCATTGTTATTATTTTCCACGCCATGTCGTACGTAAGTCGCGTGTGAATGTGTGATATTAAAATATTCCTCGACGAGACCGCATTACATATACGTATATCATATAATATCGTTTTGAAAGATAAAAGTCTAAGTTATTATTATTATTTTCTTTTCTTTTCATTTGATCGTCGTGACTCGAGCAACGCGATTTCGCGAAAAACGTTTTAACGATCTCGAAAACAATTTGTCCGTCGTCGCGACATTACAGAACGTCGTCGTCCGCACAGTCACGCGCGTACTCGTATTTAATTATATTGTCTTTTGAGTCTCTGAAGAAACTACGCGGACGTCCGCGAAAGCAATACCGTCTCGTTCCCGGCGGTAACCAACGCGTAAATATACAACAAGTACAACTTATCGCGGTTTCTATGTTTCCGTCGTGTGACTTTTGTCCACTAGCAATCGTAAGAGTCCAAACAACTAGTTTTATTTGTCTACATATCGAACGGCGCGGCGCGGCGCCCCGAAAATCCCCTACACGCACTTTATCCCCCGGCACTTTGACGCCGATTTCGAGACTCGATTCCCTCGCGCTCCCATAAAACGGCCGGTTTGCGCACCTGATCTCGGCTTTCCCGCCGAGTCCGGTCCCGTCGTCCCATTAGAGACGGCCAATTATTTATTGTCCTGTCACAATCTTGGCCCGTTCGCGGGATACTTGGCCGAGCGAATAAATCCGGCGGCGTGCTCTTCAATTATTAATCCGGTTCTAGGACGTTTGATTTTAATTTTGAATTTACTACCAAACCCGACGAACGACTGTTACCATATCTCACCGACGACGCTGCCGTATTTGTCCGTATAAATATTGAACGCCGAATCCGTATCGCATTGTCTTGCACCATACGTTTTCGCCCGGCCGCGTGAACGAATGAAAATATTCCAATATAAGTGTGTGTGTGTGTGTGTGTGAATTCGTAACGTTCGACGGATATCGCCTAATCCGCGAAATAAATAAGTAAAAAACAATATTATTATAAACGTACGATTTAGTTTAGTCGTTGGATTATTTACTGCACTTTATTTCTTCCGCTAATCTCAACGCGATCGTATGACCGCAACGACGACGCCGAGGCGTTTTTTTTTTTTAATCGTTTCTCGACCATACTAATCGACGCGATAACGGATACGTATTATATGGATCGTTTACCCCCTCGGGCTGAGTTTTCTCACACAGTCATAACGTTAAATTTCTATTTGCTCGACTGTTAAAACATTACTATATGAGCTAGACATGTTTGTATCGGTGCCTTCTTAAACCTCACACGATAAAAACTATCTCATAAATATAATATTTATTTGTAGGACTCGGTTAGCCTAGCAGACTATACAAATAGTATATGAGCTGATTTGAATAAATATGCCGTTTTATTTTATTATTTCTGAATGATCCACTATAACCCTAAACATTTTTCCATCTCGGCTAGGAAGTAATTGTGTTTCCGCCATTAAATAAATAAATTATCTAACTACAATATTAATTAATATGAGTCTATTTATTCGTATGTTATTGTCGAAGAAACGCGAGCAGTTACACGATGAAACAATTATTTAAAAAAATTATCTCTTATAACAATAGAAAGTAAGAATTTAATACAATTGTATTCGTTTAGGTTCTTCATTGAATGAATATTATGAGAGAATTAATGCGGAAAAGTAATTATACGTATTTCTGAATTCCAGGTTCGGAAAGTAACGAAGGAATAGTTTTTCGTAAATCGCCACCTCTTTGAACAACCGGATCCGTTGGTGCGATCGACCGGATAAACGAAGCTCGCTGACAGTCTGTAATAGTTTTACAGGTATAGTAAGATCATTTCTCACATATATATTATCGCTTTTCACTAATACGCGTGGGGTAAAAATTAGAAATTAATAAAACGTATACAGTCTTTAACTATTTTTATTGATTACATTTTACCGATAAAAACGCCTAAAGATGTTATGATTTTGTTGCGATTCGTTCGTGGCCTTTAAACGTATACCGTTCCGATAATTTTAGATATTGTACATATTTCTAGCCGTGGCGCAAATGTGTAAAACAACGACGACGACGACGCCTCTGCATCATTTCGACTCGATCAAACACTGAGTCGACGGCGTCTACAGATTGGGCGATATTTCAAAACGAGCGACGACGGTTTCCGGTCGAACCGCCGCCGCCGCCGCCGCCGGAGGACTGTTCCGAATAGAAGCTGAAATAACCGTCGTCGTAAGCGTTTCATCTTCGCCGAGTTGTTTGTAATTTATTTAGGCGAAAAGCGTAGACGCGCGCGTTCGACACACTGCAGTCTTCGAAACCAGCTTGAATAACGTATAATTGAGCGAAAACACTCTGAAAGTTCCGTCCGCGAACACCGTCGTAGTCGGGCCGACGATAATAATATTACAGTCGAGGCGGTTCGAGCACAGTGGCCGTGAAAAACGTCCGCGCGACGATAATAATTCTCGCCGTTTTCTTCTCCCGTCCGTACGAAGTGCGAATCGAACGACGACGACGGACGACGGACGACGAACGGTAAGACTTGCGCTTTATAATGGTAATAATTTAAAACGATTTATTATTGATGCACAACGATATCGAATCAAGTAATAATTTGTTTAATTTTCAACGTTATATAATCTATAATTTTAATCGAATATTTAATATTGTTATCGTTTATAAAAATATGAAAACTTTTTTTATAAATTGGATATTATCAATTTATAAACACTGACCGATAGTTTAAAAACACATAATACGACGCGAGCGCATAGTAGTACGACTGCAACCGCGCGCCGCGCCGGTCGGATACGCAGTTTTCTCCAAACCGCTCTCGGCGTGTACACGAGGGTTGGTTTTTTTTGTTCATTCCACACGTACAAGTCCTACACGCGAACTGTTGTTTTATTCGGTTCGGGAAAAGTGCTCTTTATATGCACGCCTTTTAGCGCCAAGTTTTCCTCCCGCTCTCTCTCACTCCCCGGGCCGAATCGCATTGGCCTCGCGCCGCGCGAGTACATTACTTTAAATTGGATTGTTTGTATGCACAATATAGTCGGGGTTTCGCTCGCGACAAAAATCGTTTTCCCATTCGTTCCTGCGGCGCGCGTACGCATGCCGCCGCCGCCGTCATTATTTATATTGCCGACCAGAATATTATTATCCGGGGTCGGTAGGTAATATTGAATTCTAAACCGTTTCCAATGCGGCGTTTCCGTACGTTTGTGTGACGTCGCGACGTCGTCGTACGGGTTGTTTTCCCGTTAGAACGACCGACTACACGACCGTGGGCGGCACGTGCCGACTACTAATTGTATAAAGCCTGCTGACCCCGGAAACCGATGGAAACTATCGAAATACAACTTATATTACCGTGCTTTTGTGTGCGGTTAGAATACGCCTTTGAAATATTCGATACGCGAGAAAACCTTCGGACGACGACGCTAAAGTTTTCAAAAAAGAAGTTTCTCGAAGTTTGATGATGAATAGGGACACGCGTTTTCGTCTCTCTCGAACGGCGAGCGAATGTGTATGAAACGTCGTCGGTACTCTTACGATTTCCATGCTCCCGAAGTAACAATAATTGATAATTGAAAACAAAATAAATAAATAAATATTTCCGTACGAAAATCGTCAACTCGTCGAGCTCAAATCTTAGTGCGTCGGTTCGACGACGACACGAAAACGCGCATAATGTGCAATATTCCGATATCGCGAAACGAAAACGTGTTGGAGTCTGCGAATCGTTTCGATCGACTGTAGACACGGCGGCGGCGGCGCAGTCATAATAATATTATAATTGGACGCGAGCGGTCTCGGAAAAGTAAATACAGATGCAATGCTCGCGCACTCGGTCGGCGGCTATTGTAGTACCATATTATCAAGACAAAACGGTATCCGAAAAACAGACACGGGCGGCGCGTGGGTAATTAGACCGGAAACATCGGGAGACTTTATTGTTTACACGGGCGGAGTGTAATATATAAAATCATCGTCCGCAGATAAACAAGACGGTACGACGACGGTTACGAATGTGAATAGTGCCGGTGAAGTTTTCGGCCGCGACCGTTTATAATAATATTACGATCGTTATCGCGGGATTTCGCACGATTACAAATACAATTTATATAATATTATATATTTATCAATAATATAATCGCGACGGTGTCGCGCGAAAACCGCAAAACTCCTCGGGGTCGTCGACGAGGTGGCGTGTGACGCGCGCGAACCGCATAATTGTGTACCGCGGGGGTCGACAGACGAGGCGGTCGAATAATTTATCACGTAAGGTGTATTTCATCATACGTCTGAGGTGTAATAAGTACGTTCGTCGATATAAAGGGACTGGGCGGCGCGGCGGCGAGAACGTTGGCTAGTCGAACGACGCCGATCGATCGGATATAAATTCTTCGTATACGATATATTATTATTATTGTTCTGCTGCGTCGGACTGTAAAAACAATCGAATATCTCTGGCGAACAACGCATCGACGACGAACTCTGTTCGGTTATTATAACGCGTAAAACATTTCCCATGTAAACATCAGATATTATATAATATTTATTTAAAATAGTCAGACTTTTTAGACAAACAATCCGTGTACGTATATACTTCGGTCTTTATGGCGTTTTCGATTCGTTCCGACACAAATGATTTCGGTTGACGACGACGCGCGACGCCGAGAGTTTGTTTTCAACGATATTTTTCAGATTATTTTCTGATTTCGCTCGTCACTCGGCCGCGGGCCATCTCGCGAATTTATGAAACGCGTTTTTTTCACAGTGCAGCGAGATTTACGAGTTTGCCCGCGAGGTCGAATACTTCAGGCCAACCTGGATATTCGTCGTTTTCACGAGACGGGTCCTTCGGGAGATCCGCGCGTGCACGGGGTACGTGACGAATTGTTTCTACGAATTAAGAAATTTAATCCGTCGCGTGACGTCGAATATTGAGTTTCACACAATCTCACTCGGATAATCGGAATCGAGTCACTCCAGCCAATACGCGTTATCCGGGATATATAGATAATATATATATGCCATATTACAATACGTACAAGCCATCTGCCGACACGGCGGCATCAGTGTCGATAGGACTCATCGGAGCGAAAGAAATGGACAACAATTCGACTTGTTCTCAACACTCG
Source organism: Drepanosiphum platanoidis (assembly GCA_948098885.1). Taxonomy (NCBI): domain Eukaryota; kingdom Metazoa; phylum Arthropoda; class Insecta; order Hemiptera; family Aphididae; genus Drepanosiphum; species Drepanosiphum platanoidis. Next base: position 13,645,504 of record OX402534.1, on the reverse strand, counting down.
GAGCGGATGGGAATAACATCTGGTGATCGGTTTTCTTTCCCCCCCGGTTATTAATATTGGAAAGCTTACGTACGCGCGATCGCTACAAACCGTGTAATATATCGAAACGATATTAAACGACTATATTTTCACTACGAACAGTAATCGTTTCTCGTCGTCACGTGGTATAAATACGAATTTTAAGGCCGAAAAGCCGCCCTAAACGGCTCAAATCTTTGGGTGTGGATAGGGTGGTAATCGTTTGACTTGAATCTTTTCCACGGCGCGATGTCGTAATTCACGAGCGCGCGCGTCGTCCCGTACCTGCAGACGTTGTCGAAAACGCGGCGGTAATATGTAAAATATTCGCGATGTGGGTTGCGCGCGCGTCGTCGCACAATATATATGGTAATGTGCATAGATTTTTCAACGTTTAATTATAATAATTTATGTTCACAAGTTGAACTTAATTAAAACGTTGCCGCAATCACACGCGCGCGCGCGCGGATTTATCCGAGTGTGTATAATTAATCTTTCCACATTCTTATACATAATAGTGTAACGAAACTTTTATTAAAATACACGCACGTTATATATTATTCTTCGCTAACTGGGTTAGCGAAACGTACGTCGTCGCCGTCGTCGCCGCCGCCGCCGCCGCCGCCGCCGCGAAGAGAAAAAGGGCGAAAAGCGATCCCCGTCTTATCAGACAGAGAGCCATAATATTAACGCGGTCTCCACGCGAAAATAGAAAATTTTTCCGCGAAAACGCGCCGACGACGACGACGACGAGAAAAGCAGAGCCAACCGACGACGCCGTAATTATAATATTATTATTACTATTGCGTTTCATCCCCGCGTACGGGTTTCTCCGGGAAATGTACGACTTACTCTGTACATTTACGAACCGTAACGAATTCAGGGTATAATTACGCGCCCAAGGTATATCGTTTGTGATTTTCCAACGGAGTCCCGTCGAAACTGTATAATAACATTCATAATTATATTATTATCGCCGCCGCCTGCAAGCCACTGTTTTCGCCAAAGCGTGTCGCGCGCGACAGTCGATAAATACGCGAACGCTGCGAAAACAAGACGGTTCTGTCGTTTCGAGAAATCGAAGCGGCGGCGCGTTCGCGAGATACGCTCGGCGGCGGCCGATCGTGGTCTCGAGCGATTCCTACGTTTCCATCACTACCCGTCAACAATACCGCGAAGAGACTAAGCGCAAATGGCATTGTTAAGAACTTGGCGACTTTGAGCTTTCGAATTTGCTCGCGTCTACGACCGAAAGTATGTGACCGTTACGATATCTGTGCGAATAAAATATCCGCGATATCAGAGAAACGTAAATAATAATAAAATAATACACTACTTTTGAGTACTTTTGACGCGCGTTTTTTATCACATAAATTTTACCGCGACCAAACTCTTTTCATCGATGGCACTTGATTTGGTTACAAGCTCGGTCGACGGTTCGGTTTTTTTTTTTTTATTGCAGCTAATATTCGATTGGGGTGTCGTTTTTTAAATTTCCTGATAAATCGAAAACGTTCACACAACGCGCGGCCGTAATACGCGTTTTGGCGAGCGATACGCGAGGCGAGTGAAAATAATAAAATAGTAGTTCGCAGTAGTAGGTAATAATAATGATAAAGCCGCGTTGGCGACGCGCAGGAAAAAAATCTTCATAACAAAAACGACGAAAAAAAAAAGAAAAAAGAAAAAGAAGGTAAGGGTACGTAGTAGAGGTATACGTATATTATACACGGTTTAAACACGAGTATTACGTTTTATATTTAAGCTCTATTATTAAATTTGTCGTGTTTGGTTCGTTTTCCGTAGGATTTATGAAGTTTTGAGGAGGCACCTGCTGCTACGAGGGAAAAAAAAAAAACAACAACAAGAGAACTGAAAAACAAAACGAAACAAAACGCCGCCGAGACAGTTTGTTTAATATTGTGTGGACTTATAAAAGAGGAAAAAAACAAACAGATTTAATACAAGAAGTTATACTCGCAACATCTAAAAATGAAACTCGCGTTGTACAAAAACGTCTATATACGTATATATAGTTTTGTACATGGGTATGTATATATGTGTATTTTATTTTTTTTTTAACTAAAATTCGTTTTAAACAGTGTTTAGAATAAACGAAAATCTCAAAGAGTCGCACATAATATTTACGGTGTAAAAAACCGTGTATTTTTTTTTACGAAAAAACAACAAATAAAATGCACATCGTCTTCTACGACGTAAAACGTAGGGAATATATTATTATATTAATTTAAATTTATATTTTATATAGTACACGACGTTTCATACACGGATACTTTAGTTTGATATTTTCGTAAAAAGTTATTTTGTCATTATTTCCACAATATTCCATAATATTATAATAAACCTTACTGCGTAGGTAGTATAATAACGCACCGTGGTATAATATCATTCATAATATAATTCGTTTAATATAATTTCGAGTTCGGCAACAAATTATTATTTTTCAAAAGAAAAAACTTACGGCAATATATAATAATTAAATCGGCCGCGTAAACTTTAAGCGTGTTAGTGGGACGAACGTCGTTATGCGGATATTCGTCGTGAAATATTTAAAAATCATTAATATTTCACGTCGCGTAGTTCCGCTTAACGAGTATAATATAATACTCTCGTATACCGCGGACGAGACGGTTTGTGTCTTATAAATCGATAATTTTTATCTGCAACAGAGTCGGTGCGCCGTTCGGCTCCAAATCGTTATTTTGTTTACGAACATTATCGATATTACTCGTATCGTCGTGGAATTATAATAATAAAGGACTTTGTCGATGATTTTTTCGTTTACATATTATATATTATAACGGGGAGGAAATGTCAATTATTATTGTTATTATTTGGGCCATACACATTTTTCATACTTAAAACCCGGGCAGAGACGGGTATATTCAGCTAGTTTAAACAATTATAATATAGGTAAAGCTCTGTCGTCGCGGGAATCATTTTTGTTTTGCATATCTCACAAGTGCGGTATTTTTTTAGTATTGATATTCAAATATATACTTTGGAAAAAAAAAGAAGAAGCTCTTTATACTACGTCTTACGATAATATTATTGAAGTTATTCGTGTCGAAACGCATAATTGAAACAAGTACTATAATAATACGGCGTGTACAATTATTATTATTATACATCTTTTCTCTCTCTCTCTCTCTGGTGCGCAAAGTCAACGACAGCAGGATTCAAACAAAAACGTCTGCCCCACACAGTCGCGTTCTGTAACGCGGAAAATTGGTACTTTCGAACAGTGCCAATTTCGTTCTTTTGACGTTCCGGTGAAAAAAGAAAACAAAAAAAGAGAAATAATTTTGTGCGTAGAGTTTAACGACGTGCCGTTCCCCGTCCACTTTGCGAGAAACGGGATTTTAGTCGGCACCGAAGTCTCGTATTATTGCGATTAGCTTTTTACGGACTACAGTGTTTGAGAGGACATCGTTTATTCCGGGAAAAAAGAAAAAAAAAAGAAAGTCGTGTTCTTAATCTCTAAACTCTAAAAGAGAGTCTACGAGAGAGTGTTAGGATTGTCCGTCGAAATACCGAAGAGATTTTTAAAACAATACAAGTCGAACAAAATGTCGCCAACGAGGTTTTTTCGTTCAGAAATTCGTACACGCCGCGGTGTCTTTCGCGGTTAATATTTGTGAAAACGTCACACGCCCATTAGATACGTCGTCGTTCGCTCGACGACGTCCGTGACTAATATTGTTTACAGAACGATTTTTCGTAAATCTTCTTCGCCGGCCCCTCGTCATCGTCTCCACGCGGCTTGGGTGTGCAACAACGCGCGCGTTCGATGCGATTTCCCGACGGAAACGGTAATAATTTGGTGCCGATTGTTTCGCGTCGGACGCGGCGGCGTCGTCGGACCGTGTTTATGTAAATCCGCCAACAATGAACGCGGTTAATTAGACACGACCGAGGGCGCCGACTGCAGAGCACAATAATTATAATATTATATATACGCGCGTATCGTCGTTTACGACGACATAAAAAACGCGTCCGTAATGTTTTCACTCGGCGAGAGACTTTGGACGACGACGTCGGGCGATACGTCCGATTCACGCGCCCCGTCGTGGTTAACCTAACCGTAGACCACTGCAGAGTTTCCGAAGCCGCCGGCCAGAAAGTTGGCCCGAAGACTGCCTTTTTCGCGTACATTGTTTTTTTTTTCGCTTTTCCGGGGCGCGAGAACGGAAGGGTTGTTTAGAAAAGTTTAGAAAAGTCACACCGAGGAACGTCATTATACTACTTCGGAATGGAGTTACTTCTAAATCGGTCGATTTATCTACATTGTGTAACGAAACCAATTCGACGAAAATTATAAACGAAACTTCTATCTACAGTAATGGAATAATTATATTAACCTTGCGTTGTAAAAATACTCACGGATTTCTTCCATTAAGTTGTAAACGCCGTTTTTTCTTCGTCTAAAAATATATAATATTAATTTATCGTTTTCGGGGTCAATTAATTATCCGCGACGACTTGAAATAGAGACCATAAAATAGTTCGGAAGCCTTTGTGGAACGTTGTCCCGGCTGCACGCGGCTGGACGTTGCGGCACCGGCCGCGTGCACTCACTCGCGACTCGTTTTCCATCATATTTATGTGGCGCGAGAAAATTATTATCGAAACCAGATAAACGAAATTCGGTCTTTTATTTTATTTGTTCGGAACGGGGACGTTTCTTTTTCAGCTTTTATTCGGTAGCTTTCGAAAGTTTCCAAGAATAAATTTGATAAATTTTAACTACCTTATTCTTTACACGTCGATAATCACAAGTGTGTGAGCTTATACGTACGTATACGTATGTACTTTAAAACAATTTGTTTCGACTTTTCGCGTTTGTTTTCTTTTTTTTCCAAAGTCGACTCGAAGACGGATTTATCTGTTTGCTGTGCGGCGCCTGCGAGTTTGCCATTTACGTTTTCGTACTCGTAAAGCATTATTGAAACGTACGATTTTTCCATCTTTTACGATCGCGCTTTTACTGTTGTGCTATCGTATATTTATAGGCGTATTAATATAAGTCATAAATTAAAACACACGTACAGGTGTAATACGACATTTCGTTTTCAATCGTTCGTCAAACGTGTTTTTCTCGAGATCATTCTTATCAATAATTGAAAAGCTATTTTGATACTGTTTCGCATTCGATTATTTCTCGAATCGCGCGCGCGTAATTTTTTTTTCTTTACGTCGAACGCCTCGCAGCACAATAAAATACACGCACGCGCTACATTTGCGCGTTTCTTTCTGGCATTTTATATCGTACGATATTTTCTCGGCTCTCGCAAAAGTTCCCATCGGTTTATACATTAGAGCGTGTGAAAAAAGAAGAAAAAAATTGTAATATGATTTTTAAAATATTATCCGACTAAAGCTTATTTAGACCGAACGCGACCATAACGACGACAATAAATATAATATTCGGAATAGAAATCGCTCTTCTCATCGTAAACCGTACTCGGAAGAGACATTAAGAAGGTCGTTTCCCCCCCCTCCGATTCTCTTCTATTCCGAGCCGGGAGAAAAACCGAAAAACGTAGAAAAAAGAATTTTAATTTCATTGAACGCGCGGCTTTTTTTATTATTGTCGTATTCTCTAATCGTTGATTTTAATCTCTCGAAAATCTCCGAGCAAATGAGATTTATAATGTTGTCTATTCGAACGTGACGGTAGATTATTATTTAGAGTTTTAATATTTTTCAAAATTATATTGTTTTACCGTGTTTCATCGTTTTCACGCTAAAAACATATATATTTAACGTATATAATCGATATTTGATCGAGTGGTGACGTTTATTTAAATAGACAACGCGTGGCGCGTTATTCTCAGAATATTTTTGTGTAGACACATTTTTCCACCGACAGTTTATGTCCTTAAAAAATAATCTATACTTCCGTGTATTGACCGTTCCGGCGACCCGCCTCATAGTCTGAATGATTGCTCATTATCTTTACAGCGTACACGTGCGGCCGGTATTCTATCCGAAACTATGCGCGAGACGAACACACAAAGTTTGAGTTGAAACTCGTAAATTTTCTACTACGATCGAAGTTCGCATATAATTATTTATTATTTTCTTTATTGTATATACAGAGAGAGAGAGAGAGAGAATGTAATTTACAAACCCAACGTTTTTTTATAGGTGTCATTAAGTGTGTTTGTTCGTCGGGTGTAGGTCTTCAGTTGGAAAATATTACCATAATATCGTTAGCGCTCCGCATTATAATAAAAAGGAAAAATCGAGTCGCACGGATCTGAGTTTATACGACGTATAGAGTCGAGTAGCCACTTTGCTCCAAAGACAAAACACCACCGTTCTTTCGATTTTCATCATTCGCCGTTGTCAGAGTAAGAAATCGTCAAGTTATATTTATTTGTCGACACGAAATTAATTCAAATTTTTATTAAAATCATTTTTAACTGTTTTAGTTAGAAGTCGAAAATTCAAAAATCATCGTCACAACTCGATATTATAATATAAACACGGAGCAACGCATACAGCACAGTATACGGAATCAAACGATTTACGTCACGATACGGGTAAGATATTTTTTTATTTTTTTTAATGCGCTAACATGATATTATGAAATATTACAAACCGCAAATGACCAAAATCACAATTTAAAATATAGTAGCCGCCCGATTTTAGTCGCCTAGAGTTTTTTTTTTGTTCTTTTTCGTCAAATTTATATTTCTCATACACATTAATTAGCAAATAAATAATAATATTATATTTAAAAAAATACAGTCGACTATTATAATAGTGATATATTATTCGATGTGTGTGTGTGTGGAAAAAAACGTGCCAGCCTCCTCTATATATTATAATATACGCGTGTGAACGTTATTTGTTGGGGTCCGGGGAAGAGAAGCAAACTATTTTTCATACGCGCGATGTTGAAATATACGTCATTCCGTCGACGTAAAACGATAAAATGCAAAAAAAAAAAAAAAATACGCATAAAATTAATAGATAAAAATGTCGTTTTTGCGCTACGCAAATATGCGACGATATTAATGACTCGGCGTCGATTCGACGATGAACCGTAACGGCGGCGTGCGAGACCGAACAATATTATTAACTCCGGCGGCCGGCCTTACCTATATATTATACGTATTATTAATGTGTTGTCGGTAAAAACACTCGAACTCGATGTTTTCCGAGCTTTTTATTTTCATCGTTGTCACAAACGACTTTGACGGCATCATATATACGTAATTATCATACGCTGCAGCCGATGACGCCGCCGCCGGGGTGGTTTTCTCCCCCTCGTTTTAATTCCGCACGACTCGACGCACATAAAACGCACGACGAGGCCGACGAGCGTGCTTTATGGAAAAAATTAAATAAATAAATAAACCCCCCCCCCCCAGCAGTGTCGACGGCTCGGGGGTCGAGAGGCTCGAAAAATATATATAAATACAGTAATTAATTTATATCGAAAATATTTCACCCGTTTTCCTCCCCGTCGTCGACGTTTTATTATTGTTCGTTCGTTTATTCGTGATGGTTGTATTTAATTTGTCGTGAGGTTACAAAGCGTAAAAATCACGGCGAAACCGCGGCCGCCGCCGGACCCGCGGGGTAACGTGTGCGGTGACACGTCGCATAGGTGATAATGTCGTGTTTATAAATACGTAAACCGTTGCGCGCGGACCGTCGTTATTGTATCCTCCGAATGAATATCCGTTCAACGAGCATACCACATTTATGCTAATAGGGAAAGGTTTTCGTCGTAGGTGAGACGAAATTTAAAACGACGCGAAACAATACGACCGGTATTATTCGACCGATATTATTATGCTCTGGTCGTACTCCCGCGACTATGCGAGTTCGTCTCGAAAAACCAATGTTTTCGCCGTTATAATGTCCTGATCGCAGCAGGATATGCACTATCCTGCACCTTTGCACAACTGCAGTCGTACGACAATGGTTTCGCGTTGTCTCGCGCGTTTACGTATTATCGGTCGCGTACGCCGTAATAGCTATTATGCGCGTCGTCGTTACCGCCGCGAGATTATACGGTTAATGAAAACGACGACGCGGCGGCGGCGGCGTATGTATACCTTACCTAATCATTTATTACTTTGACATCTGGCCGTGATCGATCGACTAGGGAAACAGCTGGCTTTCTAAATTAAAGTCCCTCCGTCCGCGCGCCGCCGGCCCGTGTACGGGCGTCGGAAAAATGTATAAACTCGTCGTCGCCGTCCGCACACACCGCGTGTAATAATAAACAGAATAAATGCGTATTGTTTTGGGTTCGGATCGTCGTCGTCGTTCGCTCCGGACGCGCAAGAGAAACTACATGATGAATGTTTTTCGCTCGTATTACATCATCGTACTACTGCGGTAATACAATCACATGCGGTACCTATAATATAACGCGTTGAATAAAAAAAAAAAGAAAAACATCCGCGTTAAAATATAATTAACCGCTCGCGAAGTAATATTAGCCGTTTGATAATACGTCCTCGTCAAATAATAGCGTCCCGTCGTTGTCCTGTAATGTGTCGACGTTAATTCGTCCTGTAATCAGGAATAAATCATTATTAACGAGTTGATTTATGTAACAGCGATTTAAAAAAAAAAACGCGTACAACTGTGGAGTCTACAGGACCTCTCCTCTAGTACTCTTTTACTCGCCGTCTAAGAGCTACTTATAAATATCACACTTGCCCGTTTTCCACGAAGATTACTAAAAACACTTTTTAAGACTGTTTTTATTTTAACGCTTATTAATAATAATAGTAATAATAATTATTATAAAAGTTTAAGTTATCGTGTTTAAACACGGTCGATACTATATATTTACTATACACATTTCTCTCCGCGATGTCGCTTTGTTCGCCGAATTAAGATAGCGTTCGACTCGGCGGGTCTTATTTTAATTATTCCATTGCAATTGTTCATAAACGTCGTAATATAAACGTACATCCGACTACCCCCTGCCCCCCCCCCGACTCGTTGTACATTCCTTTGGCCGTCCCTGTGACACCGCGGTGTCGATCTCACCAACAAAATACATCTATATATTGTCAATTTCGAAATGTATATAATATTTTTTTAAATCCGTACACAACTCGAGTTTTCACGGGATTCAAACGTTCGTTCGCCTTATGTTTGTACTCGAATCGATTTTGAATTCAGCTCGTTCGCTGCACGAGAACCCGGTGTGCACGACGACGCCGCAGACAAAGTCGCAGTCGGCAGCCGCTATATTTACTATTATTCGCTCGTCGACACGAGGGCCGCAGGGCCGCTGCCTATACATACACAAATACAACGTTCGTAATTTATCAATACGTGCTCTCGATGTTTGTCAATCGTTCGATTATCGCCGCGTTCTCCGACATTCCCCGAATACGGTCGTTATCGATACGATTACACACACCGCGTGATAGATTATCGTCGCGACACGACGATGTATTACGTATTATTACGTATCGAGTGGCGAAGGGTTTTGTTTCCGTTTTCTTTTTTTTTCCACGTCCTCGGGTCCGCGCACGTTTTCACTCGGATCGCTAAACGCGTATAAACATAACAGAGTGAATAATTTTCGTTTTTTCAACGACCCGGAGTACAGTGCGACTTTGGCAGTGACGCGACATCCGGCCGGGCCCCCCCGTTTTAAGTGATTTCAATTCCAAACGAGTGGCCGAATCTTTCACTAACAATAATGCGTCTGTAGAAGTTTAATCGACGATATCGCACGTGATGGCGTGAAAGTAAGTCCACTCGAACGGCGCGGCGGTCGGATTCGTCGCGTCGCTAATTTTATTTCGCAATTGTATTGTGTTGTCCTCACACGTATCCGCCCCTCTGGACGACGCGCGACTGCGTAAAGATAAACCCGTTGCATTTTCTACAAATAGCGTGCGAGCACAGCAACTATGATAATAGCTACGCAAGACGCGCGTGTTTTATGTTGCAAAGTGTATTTCGTACGATATCGTTGTTATATTCACGACGCGGAAAGTTAATACTTTATCGTCTCGATAAGCGGGCGGGCGCGCGCGTACTACTACAAATATTATAATACTCGCATACGGTTTTGTATATACTGTCATTATTATTATTATTATTATTCCGTAATCGAATGTACGGCGAGAAGCCGAGGGCGCCGAGGGAGGGAAAAAAACAAACCTCTCTCTCTCTCTCTCTCGTGGCTCGAATTTCTTAAAAGTGTCGCGACAAATATTATCTTATCGCCGCCATAGTCGTCGCGGTACACTCGACTGCGACGAATACGGCAAACAAACTTTGCGTTAAGTGCGCATTATAAATAAATTTATGTTTCCGCGAGCGTTACGACGCGCGTAAATAATATAATATGATATAATATAATACGCTAGCTGTTGCCGCACAGTTTGCTCGCAGCAGATTACGGCGTGTGTGCGTAAATAATATTATCGTCGCTCGCGCGAATCTTTAATTACGTTTTTTCGTCGCCCGCGACTGCGACACACCGTACACTGCGTGTTGCTACTTGTACGCGCGACGACGCGGAATAGTCGGCGGCGGCGGCGGCGGCGCGTAAAATTATTATTAATTTCGCTGCGGCTAAACTAGAAAATATTATTATCGCCGCGTTGTTCCGCCCGAGAAAGGAGCAAGGACGCCGCGGCGGCTCGCCGAACGATAATAATAATATAATATGTGACGCTCGTTTATGTAATATGACGTGTATAGTTTGCGCGCGAACGGGAGGAGTAAAAAAAAAAATCGAAAAAGTTTTGAAAAAAGTTCGGACGAGCGAAACGCACGAAAAACTGCTGTTGGAATATAATAAACGTTATGACATCTATACTCTCTGGGTTCCGGGGATTCAGAGGAGAGGAGGGGCAGTGATTTTCGGGCGTCGCGCGTTGCCCGTTCTTTGTCGTCTTTCGGTCGTACGCCGTCGTCCGTTCGTCGTTGAAAACGACCGTTTTCCGAGAGTTACCTTACCGACAACGCGACGTACGGTCACCGTGCTTTCGGTTAGGATCTACAGAGGACGCGGACCTACGTGGAAATTCGGAACACTTCGTCCCGCGGCGGCACAAAAAAAACACACGCGTAACAACATAAATCCCGCGAAAGGAGAAACGACGACGAAAAACACCACGTGATTGCAACGGAAAATCAATACATTCTTCGAACCGTTCCGAAACAAAATGAACAAACCCCCCCGTACGCCGTTGTACGTATATTATATTTAATTATGTGCTATCGAAAATAAATAACATATTTCTAGTGGGCAGCAGCAGTTCCCCCCACCCCCCGTTTCCCTCGCGGAACGACCTAAAAGTCTCCGCCCCGCCGCCGTCGCGAGGAGTCGACGGTTTTTTTTCTTCTTTTTTATTTTTCCAACCGCATTATAACAAACACGCTATATTATATTATTAGATTTCGCAGTGTTAACCCATCGGCCGTCGCGTTCTATTATCATAATGACTGCGCGGTCGTGTGACACGATAATAAATAATATAGCTCGTCGTAACGACGACGGTCGTCGTCAAAACGGTTCGTACGCTGTTTTTCGTCCGTGCGATTGTGATATTGTTTAAACTGAAAGCTGAGCGCGAAAAAAAAAATCAAATAAAAATAAACGAACGAAATGTCGACTTTTATCGGGAAATTCGGCGTGTTCTCGTTGTCGGCTATAGTATAACGTCTGTAGGCGGTGACAACAGCGAGAGTTTTAAGAATAATATACTTTACGGTTATTTTATATTAATTTGTAGATTTCTCAGAGGTATATTTCATGGTTAATTGCTAGCGTCGACGACGACACTCGCTTGTGTCAAACGCGTTGTGTTTTATTCGTTAAGTTTACGAGCCCGAATATCTATTTGAAATCGGGTACAACAAACACTCGATGACGCGAGAACATTTTTTTCTATTTACAACGTTCCGAAATAACAACGTCCGCTCGAATCCGATGACAATACGATCGCGTGTGTTGGATTTAACGAGTGATATGATAAGCCTGACGGATGCTTTTATTGATTGAGTGAAAAAAAACGACTCGTCGGCGGAACAATATTATAATTATCGCGTGCAAAGACTGACTTATTATATTGTAGTCACGATATAAGTATTATGTTGACGACAACAATTTACACGCGGAGTTGGTACGAAAATAAATACTTGGATAGTTATTAATTGAGCTTCTCTTTTTTTTTCAGGTGCTCTAAAACGTAGACGTGTAAATGGAAAACGTGTTTCAGGTAAAACTAAAAATATTAACGTGTAATTTTTATTTATTCATTTTTTTTTAATATACATATATTTTGATGTTTTCAGGACATTTTTCAACATTTCCAGAGGCTCTCCACAATTTATTTTTACGATGAAGTCATTGTAGAAAATTTACAGTATTTAAACTTCGGCTCGCTCGCCACTCTATTGAAAAGGCATTTTTTTCGCATTCCCTCCAATTGACTTTAGCCTCGAAGTCATCAGTCACACGCGCGTAAGGTCTCCTGGACGTCGTCGAATCCTTTGAATAAATCGGAGAGGAAGAGAGGCGTTTTATCGTATAGAAACGAACGACATCGTCCGTGGGTATTCGGACAAAACGGTCGAAATATATATATTGCGTTTTTCGCCGTTTCGGACGTGTGTTTGTCGGGACGACGCGCGACGACGCGACGGTGCGATCGCTGAGAAGCGTTGGCGAGTTTCTTCTTTTTTTTTTTTAATCGACCGACGAGAAGGGCTGCTGGAGAGAGGATACGTCATAGTATGTGGTTCGAGTGCGGCGCGGCCGCGTGATTCGGGCGACGACGATTAAAACCGCATTTTCGTCGAAACGTTGGCCCGCGACGCGAAATAACCTGCAGGACTGCCGCGGGGGGAGAGGATCGCCGAATAAATCAGCTCCTCCGTCCGTCGGACCGGAGCGGCGAATCCGTGTCGTCGCTTATTACTGTCGTATTATATCATAAATAGTATAGCAGTCGGAAATAACAAGTCCGCAAGCTTCCCCGCGGCCGTTCCGGTCAGAACAATATTCGATGCCGAGACACACGAACTCTCACGAACACTCGTTTCAAACTTTCGCGTTCGTTTCCGCGGGCACTATTCGGACGGTCTAAATACGATATTATCGACGGCGGCATGGCTCTATCGATTACGATCGGCCCGGCGGCGGTCGCCGTACGTTCGGCGTTTTGCGCGTCACAATAGTGGTTGAAATCATCGTAACGTATAACTATTATAGTTGGTTTTTTCATTTTTCCCCCAATTTTTTTCATTGCTACAAACGAATTCGTTTTATTATTTATACGACAGTGAGAGAGAGCGCGCGAGCCGTCGTCGTCGTCGGTAAAAGAAGAAAATACGTTTTCGAACCGTAAAAAGTCGTTGTTGCGTCGTCGCGTACAAATAAATAATTTTTCGCCGTGTTTCACGGTTTATTTATAATATATGATAGGTATAAATTAATTATGCGTCTCGTAATCCAAGTCCCGACAGCGCCGGTAGAACGGGGGGGGAGGGGAGGGAAAAAAATGAAAATACGGTACGCGCGCTTGCCCCCGGGGAGACGACTCGCCGTAGGAGGTAAAAAATTAAAAGCCCCGGAGTCGCCGAGAGATATCATTGTATATTATTAAAATACGGAGCGTAGCGCGCGATTTCAAGAGGAGATAAACAATATTATTCGAATTACCCGAAGTTTTCGGGCGTTACGACCGTCCGAGTCGCCACGTATCGAAAAAAAAAACAATAATATACTGCTTCGTAATTAATTTCCAATCGTTTCGCGCGCATCGTCGCGTCGTCTCGCTTTATATCCAAATAAATATCAATTCGGACGAAACTTTATCGACGCGGTCTGCAGTGCCCTCGGTTTCCAAGCGAGTTGCGCGGCGAGAGCGGGTGGTGTGGAAACCTCGGGAAATTTTGATAAACGACCCGTTTAACCCTTTAACGGGAAAACTATTTTCGATACCGAGCGGTGGACGAAAACCGTGGCGCATAAACGGAAGCCACTTTTTCCTTGTCACGTGAAAACAACGGCCGAAAATATTTCGATCGCGTGAACGCCGAAAAAAAATAATTCCACTATAGACATATTGATTCTAAACAGAATTTTCAATTAAATCGATCGAGTGCTGTATTTTTTTTTTCTCTCATATTTCATCTAATCATTTTGCCAACTATAGTGAACCGTACGGACCGCTATAGTCGTATATTTTAGCTTTTATAATATACTAGCTGAATAACCCGGCTTCGCCCGTGTGCAGTATAACTTTTTATTTTTCATTTTTACCCCTTTTATCCCTTTTAACTCCGGTAGGGGTCGAATTTAGGAAAATCCTTTCCCATGGGGTCTCCAGCAGTTCCGGCCAGGCGAATTTTTCTAGTTTCACCTTTTTTACCCCTTTTAACCCTCTTAGGGGCCGAATTTCGAAAATCGGGCGACGTGGTGACACTCACGAAGGTATTTGGAACAACTTTGTGAAAAAAAATTGGAAAAAAGTTCAATAGCGTCGTCACAAAATCGGTACATAATTGTTGCCTGTTCTTTTATATAATATATAAGGACTACCGACTGAGAACGGTTATTTATTTTTTCCAGGTGTAAATTAACCGCGGCGCGCGTGTCCGGTTCGCCGTCGTCTGCGTGAGGCCGAGGCGAGCGGGCAGATGTACAACAGCCCCGAACAGCTTGAGCGGGAAAAAAAAAACACAATAATTGAAAACGTCGAGAGCACGTGGGCCCGCGGCGGCGGACGCGCGAATCGCTCGGACGATGGATTTCGAAACGACCGCGCGATAATAACAATAATAATATTATCATGCGCGCTGATTGCGCGCGTCTGAGCGACGAGTTGGACACGGACGTGAAACTCGAAAACTAGGCGAGCGCGCGTATACATATAGATATTATACAATAATATAATAATATTTGAACTCGTGTTTTGAATAAAAACACGACGACGCGACGTGTAATTAAATCTCCAGGGGTCGTATAAAGTTTTCGTCGGAATTGCGCGGTTGGCTCTTTTTCGCATTAAACGCGCACGAAATGAATTCGTGCGAACGAGCGGGCGCGCGCGCATAACCTCGCCAACGAGTCGGGAAAAGATAGAGGGAATTCTAAACAATAAAATGTACATGTATACACGGGGACATCGGGAGTACAGTTATTATAATTGCAAATGCCGTTTTCTCCGCCGCGCCGCTCGAAAGTTAAAACCTTGTATTATCATGAGAGCGCGAGGCGAAAAAAAAAAAATAGAGAAAACAGAACGGCGAAACCGGGTCGGGGAAAATGCACTTTGTCGGAGCGCCGCGTAATTTCTATTATTTTCCTCTTTTATCGCCGTCCATAAACGCGGACGATTCGTACAGGCGCGTTTCGATTTCAAACATTATTATGTATCGGATAGATATTATCACAGTCGTTCGCACAGACTCGGAAGCGGGTCGTCCTCTCCCTTATCGAACGACTTTCGTCGAACGAGAAATTATTTTTAAAAAAAAAAAAATGTATTTACCGCGTTCGTCGCCGCACAGCACGATCAAACGCCTTCGTTCCGGACGAATCCTCTCGATCGCATTACGAGAAAATATATTTTTTAATATACATTTTTTAATCAACTATTTCTTCGGGCCCCATCGACCGTATACGGTTGTGACACTCGTCGTCACGATAGCCGTCGTGTGCCGTAACGAATATAAAAATCCGAAAACTATTTTTTTCCCAAAAAAAAAAAACAATAATGACGGTATTAATATTATAATACCACGGCCGATCATCATTACGACGACGACGCGACGGTCGCGCGATGATTATATTATTATTTTTAATTTCTTCTTTTCCGCCGTTATCATATTAAACGCTTTCATAAAAAGGCGGCGTAAAAAGCACCCGTTTCGGGACCGATAATTTCTAATTTAATTGGACCTCTCGGCGTTTATTATTATTATTATTATTATGGAATATTTAAATATACGAATTCGGGGAATCAAATCGATATCGCGTCTCGCGAACGGCCCGGAAAAACGCGACGACACGGCGTCGACGACGACGACGTCTTTGAACCGCAGAGAGGGAGGACAATAATATGTATAACGCGCGGGAGGACGAGAGCGTATTCTCTCGGTCCTCGGAAGTGGTGGCGAAGGGAGAGGATTAACGAATTAATAATATTATAAAACGCGTCCGGCGGCGCGGCGGGACGAGCGGCCGAACGACGGGCGCCCGCGAAAGGAATTTTTTTCATTCTTTTTACCGTAATGCGCCGCTCCGAGAAGCGTACACGTCGTTCGGGTTCTCTCGCGTTCTCCGTATCGATTAAAAACACAAGACGCAGATGGTACTTTAGGGACGTCATCAATTCTAGACTTTGCCGGCGGGGTAGAGACGGCGGCGTGTAGTACTTATACCTTGTTGTTTTTTTTTTTTTCGTTCCGCTCGCAATTTTCTCTCGAACGCCGCTGAAATAAAGAAATAAAAATACTCCGGTGAGATTTCCGACGGTAATTCGACGATACGACGACGACGACGACGACGACGCGACTACGCGTTATAATATTACGTTTTTGCGTTCTGAATTCGGACGGACCGCGCGCGGCGGTTATTAGCGTTTTTTCAATTTCGCGTTCGCGCGATCAACAAATCCCGGGCTACTGCGTTATACTCGCACACCGTACAGCGCGCCGCAGTGCATCGCGGCGATTTATTTATTTACACGATTTTACACGAACGTCGATTTCTCGCTCGCGCGCGCTCCAATATTTATACCGTCCGCTGCAGCGCGCGAATAATCGATTATTATTATTATTATTATTATCGTTACGACGACGTTGCGCAAAACGTACGTTTTTCTTTTCTTTTTCGAATCGCCCGAAATTCGCGGAAAACGCTCTCTCTCTCGCGAACGTTATTGTTTTCGCGATCGTTATACCGATATAAAACACAACACGCGCGCGCGCGCGCGCTCGCCGGCGAACGGTTTCGCATAGCCCGAGGCGGATTTTCGCGCGAGCACCTCGATATACGATACAATCCCCTTTTTCCGACGCGAAAACGCACTCGAGTAACATCCGATACGGAGTCTTAGATGCAGATTTCAAACGTGTGCATTTACAACTAGGAATCCCATAGCAATGGAATGATATCGTTAATTCCGTCTCACACGTTGTCGTCGAACCAGAACAAACGTGGGAAAATTTACGACGTTATTTTACCACCCCCCGTGTGCCGCCTTCGAGCGTAGGTTTTTTTCTGTCTGTCGTTTTTCGATTTTCGAAAACCCATCGAACGAACATTCTACGTATACGCCAATCCTACCGGTCGGATGAAATTTATTACCACAAACCTTCCCCCCCCCCCGGAACTAAACGCACGACCGTCACTACTAGTATAAAACGATTATGACAGACGCACGACCGACCCCACCAATGCTCGTTTCACTCAGAATCAAAAGACCCATACGTCACTGAGCGTGTCACTTCACTCGGAATTTGTTGAAGAAAAAAACCAATTCGCGTTTTACTCGTTTTCAACGTTAACCGCCGATTCAACACGCGTTTAAAAGATTCCGTAGCAGATATGATATTATTAAACATATAAAATATTATACTCGACGATGGAGAGAAAAAAATATTCGTTCTCTCTCCGACGACGTCACACTGCGCGTTATGCGTCGTAATTCGTAATAATACGATTTAACGACTTTACACACACTACTTTATATCGCTTTTCATACATAAATTGGACGTAGTTCACATCGCATCGGGTTGTACAAATTGTACTTTATATACTTTTCTCGTTCGCGGGTGTGTGTGTTTCGCAAGTTAAACATAATAAACACATATCCTCTCTATACCTACGCGAGTATTTACTTAAATCCAATTAGTTTTATGGCGCGCGCGCCGGAAAAGAAAAGTAACCATTAACAATTACTTTTATATTCAGCGAACAACTTATTTAACGGTAAACATTCGAAAGCAACAAATTTTAAGTGCGCCCGTGTCCTTTCACGCGAGAGACGACCTGAGTATACGGTTTAGATACTATAAAAAACAATTTCGAGATTAGATTTCTATTCAATTAGGATTAATGTCCGGACGCTATATGGCAACACATATACCCGTGTTGAATTCGTCCCCGAAACAATAACATACCTTTGAACACGTGGGCTTTGATTAAAAAATACGGAGTGGATATTAATTAAGACTTTATTTTTCGCGAGCACTCGCCACGTGGCATTGAAAACGTTTCGCTTCTTTTTTTCGAAATCTTCGAATACGAGGTGTATCGCGGGGATTTGAATAATATCGTAAACTTGAAAATAAGAAAACGTTTGTATTAAAAAGTCCGATTTTTAAAGAAGCAACAGACTCTCGAAAATTCGAAAAATCCCATTTTTAACATTGTAATTTCGGAAAACGTCCAGTCAATCCGTCGAGTTCGCGTGCGCGAATAACAACAGTGCTCACACAAATCAAAGTCAACACACCGTCGGATCCCGTACATACATAACACAATACGGCTCGAATGATAATCCTCGTATACGGTTCCGGTGAAATCCGTTCGGTCTCCGAAACGCGAGACGACGCGCGAGTTAAAAAAAACTATGAGATATCGTCCGCACGACGAGATATACAGTAGTTATTGTTACCACGCAAATATTGTATTATTATATTATAATCGTATATTATAAGGTACCCGGCGACGGGGCGCAGTTATTGTTTTGTTGGTATTTCGACGACCAAGTTCGGAATGTGTATACAATAATAACGACTCGCGTTATACTCGTATATGTATTAAACCCGTTCGTTTTCAAACTCTGAGTTTAATATTATTTGCGCCGCGGCGGAGACAATGAACGCGCGGTGGAAATTACCGCCGCGGACGCACAAAGAACCACGTTAAATGTCCCCCGTGTTGACTTAAGCGAACGCGTGTCATATAAAATGGAAGTTTATATGGGCGCCCGGTCCCCCTCGCGCTTTATAGACCGTGGCGTGGTATATATAACGCGACAATATGTACTCAAACAGAAACGCACGCGATGCGTGTGCCCGCCGTGAGTTCGCAAATTATACGCGCAAACATATCGGGCGTCATCTTCAGGATTCTCTCTCTCGTCCGTCCTGCGACAGATTAAGGACGCGCCGTCGGTTACGACCGGCTCGGAGTGTGTTTTTCGTCGCGCGGAACTCGTCGGATGATATACTTATCGTCGTCGAATCTCTGTTGACGGTCCGACCCGATCGCGATCGACACTCGAGAATCGATGCGCGAACGAGATCACCAGCGTCGATATTAATTTCGTTTTCACGAATCCGACGGGAGTGCACGTGTGTAGTTGTTCGGATCGGTTTTCGTAAATAACGTCGAAAACCGTCGCATTAATTATAGTAATTTTCACGACCGACTAATATATTATATTATTATATAATATGTGAACGCACAAAAGAAAGGCGTTCTATATACACACAAAACGCGTACAACAAGTCATTAGAATAACAATGAATAGCTGATAATACAAGTACATAATTCATTTAATATGAATCACTCGATAGAGGAAGTAGTAACCCGTAGAGCTTAGAAATTAATTACCTGAGAGTGGAAAATTTTAGATTTATTTCGTCGTGGTAACGAGACGCGATTCCGGTTTCTTTTTGATCTGTACGAGAGGACTGCAGGCTTCGATTAGAGGACAGCAAAAGTAAATTATTTAAAACCTAAACCTAACCAGCACTGAACAGTCGAAGAAAACACACACAAAATACAAAATAAAACTGTTAGTATTTAGTTGAAGTTTTGCGCGAAAACGCTTAAAGTGATATTTTTGCGAGTGCTTATAATATATTATAATATATTATAAGTGTCATAAAATTCTTTCGCGAAGCGCGTGTTGCGACGTTTTGCGTTCTCGTACAAACGCCGACTCCGGCGCTGTAATAATAAACAAACAGGTGTTGTAAATAATAATACGAGTATTATACGGTATCGTATCGACGGCGAGGCGGCGCTATATTATGCTCGCGTAACACATTATCGGCCGACCGCAGTGACGAAAGTATTGACAAAACGCGAATTCCCATATTCCGATCCATCAACAACGGTAAAATGCTATTTATCAACGCCCTCGTCGCGTCGTCGTACGCCCCTTTCTAGCCGCGGGCTTACATCAAATGCAAACCGTTTATTTGAATGCTCTATATATAATATTATGGAGTATACGATTTTCGTACGATAGAAGTTTACAATATTATGTAATAAAGATAACGTTGTTGAAACATTATTTACGTTTAACTCGGTCGAGAGGTTAAAATAAATAAAGCCTGAATGGTAGATATGCGAGCCAATTAAAAACAAACAGAAAAAAAAACAAAAACAAAAATCAGTTTAAAATTAACTTATTTTAAACAAATATTATATCTTCGGAAAAAGAAAAAAATCAACGATATAATGAAAACCGTGAAAACAAAACAACGAAATAATACGTAGTTAGTACACAGTAGTTAAACACGTAGTCAGGACGCACGTACATATTAATAATATAATAATATAGTAGTCGATCGAAATAGAATTTCGAATAATAAATCGAATTGTCTGTATGAAGCTCGTTGTAGTTTTGAAAAAACCTTATAAATTGATTCGATTTTTTTCCCATAGGAGACGGCATTAAATTAATTAATCCCCTTGAAGAACTACAAGTTCTCTTGTTCTCGCGAGAAGTTTTTTACGAGATTTAGTTTGCCGAAAGACCTATCGTTTTCCGACAACAGTCACGGTTAGGTACCAACCGACATAAAAGTCGGCCAACGGTACAGCGATAATAATTCGTTTTATCAAATTCGTTCCAACTGCACGACTTATTGGATCTGCCAAACGCGCCGGCGCGGCGGCGTTCTCTCTCAGCGTGTCTCTGACTCGCCCAAAAAATTCACCTCCCCTATTCCCCTAACCGTGTCGGTAAACCGTACCGATAAAACTTTAACGTTTAAACTTTGACGCGTATTCAAATAAGCACAAGGTGAAAACTCATTTAGTTCGACTATCGAACGCACACAACTCTTCGGCTCCGAACGTATAATCGTTAGTTAATACACGGCGGCGGCGACGAGAAAATTTCGAACCGACGACGAAACGGAACCATCGCACAGTGGGCCAGATATCTTACTTTTGTGGCCAAAACTACATGTTTTATAAAACAATTTAACTTTTAATTTTTTGTATTAATTAATTACACAAATATGAATTTAAAGTGGTTTTTATATTTAATATACATTTTTATTCATTTTAACGATATTTTTACTACACATAGTTTATTTTCTGAAATAGATTAGATGAAGTTCTTGAAGATTGATTTCAGCTAGAGTCTCTGTAATTTTAAACGCTTCTTTTGGGGGATAGCACCGTGTTTTTGCTTCTCTTATTAAATTATAAGGTGGGTATATATCAGAATCGTTTTCTTTGGTATTTGACCTAATAAGTTGATACTGATGTTTACTTAATTTAGCATTAACTAGTAAGGACAATGCTTTGTCTTCGTTCATGCGAGTGACATTAATTTTTTTATTTTTATTTTCCCAACATTGTCTGATTTTAGATGCCCTAGTGGGAGTAGTGTTAGTAGATTCTTTTAATAGTTTTGCAGCATCCTCTTCTCCCAATGATCGTAAAGACATAGACGCAGCATATGTCAATTCAGATGTAGTAATATGTGTTCGAAATATTTCCGTTTTTCTACGCTTTGATCTTTCACTGCACAATTCAAAAGGTATTTCTGGGCGACCCCCTTTAGACGTTGAAGGTAATTCAGTGGTTTTAGTGGAATTCTTGGATACTTCGTAAATTTTTTTTTTTAACCATTCAGAATTATTTTTATAAAAAATGACTTTGGTCCTACTACTTTTTTTCCATCGTTTAAAAAGTTCGCTGCAAACACGATATATGGCTTGTTTAATAGAATCCAAGGTTTCGTCAGAATATTGGTCACATTTAAACACTTTATTTATGTTATTTTGCACATATTGAATTTTTGTACTTCTGTCACCCTCAATTGTTGGCATAAATTCAAAAAGATCGCGACGAGTTTCCATAATTCAGTTATACCTACTAAATATCAAGTACAACATTAAGTAAATAGGCATAAATAGGCAACTAAAGGCAAGAACAATTTTTACCATTTTTTAAACTATCAAATATAAAATAAATAAATGAAGTTATAAAGACAAGAGCTGCTCAGACTAAAAATATAAACTCTATTTATTAAAGTATACTGGTATAAAATTGAATTTGTTATAAAGGTTTTAATAGCCTTAAATAATTTTCACTAAATTATAAATTATTTTAATTAATAAAACTTACGTGTCAACTTCCGATAAATTGGTGAAGAAAAAAAATATATCAATTTTGTTTAAATTAAACTTTTAACAGCCAAATATTTAACAAATAACAGACAGCAAACTGTTGAGCTAAATGAGAAGAAAACCAACTATAATAATCATAAATATCATGAACAAATATTTAATCGGAGCACTGACAGCGTAATGGGTTCTTATTTTATAGTCTATAAGCTTATAGATAATCGAATAATATAGAGAAATCAATTAATAGCGATAAGATTTATTTTAGGTTTTGACCAACTTTTGTAGAATTCTGGCCCACTGTGAGGTGACGTGGTTTTTTTCGCGACGATTT
The DNA here is from genome assembly GCA_948098885.1 of Drepanosiphum platanoidis. NCBI lineage: Eukaryota > Metazoa > Arthropoda > Insecta > Hemiptera > Aphididae > Drepanosiphum > Drepanosiphum platanoidis. The sequence continues at coordinate 13,622,793 of OX402534.1, read as the reverse complement.
ACATTTTTCCATTTTTAACCCACTTAGGGTTGGATTTTCGAGACGTACTATAGCTCAAAACCTTCCCCGAGACTTGGCGAATCCATTGGTGAAAACTAAACTTAAATCCACCGAGTACTTATCGAGATATGCGCTCACAAACGGAAAAAAAGGGCTTTTTTATTACTATTATTTATTATTACTATTATTTTGACTGCAAAACGGAAAAAAATCGAAAAATCGAAAATTTGGTACCAGGAGTTCAGGAGGTGACGTGGTTTTTTTCGCGACGATTTACATTTTTCCATTTTTAACCCACTTAGGGTTGGATTTTCGAGACGTACTATAGCTCAAAACCTTCCCCGAGACTTGGCGAATCCATTGGTGAAAACTAAACTTAAATCCACCGAGTACTTATCGAGATATGCGCTCACAAACGGAAAAAAAGGGCTTTTTTATTACTATTATTTATTATTACTATTATTTTGACTGCAAAACGGAAAAAAATCGAAAAATCGAAAATTTGGTACCAGGAGTTCAGGAGGTGACGTGGTTTTTTTCGCGACGATTTACATTTTTCCATTTTTAACCCACTTAGGGTTGGATTTTCGAGACGTACTATAGCTCAAAACCTTCCCCGAGACTTGGCGAATCCATTGGTGAAAACTAAACTTAAATCCACCGAGTACTTATCGAGATATGCGCTCACAAACGGAAAAAAAGGGCTTTTTTATTACTATTATTTATTATTACTATTATTTTGACTGCAAAACGGAAAAAAATCGAAAAATCGAAAATTTGGTACCAGGAGTTCAGGAGGTGACGTGGTTTTTTTCGCGACGATTTACATTTTTCCATTTTTAACCCACTTAGGGTTGGATTTTCGAGACGTACTATAGCTCAAAACCTTCCCCGAGACTTGGCGAATCCATTGGTGAAAACTAAACTTAAATCCACCGAGTACTTATCGAGATATGCGCTCACAAACGGAAAAAAAGGGCTTTTTTATTACTATTATTTATTATTACTATTATTTTGACTGCAAAACGGAAAAAAATCGAAAAATCGAAAATTTGGTACCAGGAGTTCAGGAGGTGACGTGGTTTTTTTCGCGACGATTTACATTTTTCCATTTTTAACCCACTTAGGGTTGGATTTTCGAGACGTACTATAGCTCAAAACCTTCCCCGAGACTTGGCGAATCCATTGGTGAAAACTAAACTTAAATCCACCGAGTACTTATCGAGATATGCGCTCACAAACGGAAAAAAAGGGCTTTTTTATTACTATTATTTATTATTACTATTATTTTGACTGCAAAACGGAAAAAAATCGAAAAATCGAAAATTTGGTACCAGGAGTTCAGGAGGTGACGTGGTTTTTTTCGCGACGATTTACATTTTTCCATTTTTAACCCACTTAGGGTTGGATTTTCGAGACGTACTATAGCTCAAAACCTTCCCCGAGACTTGGCGAATCCATTGGTGAAAACTAAACTTAAATCCACCGAGTACTTATCGAGATATGCGCTCACAAACGGAAAAAAAGGGCTTTTTTATTACTATTATTTATTATTACTATTATTTTGACTGCAAAACGGAAAAAAATCGAAAAATCGAAAATTTGGTACCAGGAGTTCAGGAGGTGACGTGGTTTTTTTCGCGACGATTTACATTTTTCCATTTTTAACCCACTTAGGGTTGGATTTTCGAGACGTACTATAGCTCAAAACCTTCCCCGAGACTTGGCGAATCCATTGGTGAAAACTAAACTTAAATCCACCGAGTACTTATCGAGATATGCGCTCACAAACGGAAAAAAAGGGCTTTTTTATTACTATTATTTATTATTACTATTATTTTGACTGCAAAACGGAAAAAAATCGAAAAATCGAAAATTTGGTACCAGGAGTTCAGGAGGTGACGTGGTTTTTTTCGCGACGATTTACATTTTTCCATTTTTAACCCACTTAGGGTTGGATTTTCGAGACGTACTATAGCTCAAAACCTTCCCCGAGACTTGGCGAATCCATTGGTGAAAACTAAACTTAAATCCACCGAGTACTTATCGAGATATGCGCTCACAAACGGAAAAAAAGGGCTTTTTTATTACTATTATTTATTATTACTATTATTTTGACTGCAAAACGGAAAAAAATCGAAAAATCGAAAATTTGGTACCAGGAGTTCAGGAGGTGACGTGGTTTTTTTCGCGACGATTTACATTTTTCCATTTTTAACCCACTTAGGGTTGGATTTTCGAGACGTACTATAGCTCAAAACCTTCCCCGAGACTTGGCGAATCCATTGGTGAAAACTAAACTTAAATCCACCGAGTACTTATCGAGATATGCGCTCACAAACGGAAAAAAAGGGCTTTTTTATTACTATTATTTATTATTACTATTATTTTGACTGCAAAACGGAAAAAAATCGAAAAATCGAAAATTTGGTACCAGGAGTTCAGGAGGTGACGTGGTTTTTTTCGCGACGATTTACATTTTTCCATTTTTAACCCACTTAGGGTTGGATTTTCGAGACGTACTATAGCTCAAAACCTTCCCCGAGACTTGGCGAATCCATTGGTGAAAACTAAACTTAAATCCACCGAGTACTTATCGAGATATGCGCTCACAAACGGAAAAAAAGGGCTTTTTTATTACTATTATTTATTATTACTATTATTTTGACTGCAAAACGGAAAAAAATCGAAAAATCGAAAATTTGGTACCAGGAGTTCAGGAGGTGACGTGGTTTTTTTCGCGACGATTTACATTTTTCCATTTTTAACCCACTTAGGGTTGGATTTTCGAGACGTACTATAGCTCAAAACCTTCCCCGAGACTTGGCGAATCCATTGGTGAAAACTAAACTTAAATCCACCGAGTACTTATCGAGATATGCGCTCACAAACGGAAAAAAAGGGCTTTTTTATTACTATTATTTATTATTACTATTATTTTGACTGCAAAACGGAAAAAAATCGAAAAATCGAAAATTTGGTACCAGGAGTTCAGGAGGTGACGTGGTTTTTTTCGCGACGATTTACATTTTTCCATTTTTAACCCACTTAGGGTTGGATTTTCGAGACGTACTATAGCTCAAAACCTTCCCCGAGACTTGGCGAATCCATTGGTGAAAACTAAACTTAAATCCACCGAGTACTTATCGAGATATGCGCTCACAAACGGAAAAAAAGGGCTTTTTTATTACTATTATTTATTATTACTATTATTTTGACTGCAAAACGGAAAAAAATCGAAAAATCGAAAATTTGGTACCAGGAGTTCAGGAGGTGACGTGGTTTTTTTCGCGACGATTTACATTTTTAACCCACTTAGGGTTGGATTTTCGAGACGTACTATAGCTCAAAACCTTCCCCGAGACTTGGCGAATCCATTGGTGAAAACTAAACTTAAATCCACCGAGTACTTATCGAGATATGCGCTCACAAACGGAAAAAAAGGGCTTTTTTATTACTATTATTTATTATTACTATTATTTTGACTGCAAAACGGAAAAAAATCGAAAAATCGAAAATTTGGTACCAGGAGTTCAGGAGGTGACGTGGTTTTTTTCGCGACGATTTACATTTTTCCATTTTTAACCCACTTAGGGTTGGATTTTCGAGACGTACTATAGCTCAAAACCTTCCCCGAGACTTGGCGAATCCATTGGTGAAAACTAAACTTAAATCCACCGAGTACTTATCGAGATATGCGCTCACAAACGGAAAAAAAGGGCTTTTTTATTACTATTATTTATTATTACTATTATTTTGACTGCAAAACGGAAAAAAATCGAAAAATCGAAAATTTGGTACCAGGAGTTCAGGAGGTGACGTGGTTTTTTTCGCGACGATTTACATTTTTCCATTTTTAACCCACTTAGGGTTGGATTTTCGAGACGTACTATAGCTCAAAACCTTCCCCGAGACTTGGCGAATCCATTGGTGAAAACTAAACTTAAATCCACCGAGTACTTATCGAGATATGCGCTCACAAACGGAAAAAAAGGGCTTTTTTATTACTATTATTTATTATTACTATTATTTTGACTGCAAAACGGAAAAAAATCGAAAAATCGAAAATTTGGTACCAGGAGTTCAGGAGGTGACGTGGTTTTTTTCGCGACGATTTACATTTTTCCATTTTTAACCCACTTAGGGTTGGATTTTCGAGACGTACTATAGCTCAAAACCTTCCCCGAGACTTGGCGAATCCATTGGTGAAAACTAAACTTAAATCCACCGAGTACTTATCGAGATATGCGCTCACAAACGGAAAAAAAGGGCTTTTTTATTACTATTATTTATTATTACTATTATTTTGACTGCAAAACGGAAAAAAATCGAAAAATCGAAAATTTGGTACCAGGAGTTCAGGAGGTGACGTGGTTTTTTTCGCGACGATTTACATTTTTCCATTTTTAACCCACTTAGGGTTGGATTTTCGAGACGTACTATAGCTCAAAACCTTCCCCGAGACTTGGCGAATCCATTGGTGAAAACTAAACTTAAATCCACCGAGTACTTATCGAGATATGCGCTCACAAACGGAAAAAAAGGGCTTTTTTATTACTATTATTTATTATTACTATTATTTTGACTGCAAAACGGAAAAAAATCGAAAAATCGAAAATTTGGTACCAGGAGTTCAGGAGGTGACGTGGTTTTTTTCGCGACGATTTACATTTTTCCATTTTTAACCCACTTAGGGTTGGATTTTCGAGACGTACTATAGCTCAAAACCTTCCCCGAGACTTGGCGAATCCATTGGTGAAAACTAAACTTAAATCCACCGAGTACTTATCGAGATATGCGCTCACAAACGGAAAAAAAGGGCTTTTTTATTACTATTATTTATTATTACTATTATTTTGACTGCAAAACGGAAAAAAATCGAAAAATCGAAAATTTGGTACCAGGAGTTCAGGAGGTGACGTGGTTTTTTTCGCGACGATTTACATTTTTCCATTTTTAACCCACTTAGGGTTGGATTTTCGAGACGTACTATAGCTCAAAACCTTCCCCGAGACTTGGCGAATCCATTGGTGAAAACTAAACTTAAATCCACCGAGTACTTATCGAGATATGCGCTCACAAACGGAAAAAAAGGGCTTTTTTATTACTATTATTTATTATTACTATTATTTTGACTGCAAAACGGAAAAAAATCGAAAAATCGAAAATTTGGTACCAGGAGTTCAGGAGGTGACGTGGTTTTTTTCGCGACGATTTACATTTTTCCATTTTTAACCCACTTAGGGTTGGATTTTCGAGACGTACTATAGCTCAAAACCTTCCCCGAGACTTGGCGAATCCATTGGTGAAAACTAAACTTAAATCCACCGAGTACTTATCGAGATATGCGCTCACAAACGGAAAAAAAGGGCTTTTTTATTACTATTATTTATTATTACTATTATTTTGACTGCAAAACGGAAAAAAATCGAAAAATCGAAAATTTGGTACCAGGAGTTCAGGAGGTGACGTGGTTTTTTTCGCGACGATTTACATTTTTCCATTTTTAACCCACTTAGGGTTGGATTTTCGAGACGTACTATAGCTCAAAACCTTCCCCGAGACTTGGCGAATCCATTGGTGAAAACTAAACTTAAATCCACCGAGTACTTATCGAGATATGCGCTCACAAACGGAAAAAAAGGGCTTTTTTATTACTATTATTTATTATTACTATTATTTTGACTGCAAAACGGAAAAAAATCGAAAAATCGAAAATTTGGTACCAGGAGTTCAGGAGGTGACGTGGTTTTTTTTCGCGACGATTTACATTTTTCCATTTTTAACCCACTTAGGGTTGGATTTTCGAGACGTACTATAGCTCAAAACCTTCCCCGAGACTTGGCGAAATCCATTGGTGATACACTGCTTAAATCCACGAGCTACTTATCGAGATATGCGCTCACAAACGGAAAAAAAAGCTTTTTTATTACTATTATTTATTATTACTATTATTTTGACTGCAAAACGGAAAAAAATCGAAAAATCGAAAATTTGGTACCAGGAGTTCAGGAGGTGACGTGGTTTTTTTTCGCGACGATTTACATTTTTCCCATTTTTAACCT